>CM056993.1:60697442-61297442 GCA_029891345.1 Dryococelus australis | reverse complement strand
TTCCCTAATTTCACCACGTCTAGCAAAATAATTTTCTCCAAACACTACTGGTTAGAAGTAAGTTAGTACTAATACAGCAGGCAAACCCGTATCTCGGCATAAAGCACGGTAATTTTAAAGTTGCATGTATATCTAAAATATAAAATACTCACGAAGAATGATGAGAACTAGCACGAGCGTCGAAAAGAATGCTGTTGCGACCAGCATCCGCTTCAGATCTCGGCCTATCTCCGCAGGGTCGTCATGCGACCGCACTATCACCGGAGTCAGCAGGAATCCGAGGGCAGCTCCCATCTGCGAAACATCGTGGTACTGTAGCTCCCTACACTGACCTCCTGTCTTTGCATGTTTTTTTTTTTCAGGTTGTGCAACGAGTCAAGTACAGCCAGAAAAAAAAAAACCGTTCCAGTAGTCAGGGTAAGTGCACACAACGACAAGTACGAACATGTATATACTTAACAGCATGTAATTACAATTAAAAACAGCCTCAGTTAGTAATTGTTATAATGGCTGCAGTAAAACAGAGAAATTTCGGATTTGACATCACGGGTCATCAACGTGGGTCTATAACCAAGCCCATTGTGCGAAACTCCCCTATTTCCTTCTACTAGTTTACATGTAAGCACCATCTAAGTGACACTTCAGTAAATAATGCTGGAATAAATCCCGTATAAGTACATGGTGTATGAAGTTTATAATGTAGGTTGCTAAACACATTATGGACGAAGGACAGGATTTTGGATTTTACAAACTTTGTACGTGACATTGTCTGTTTACATGTTTGTACCTGATATAAATATTTAAGCAATATTCATCGGTTATGCATGTCGTGGGACCTCAATTCGAGTCCCGAAATTATAAAAAAATATATATATCCATTTTCTATCGGACTTAGAAGAAAATGTGGAAATTTTTCCCAGTGTTCGATGAATAGTAGAGGAATTTATATTAAATGTGAAACGGTAGTTTTATCCGTCGGATGTAGGAATCAGAGCGAGGTAATAGGTTCGCAAATTGATTCATATACCGGAACTATTGAAGCTTTTTTGTTTTTAGCGATGTTCGTATATTTATTTTTCAATTTTTTAAAATCTTTATGCGAAACTGGTACAAAGTTTTAAGCAAATTACAAAGGTGATGTATAGCTTAGGGCCCTGAGTTCGAAGCCTGAAATCGTAACAAATTTCAATTTTCTCGTGGACTAAGAAAATATTTGGTAATTTTGCTCCGTGTTTCGAAGACTGCTTTAGGAATGTACTATAACAAACGGGAAATGCAAGTTCTAGGCATCGGATATAGGAATCAGGGTAAAATAAGAGGATCGCAATTCGAATAGTAACCCGAGTTTCGGAAAAATTTTTAAAGCGATGTTGTTACTTTAATTGTTCACTGTTTAGTATTTATCCATAATTTATACAGGTTTGACATTTGATAAACATATACATGTTACCATACTGATGAAAAAAAAAATATCCTTTACCATATTGATTCGTAAAAGAAAAAGACACAAAATACTGGTGGGGACAAACAAATAACATTCCTCAAAAAATAAAACACTCTTCACACACATTCCAAGCACCTCCAAACCATAATTAAAGCCAGTATACAGGGAAAATGTGATGTAAAGAAGTCTCTCCACCTTCCATTCATAATCCACTTCACGCTAACTAACAAGACTTGGGATATTTCACACTTGAAACATAAATTCTAGCATAAATATTTATAATGTCGATCACGCCTATATAGAGACATCAAATGTGAAACAACATAGATTAAAAAATCCTTAAATCTTTATATATATAAATATTTATATATATATAAATATATATAAAGACATTTTCGCATGGTTTTAACTTTTTAAATGTAAAATGGCACAAGGACGAAATATATTTTCAGATTCAAAAAAATTTATTCATGGCAGGACAGCGATGATAGGTTAGCAGCTAACGAGTCGGTCACTAGTTTTTTCAACTCGTCTCCGTCGATATATATATATATATAAATTTATATATATATATGACTTGGATAGAATTTGAGGTTAGAACACTAATAGTAGGGTTATGGAGAGTCTGACAAAATGCACGTATTTTAAATGGGAGTTGTGCTGCTACGGCTGAGAGCCACCTACTGAGGACCGAATAGGTCAAGGTCGGCAGCCTTCGGCTTGACTCGGACGACCTCGGCAATCTTCGGCGACACTCAGCCGTAGCCGCACAGCTCCCATTTAAAATACACACATTATGCCAGACTCCTCATAACCTTACTACTAGTGTTCTATCCTCAAATCCAATCCACGTCATTTATGATAATTGTATTGGCGGAAAATCGGTTCGATGTTGGATTCCGGAGACTGGTTTTGCGCAGCTCGTGTGATCACTCTACAGTCAGTTCGCAGTAACTTCATATTTTTTAAAATCAAATATTTGTAAAATCGTTGCATGTATGACGTGTATAGTTGTCTCCTGAATAATATTGAGGTGCGCGAGTGCACATGAATGCGACACATTGTCACGCTGCTGTGATTTTATAGTTCTGGTTACGCTTTGTTTGCATAGGGCGGAGGAACAACCTGAAAGCATAAATTTAGCGAGACTTCAGAAAAGTTGGAAGCAACAACGAATGGATTGTACCATGCAGAGTCTATTCGCGGATTCATCACAATTTTTAAATCGAAACTTTGAAAAATCGCCCATATATGACGTGTTTGGTTGTCTCCAAAATATGCTGTGTATCACGATCGTTCTATACTTATATTAACATAAAATTACATTATTTTTTGGTTAAATTGAAATTTTACTTACCTTCCACCTTTAAATTATAAGATTTTCTGAAGCCCTCCTGATTATCTACCGTCAGGATATTCCTGCACCTCATGCAAGCAAAGCTTAGCCAACCCTAGAAAATTACACCTATGGAACAGGGGATGCGGTGGCTGAGCGGTTAGCATGCTCGCCTCCCACCAAGGAGAATTGGGTTCAATCCCCAGCCGGGACACTCCCTGATTTTCGCATACGGGAATCGTGCCGGACGATGCCGCTGGTCGGCGGGTTTTCTCAAGGATGTCATGTTTCCCCCGCCCTTTCATTCAGGCGATGTTCTATACTCACCTGAATCACCCTCGTCGGCTAACAAGACCTCGCTGTTAAGAGCCGCCCAAATCTCTTCATTCACTCTTCACCCACCAATGGGACAACGCACCGCATCCGTGCGCACTCAGTGTAATAATGATTTTCTGGACTCGGTCAAGCTTTGTTCACACGAGACGAAAGAATGTCCTGGAACTAGAATTTTGGCAGGGCTTCAGAAAAGTTGTAAGCAAATGCGGGTGTGCTACGTCCAGTGTACGGCGGGCGCACGTACCTGGTTGCCGAAGACTCCAATGGCGCAGGCGGTGGACAGCTGGTCGGCGGAGAACCAGAGAGCAGCGACGCGCGATGGTGCACCCAGAATGAAGATCTGCGATGACCCCACCAGCAGCTGCCCCAGCAGCACCACATTGAAGCGTCCCGGCGCCACGGCGACCACCTTGATGCAGGCGCCCGCCGCCATCATAATGCCGCCCACCTCCATGCACCACCGCATGCCCTGCAGCATGCAAGCCGTCGACACGTCGAATACACGACTTCGTCACAGTCTCTCAGAGTACATAACGCATGGCTTCACCCCTCTTGCGGAGATTCGTAGTTTTCGTGTCGTAATTTCAGTTGCTGATGTATTATTGAAATTTGTTTGATTATAGAAAAATTGCAATTTAGTAGTTGTTTAATACCTTTGTATCTAATTTTCACTTTGTGATATTTCCTGCTAGCAAAAAGGCGAGAACTTATAAATAAAATATAAATATGCTCTCAACATTTTACAAACACATAACACACAATTACAATTACGTAAAAAAATACTAAACGAATCGTAAAATGTAAATTTTCTATAATCGTACATTGTCAATTCCACCAGTGCAGCAGACGTTACCTGCGTCTGTAGCGCTCCAGTACCTACATCTCCAACACGTCCATCTGAGTCTTTGCCTAAACCACTATGTAGTAATCAGAGTTAGTTTTGTGATACGACATTTACGTTCGACCATAATTCACGACAACATGAGTGCGTTATTTGTGCCAAAACTCCCTGTCGTATGTCCTATTTGTGTGACAGTGCGGTAAGCAGTTCAGCTGTAGCGACAGTTTACTTAGACATGCAAAGATCTGTAAAGTCGAAGTGCATTTCTCATCAGTACCTTGGTACCAGGTTTACTGCAAACAGGTCTCTTGTAACTTAGATACAGGCTGTCAAAGTATAGTTACCTACATAACCTGCCCTTCACAGTATTTCAAGGTCATCTACACCCAAGATTCTTGCTGAGTTTTATGCATTTCTCTCGAGTTTTTGTTTTCAAGGTCATTCAAGGTCACTATGTAAAGGTCAAGGTCACCTGAGTCCAATATGGTGGTAGTAGTCGGTAAACATAATATGCTTGCTGATCTTTATATATTTTTCATTTTTTAGTTTTCGAGGTCATTCAAGGTCATGGTGTAAAGGTCAAGGCCATATGAATCCAATATGGTGGTAGTAGTCAGTAAACATAATATGCTTGCTGACCTTTATACATTTTTCTCATGTTTTTGTTTTCGAGGTCATTCAAGGTCGAGGTTACGTGCATCCTGTGTGGTGGTAGTAGTATGTAATATAATGTTCTTGCTGAAGTTTACGTATTTTTTCTATATTTGTGTTTTCAAGGTCATTCAAGGTCATGGGGCCAAGGTCGAGGTCACCTGCATCCAATATAGTGGCAGTAGTCTGTAATGTAATGTTCTCGCTGAATTTTATGTATTTTTCACGAGTTTTTGTTTTCAAGGTCATTCAAGGTCATGGGGTCATGGCCATCAGCATCTATTATGGTGGTAGTAGTCTGTAATGAAATATGATTATAGTATTTTGCAAATTTTTCTCGAGTTTTTGTCTTCAAGGTAATTTGTGGTAGTGGGGTCAAGGTCAAGGTCATCTACATATAATATGGTGGTAAAGGCCGTTCACGTTAAAGTGAGCACTCTAGAAATCAACCTTTGAAAAAAATCACTGCCCGCAACTGCGTATGTATAACCATGTGTGAGATACCGCACAGGCTGGGGATGAACACACCCAGTTATCTTGGCAATGAAATATCTATTTATGCCCAGCTATGTAACCTTTCTTAAATCTGCCTTTAAAACAAGTGCAGATTTTGTCGGCAGTAATTATACGTTAATTTTACACGTTTGTATACCACTGTGTTGTTTTTTAATGTAAGCCTAACCTCAAATACGTCTGTACGTATCTATTTAGGCCTAGTCATGTAACCTTTCTTAAATCTGCCTTGACAACAAGTGCAAATTTTGCCGTCAATAATTATACATTACTTTTACACGTTTTTATTGCACTGTGTTATTTTGTAAGATAGGCCTAACCTCAAACTTGTGTTCATGTAGTTATTCATCCCAAGTTACAATGTTAAGTTTTACTATTGTTAACATAACATAAACGTCACAGTTTGATGCTACACCAAAGGTGTTCCAACATCCTATCTTGAATCTCGAAGCTGGTTTTGTTAACTATGGACCTATAGCCTTGCTTGTTCCCGACATTATTTCTTGATGCAAGTGTAATTGTTTTATTTGGTAATGCTTGCCATAAGAAGAATTATAAAGTATTTACAATTAATTGTCAACAGTTATAGAATAATTCCATGTTTAAATTTCGAAATGGATGTTCGACAAGACAACTTGCTACCTTTTGAGAAATATCAACGAAGATAGTATGCGTTCTTGAGTAGGCATAATTGTTTGTTATATCTGCCACTTTGGCCACAAAAATATTGTAGATAGCCTATTGAGTTTTAATGTAACTGTAAATTACATGGCATAGTCAACACCCCAGACTCCCAGAGTTCCTGTTTACTTGCGAATGCATGTTTTGTAAAGGTTAGATTACATTACGCAGTGTATGTGTTAAATTAAGTATTTCTAAAGAAGCTATATTAGCTAGCTTTCAATAAGGGCCGGGCTACAATTTACATGCTTAACACATTCACTGTTATAGCGATAAACACATACAAAACACAAAATCACAGTGGCCTGGCTACAATTGATATTACGATAAAAATATTAGTTTATGTTGCTACATTTGTACCGAAGAAATTAAGGTCTTTACATAGAGTTGGTAGCAGGTTTTTCTCAAAAATAAATATTTTCAATTGATTTGAGACATTTTCAAAATGATAAATCGTTGACATTTCAATTGTTACTATAGATATTACCTAAAAGCGTTACAGAACCTCCGTGGTTGTGATTATCCAGAAATAAACAAAAGAAAATATCTTCCCGAGGAATAAAGTCAAAATACACACTTTCTTGATTTGATTCAATTGATAACATATATCTTAAAAATTAACTCTTAGACTTACTTGCGTCTCTCTTATTGAAATACCACAAATTCTGAAAAAACTTTACCATACATGCATGGTCTGGTTGTTTATTTTAAATTATTTGCATTATTGCTTGGATTTTTTTAAGCATGAAAATACGAATGTTAAACACACAGTTTTTAAGTGTACCTTTCATAAACTTTCCTTCAGATGGGCAAAATGTGTCGACCACGTGGAAAAGCTGATTGCAGAGGACTGGGAGAAGGAAGTGCACGAAGCCGCTGACATACCTCCATTCATCATCTCCCTGGATCCGGATTTGGACACCACTGACGAAGATGATCCTGGCAGTGGCGATGAAGTATTGGCAGTTCCACTGACAGAGGTACCAGGCTGTTCTACTGCACAGTAGGTGCTGGATGGTTAGTGGCGGTAAGGTTTGTATGACCAGGTAAAGGTATTTGCATTTTGCAGCTGCTTGTTTGTAGTTTACACATATGTTATGGGTGGATACTATTTGTTATTTGAGTCCACATGTTTTTATGTATTTGTCATGTTGTTTGTTAAAATATGTTATTTGTTTTTAGTGTCTAGTATAAAACAAACATTAGCGAAATTTGGTACATAATACATACAGTTTTTGCAAAATTTGTTCTAAATGTCCAAACGTGTACGTGTATGGTACGATTAATGTAATGTATATTGAGTTACTTGTTAACACAATGTCATTGTAACATGTTAACATGTTTGGAATCTTGTTTACATAAATGTCACTGAAACGTGTTAACATTTTTGGAATCTTGTTAATATAAGTGTCATGATTGTTTTAAATCTTAGAAATTAAGTTGTATATTAATATGAAATTTTATTGTGTGTGTCGGTCGTACACTAGATAAAAGTAACTTGCCTGTAAGTATTACTTTTATAATTTGTCCTATACATTATCATTTTGCTGTCATTTGTATATATGTATTGGTTTTACATTAATAATAAGACATTCCTTTCAGATTTGTGTGTGCACGCATGAACCATTTTTCGTAAGCATAGTAATTTTCTTTAAATACTTTTCTCATTTAAGTTTTCAGTTTTGATGCAGTCATTGCAATGAAGGAACCACAACAATGATGAGAGTCCATGCACTTTACATGTAAAATTGGTTTCTTGAGGTCTGTGTGGGTTTGACAAAAAGGAAATGTCGCACCAATTTGATCCACAAGAGACACCGGAAATGTGGCCATCTCCGGGTCGGTATTTCACTTAGCTATAAATAATATACGTAATTTTTATAATTATATTGTACAAATGAAAGTGGTTCCAATTACAAACCTGGTTTACCCTTCTGTTACCACTTCAGTTCACAATATAAATGTTCAGTTCGTTTTTGAGGGTCTCAGAAGAGTACGAACACAGATTAATGGTGTCAAAAAAAATGTATGTATACACAGATGCATTTGTTGATATGATTATATTTTTAGCGCAAATGATTTGTATTATATATATATATATTTATTTATAGAGGTGCACATTAAACTATCCTTAAAATGTACATATACATGCACATGTTTTATATATTTTACTTTTTATGTATTACTTATTTTTTCATACTGCCGTGTTAAGTTTATTAGCACCATCTACTTCTGTGCAGTGGTGTACTCTTTGCTCGGCTCAGATCCCCTCCTCTAACTGCGCTGTTCTGCCTCCCGCCTTCCCCTTTCCCCTTCGTGCGTCGTTATTTTTTGATTTGTCGTAGTTGTTTATTTAAGGCTTTGCACGGCCTCGCTCTGTCTACTTTATACAATTCAGACGTCTGCTACATTACGCCGCTACCTTATGCCTGCAGGATGTACGTTTTTTCCTGATGGCTTAGTTGCTTGCACTTCACTTTGGTCAGCTGAGGCCGAACACAGCTACTATGTTTTCGAGCTGACGTTTTTCTAGTCACGCTACAGAGCGATGGCGCACTTAGAAAACGGTGAGTCGTGGGAAACGTTAAGTTTGCGGTACAATTTTTGAATGTTTGGTAATTTGTGTGACAAGTGGTGCTGTACCTTGGGTGTGCAGTAGTGCTAGTCTATTTCAAAATCTGGATTTGGCTGCCCTTCCAAATTATTTTTTGGCTTAACTAAAGTGTGTTCTTTTTTAACGTGCCATGTTGGTCCTTGTTCACTGCCCAAGTTTAATGTTTGCTATTTCACGGTTTCCATGACTTCATTGCTAGGGTGTTCATTTTTCAATTGTTTGCTGTGTAAAGATTTATCTATCGGAGCTTTGACAATGACCCAAACGAGTTATATGTGTTACATATTATATATATTGTATATTTTACATTATATATGGATATATTATATATACATAATTATATACATATAGCCATACATGTATACATATATACACATATATACATATATCATGTGTTATATACATCGTATATGTTACATGTTTTATATCTAATATTATACATGTTACATTTAGCAATCCTGAAATGTAAACATTGGGTTTATTAACATGTAGTAATCGCATGGCAATGTTTGTTTACATATGGCGGAAGGATACATAATGGGTAAGAAAGTAGAACTTTAGCAGGGCTTTCAAAAGTGCTCACTTTTTCGTGAACGGCCTATAGTAGTCTGTAACATAATATGTTTGTTGACTTTAATGTACGGTTTCTCGAGTTTTTGTTTTCAAGGTCGTTCAAGGTCATGGGGCAATGTCAAATTTACCTGTATCTAATATGGTGGCAGTAGTTTGTAATGCAATATGCTTGTTGACATTTATTCATTATGCTCATGTTTTTAAGGTATTTCAAGGTCACGGTATCAAGGTCACCTGCATCCAATATGCCAGGTGGGTGGTGTCTAACAAGATGGTGACTGCCTACCAAGATGATTGTCGCCTACCAAGATGGTGGTCACCTACCAAAATGGCGGTCGTCTGCCAAGATGGTGTTCGCCTACCAAGAGGGGGGTCGCCTACCGAGATGACTATCGCCTACCAAGATGGTGGCCGTCTACCAAGATGGTGGTCTGTTGCACCTACCAACATTGGGGAATTGGTATGGGTGAGAGGTGACATACAGAATTTTAAGTTTTTTTTTAAATAAATTTTTAATAATTTTTTAATATTTTAAATAATTTTTAAAATTTCAATAATATATTTTTTGAGATTTATTTGCAAATTTTAGGAATTTTAGGATTTTTTTGCATTTTTTTTTTTTTGCATTTTCAAGGTCAAAGATCAGATGTCCTGACAAGTCCACTTGCCCTGACCCAAGGTCACCTGGGTCGTTAATCCGTCTCTTTTCTGAGGGTCACAGATCATCCTGGGGAAAAGTTGTAATTTTTAAAGGGAAAATGGGAAATTCTTAAGGAAAAAGGAAATTTTTTGGGGTAAAAGGGAAATTCGATTTTGAGGGAAAAAGTAAAATTTTGAAGGAACAAAAAGGGAAAAAGATGAAGGATGGCGATGTCACAACATGGTGGCCGGCTGGCTCCGGCGCTCCGAGCCCCCAGTCCCTTGGCCGTGAATGTCCATAGCCCCACTACTTAACAGCTATAACATTCACTTCCACTCGCTCGCGCGGGACAAAGCAGCGATAGCGCAACACTCCCCCCTCCACAAGTCTGTTCATCCCGAAAAGACACTGCACCATACGGACCTTCATAAAGTGCCAGTCAGCTCCGACAAACTGTACATTGTCATATCGATAGGCCACTGCCATCGGAAAGCACAGTATTGGTGCTGTCGGGCACTCACCAGACACACTATGTGAGTGAGTGAATGTAGAGATTTAGGCAGCTCTTAACATCGAGGCCTTGAGAGCCGAAGCGGATGAAGCGAGGTGATTATGGTGCAGCATCGAAATGCAAGGACAGGGGAAATGTGAGGTCCCCGAGTAAACCTGCTGACCAGTGGCATCGTCCTGAACAAATCCTATATACAAACGCACTACGTGGTTCACTGGACAATACACGCATGTTACCTTCTAACTCTGTCAAGGGTCTTATTAACACCAAAGTGTCTACCGGCTGCCGCATTTTGCAGTTCCGGTAAGACTTCGGGAACCCTGCATTCTGGAAGGACTAACTGCTCGCGGTCGCATATTTTCCTCCCTCTGGTCACTTCTATCGCTACTCGTCTCTCGTCGTCTATCACTGGAACTCCAGCCACTCAACAACTTGTGGCCCGGAGGCCCGTCGAACATCCTGCTCAAGGTCGGCAGTGTATAGTCTAAATAGTGCGATGTGCCTCCTGGACTAAGGTTGTTGTTAGTGGATGAGTGGCTGGAGTTTCAACGATAGACGACGAGAGACGAGCGGCGAGAGAAGTGACCAGTGGGAGGAAAAAATGCGACCGCGAGCATCGGCGCAGTGAATAGTCCGATTAACAGGCTGGCCTGTTGGGCACATTACAAAGAATGGCAACAGACAGACTGAAAGTGTGCAAATTACTAGTATGAGTTAATTGACTATATCCAAAACAGAGACATCAAGAAGGACATTAATTACAGTAAAATATATACATTAAATACAGCGCTTATTAAGAAATAGAAAGAGCAATATTGAAGATAGATAGATTAATGCTATAAATAATAGATGTGTGTGAATAAACTAAAATTATATTCTGTTAAATAATTTTTTTTATTACGACCTCCATCCCTTACAAACTCGTATACTCCCTTCAGGCGTCTTGTAACACTAGTGTCAGAAGTGGGATGGAGGTATTTAATTGTAAATAAAATTTCGTTATAGTAATTTATTAGTGATATTAAAACAAATCAATTGCAATAGCTGTAGGAGAAAATAATTATGACCATTTTGTCTTCAGAACTGCAAGCACTGCGGGCATTAATTGAGGGATTAAGTAGCCAAGTGAGCGTAAGTGCGAATAGCTTGAGAGAAGACATAGGCCTAAATAATAAAATTGAAAGTGTATAAAGATAATGTAAATAGTCAGATAACAAATGTAACTGATTTAGTAGATAATAAAATAGACACTGTAAATGAAAATGTAAACAGGAAAACATACACTGTAAATTAAAATGTGGACAGGAAAATAGTGAATGAAAATGTAGTCAGGAAAACATACACTGTAAATTAAAATGTGGACAGGAAAATAGACATTGAATGAAAATGTGGACAGGAAAATGTACTCTGTAAATGATAATGTAGAAAGGGTAGATAGGAAAAAAAAAACACTGTAAATGAAAATGTTGACAGGAAAATAGAAGGCATTTGCGAGTTAGTGAATAAAAGAGTTGACTATGTCGACAAAAAT
This sequence comes from Dryococelus australis, assembly GCA_029891345.1. Taxonomy (NCBI): domain Eukaryota; kingdom Metazoa; phylum Arthropoda; class Insecta; order Phasmatodea; family Phasmatidae; genus Dryococelus; species Dryococelus australis. Next base: position 61,285,771 of record CM056993.1, on the reverse strand, counting down.
ATTGACAGCGTAAATGGAAGGATGGAGAGTATCGAGAATGAAATGAAAAAGATCTGTGTAGTAGAGAAGCAGGTGGAGGAGTTCCTTCAGAAACGGAGTTCCACTACAATCACAACTGCAGACGAGAAAAGTAGGGAAGCAGTACAAGTCGTCACTAATTCAACGACCTCGAATGATAGCAAGCAGCTTTGTGGCATTGGTGTCGCACAGCCAGGAGTGGGGAAGTGGTCGTAATCAAGCCCGCCCCTTACGATGGCCAGGCTTCTTGGTGGGAGTACCAACACCAGTTTGAAATAGTCGCCCCCCTGAATGGCTGGTCAGCCGAACAGCGAGCTTACTCCCTCGTTGCTGTACTGAAAGGCCCTGTGCTCAGCATAATACAATCTCTGCCAGACCGACATCAACTGGAGTACCCCACACTGGTGTCGGCCTTGGAGCTATGTTTCAGCGACCGGTACACACAATATGCTCATTATACCTAGCGACCAAGGGAGCCACTGCAGGAACTATGGCAAGACATTGTGTGGCTCTCCCACCTATCCTTGGAGGGGTGCCCCGAGGAGAAGTGAGAAATCATTGCAGTCGGCTTATTTATCGATGGCATCGTCGACACAGTGGTACAGCAAGCATTACGTCTGTCTGTACCCCGAAACATGCAGGAAGCCCTATCCCTAGCACTGAAGGTGGAGTCAGCAAGACAATGAGCCGCACCCCGACATCGAGTTCGAGCAGTAACGCAGAACGAAGGTGATAAATACAGCACGCAGAAGATACTAAAGGAGTTTCAGATGGCTGTGAAGAACGTCGCTTCCAGGGTCAGTGCTACAGAGCTTCGCCAACCCCCACACACAAAAGGAGGGAGATTTGGTAATGGGGACAGCCGGGGCACCTGAGAGTCTATGGCCCACAACAGCAGTTGCAGAATAGTAGCGAGAAAAGAGGTAGCGAGAGGCAGGTGAGAATACAGCACATTCGGAAAACTTGTAAACACCGATATTAGGGGGCGACGGTCGGTAGCTGCTGGAGGAAAGGCCCCAGTGTTCTTACATATACGGTCGGTTAAATAGGATTTGAATGCAATAATGGTGGAGGGGAGCCAGAATGATGTCCCTTGCCAGATGGTCGTCGACACTGGGGCGACCATAACAGTAGTAAGACCAGACATCCTTGCCCCCCCCCCCCCCAGTGATCGCTTGACGACAGTATGGAAATGTGCTATTTGACTACAGTAACAGGTGACACCACGCCTGTTAGAGGTAAGAGAATAGTAATCTTGAATCTGTGTGACCTTAGAATACAGCACGATATTTACATAGCAGAAATAGAGGAAGAATATCTATTGGGATTCGATGTACTGCATAGGCTGGGGTGCTGTATCGATACTAGACTTGGTGTGCTATACCTACGCAGTACAGATTTGGCAGTGTCAACACGGAATGGTTTTTCATTGCCAATTAGCTGCGCAGTAGTCTGTGGCCAAACCACTGTGCTGCTGCTGCTAGTGAAATTATAATCACAGGCAGATGTCAAGAAAAGTTTGCCACGCATTTGGGTCTAATCGATCCAGTAGAGAGGAATGTCATTCTGCCAGATGAAGTAATTGTAGCAAGGATTTTTGTCTCTTCTAATTCTGACAATTTTTCAGTTATAATGAAAAATTTGACACACAGTGCCTTTCGTCTCGAGGAGGGGGCCATGATAGGTGTTTGTAAGCAGGTCACACAGGCACTTCCAAATGTTCCAGAAGATTTTAGAGTAAGACAGATGGAATGTCATTTACCAGAAGTACTAGAGGAACTGCTGGTAAAAACAAAGAAAATGTTAACTGGCGACAGTAGAAGGCTGCCTCTGAATAACTGCAGAGAAATAGGGATGCCTCCTTGTGTGGACCAAATGACCTTGGAAGGACTGATGTGCTCTGCCACCACATAAATACGGGAGCATACCATGAAGCAGCTGCCAAGAGAACTGCCACTATTTGTGTAGATTATCGCCAGCTTAATAATGCGACAAAAAGACTCTTATCCACTTCCAAGGATAGATGACACATTGGACAGCTTGGCAAGTTCGCAATGGTTTTATACTTTAGTCATGAAGTGTGGGTACTGGCAGTGCGAGTTGGCCCCAGACGAACAAAAAAGGCGACTGGTTTTTTTTTTTGTATCCAAGGGAAAGGAACCTGGCACCTTCCACCTTCGAACGGCTGATGGAAATTTTGACTTTAGATATCTGTAAGGTTAACCTAGATGACATTGTTGTGACAGGGAGGACATTTGATGAGCACCTAACATACATAAACTCAGTATTCCAGAAAGTGGCCGCAGCCAAATTGAAACTGGTTCTTAAGAAGTGCCTACCTGTTTCAAAAGAAACTCATTTATTGGTACATGTAATGTCGGCCCATGGAAAAGTAACAGACCCCGAGATGACCAAAGCAATACGAAATTCGCCGACACCAACTGACGAAGCTGAAGTGCTGAATTTTCTGGGATTATGTTCCTATTACCGTCGATTTGTACCTAGATTCGCCACGAACGCCAAGCAAAATGAAAATTACTGAAGCAAAATGAAAATTCCCTTGGTCCACTGAGTGTGAAGATACTTTGGTAAGCTAAAATATTTAGCTATTACTTGTTAAATTAAATGTTGAAAATCGGTAAATAATATTGCCATTCAGAATGCTTAAGAAAGCACATTTTGCAAGAAAATCTTTAAGTACGACAATCATAATAATTATTATGGTTGTATGCAAAAAAATTTGTATAATTGTAATTTTTAATTTTATTAGTTGGTTTTATGTACGTTTATATTAGGTTAAAAATAATAACTTTCGTGGTTTTTTTATGCACTCGTTTATTCACAGTTTAAATAATAAATTCCTTTATTTCCAGAATAACTGTAAGTTCTGTAACTTAAAGAGAAACACTCAACAATATAAGAAGGACGAAAACATATATCTGAAATCTTAATTATTTTTTTTCGGCTTTAAAGTATTTAGGGTCGGTTTCACCAACCAAGTTTAAGCTATTTAATCTCGATTAGTTGTTATATAATCTTGATTATACAGACTGTGCGTTCCACCATGCACTTAAACTCGATTTTCTCACATAAGCGAGTTTGAATATTAACTACTCGTTTTCGGCCAGTTAACCACCACTAATTCAGATGATAATGTAATTACAGACTGAAAAAACGACACACATCCAGTTTTGCAGGTTGGTTTTTGTAAACAATTTTTTCAAAGGCAAAACAAACAAAAAAATAAAACATGGGAAAGTTATATTACAACTGACAAATTAAAAAGACTTGCGCTTGCCTGCTGAGCTTCGATCGGACAAACACTCTGAGAGCCGGAAACTAACATAGTATTCTAGGTATGGTAGGCTATTTCATTTCAATCTAAACGCTCTATGCAAGATCCTGCAGCAATTGACATAGGCTATCTCGGCAATCCGTACACTTAAGATAATTGTCACAGCTGCTGAAGATACGCAAATAGTATTTATCTAACTTATAATAAACATACCTATGCCAGTGACAGTTTCAACTCGATCGTCGGCATACACCTTCCGAGTGGATTTCGCTGCTTTTAACTGCTCGGCTGTTCGGTAGTGAGAACTGCACATACAGTTGAACTGTGTCTCTATAATGTTCAATTAGTTTGCCTTTTGATGTTGTGTTGCACCACATGTCTTCTTGTTTTCTATAATAGAAAAGTGTCCAGTAACCAAGTCTAATAAAACTCTTTTTTTCAAAAGGTGTAAGGTTTGGGCTTCTTGGTCGTTTTTCCTTGACAAAACCAGTACTTCCACTTGTCATCGTGAACTAGGCTACAGTCCCTAATGTCAACCACATGTTTTTATATATAATATAAACAAACCAGGTGTAAACACACACTCTGGAATTCCCGAAAGCTGTTCGGGAACTTTCGTTGTAATTATGGCTGTGCAACAACCCGAAAGCTAAGTTTAACTAATCTCGAGTAACTTAAACTCGTGGTGCGCTCCAATATGAACTTGGTTTAGTTTCTTCATCGAGTTTTGTAAAACTCGCTTAAGGGAAAATGTTAATCTTGATTGGTGAAACCGACCCTAAACCGGAATTCACTTTTCTTTTACCAGAGAATGACTTTTAAAAGTTTCCTCTATTTCCGCAGAGCAAATAGTGATATAGTGTTTACGTCTAGTGAGAAATAATTAATTTTATACTATAATAATTTCAAATTCTAAATTCTTTAATCGTATTTTTTTTGTAGTAACAAGATCAATATCAATGAAAAAAGTCAAAGGCAAATGATAGGTTATCGAAATCCAGTATGGTTGCCACCCAAATGGATTGAGTGTGTAGGCCGGCCCGAAATGGTCCCCGACTTTGTATAATCAACCTCGGCAACTTGAAAAAAAAAATTCTATAAGGTATGCGTGAAACATAAATCATGCTGTGAACTTTAATTGATTCTACAAGTTTATGGAAGGCAGTATATACAAATCAAGAAAGGGCTAATTACGTGAGCAAACATTTTACCAGAGAGTGATGTGTTCATGTCGAGCCATTTCTCACGCCGTAAATTTGTACGTGTCACTACGGCGCATATTATAATGAAAAATAAACCTAAAGACTCTTTACGGCGAACCAAGCAGTTTCGAAAGCACTCCTTAAGATATACTTGTATGCATATTTTGTATTACTATGCCAAATGCAAAATTTATATTGAAATCTGCCTGATCACTTTATTCAAGTGTTAAGTTAGGCGAAACTGCAAAATTATCAGGAAAGAATATATTTTACGAATTTGCACATTCCTACAGCTACATGCATTAGAAAAAACAGAATACAAAAAAAATGGGTTTGGCTGTGTTGGAGACACGGCCGTTTGTTTTGCGTGAATACGTATACGTTGAAGCGCTCGGGCGCCCTGATGTTAATTTTAGGTTCCCGGCACCGCTTCGCTCGAACATATGGGGTTTTATGGGTATCACTCGATTGATTTTGAGATGCTCTTTCCAACCGCATACGATTTTTGTATTTCGACTTGTCTTTTTGATGAGTATAGGCCGAAATTGTGTGAAGTTTTCTTAATGTTTTACATCAACTGCATACAATTTGACAATAACCACGCCACACAAATGTTTTTATACACGCAATCGATAGCTGTCGACTGAAACTTAAACAAGCGTCGTAGCTTGTCCTTGTCAAAAGTTATACTATGCGGAAGTTCTGAGACGCGGCGAAACGAACTCCAAATTGCACTCCCCCCTCCCCCCTCACCACCCCTTCTACGCGCTGACTACACACAACGTAACATATTCTTTGATCCTTTGGCAATCGAGCGGTGTAATTGGATTTTGAATGCAGACTATAGATTTGGAGCTGCAATGTTAAACTGTATCCCCCGATTTTGTTTTCATAGGATTTTTTGGATTGCCTCCCACTATGGTTGCAAATTTAAAGACGTATTCACATCAATCATAATTTGACTGCTCACAAGCGTTTACCTAACGCTTTTGATTCAGCGTTGAGACATGGAACTATTTTCCCTCCTTCTTTATCAAGTTTTCTGGGCACATGCCACTCAGTGTTCCCGTAAACATTTATGCAGGTAGGGGCAGTAACATTTTTTTCAGTTTGATTTCAACAACGTATATCTGTCTGGCAAAATATTTGCTGATAAATCTGGCAAATATCATTATCCAGGATCGCCCTTTCGTGGTTTATGAAAGCTTCTGAAAAACCCGTGGACTTAACTTATTTACCTTTGGTTTAGGTCCCACATACTCTTAATACCAGAGACGAAGAGAGAATTAATGTTAATTACCTTCCTATTCTTAGTGCATAAACTATTTCAAACGCATGGCTTTCAATTAAACTAACTTAATTAAATAAAACATAATAAGTAAATATTAACTATTTTTTAGGTTGAAACTTAAAGTAAGATATTTAAACCTTCAAACATTAAGTTAAAAGGTTTTGTAACATTTAAATTTGATTGTTTTTTAAATCGCGCAAGTGCATTTATACACTTTCAAGTGAAATGTTTAGCCAGAGCAAATATTTATATATTTCAAAAAGATCCTAACAACATTCTAAACTTTCATCTCCTTATTTTCCTTCAGATAGCGCGAGACTCCGATCATGGCCACCGAGCGAGGAAGCCGATATCCGCGACGCATCTGATTACATGCCAGAGGTCTCGGAGCGGTTACGGGTTCGAGTTCCGAGTAAAGCGCGGGGCGTCAATTTGTTTTTGTCGTCGCGGTACTCTCTGAGTTACTGCCAACAGGAAACATGTCGCAGGAAGTCTGAAAGAGTTTCCTCCTGCCAGAATACATGGGAAAGGTAAGGTGTCGTACTGGTAGCACGTAAAATTCGCATTCGAGAGGACCTGAGTTAAAATACCGGTCTACGTATCTGAATTATTCCCTCCGTGGTATGCCACTACAACTCCAGGTAAATGCAACGTTAAGCTGTACTGACCTATCTAAGGCATTTGACAATTACTAACGTTTAATTCGATATTAGGCCCAAGATTAAAATGCCACTGCATGTTTGTATTAAATTAAATGCTACAATTAAATTTTGCATCCAAGATCATGAGTCCTCAACAAGACCCGCTTATCTACGTAATGCTTATGAGGCACTTAATATGTTGGAAGTCTGGTTTCTCGCAAACCATTCGCCGGAGGTTTTCTTACCAAGAGGGCATTTTTTTACGTCTTGAAGTGGCAATTCATAGGCCATGGTCATAATTTATGTAACGATGTACGAAGACCCTTTTTTTTTTCACTTTTTGAAGGGATCGATTCCCGGCGGAGCCACTTCCGGATACTCGCGTGTGAGAATCGTGCCGGAAGATACCGTTGGTCGGCGGTTTTCTCGGGGATATCCCGTTCTCCCACCCCTGCATTCCGAAGCTATTACCCCCCCCCCCCCCCCGCAGTTTATCACGCATCGTCTTCCAAGACACCGATATTAAGGTTCCCGCTGACCTGGACCTGGAGCTCTTTACTGCGTTTGAGGCCGAGAAAACGGAGAGCAATAAGGGCGACACTGCCTCGCTCATCAAGTGCGCCATCGCCACTAATAGCAAGGCTCTGAATTGACGTGCAGTGTTCTCGTCGCACTGCGTGTACCTATGGGACTTTCAGCAGTGACCCTATTATTTTATTAATGGAAAGTCTGTCAGAAGTTTCAGTGCAGGACCCTTGTATGAATCTGATGCGTATATTTCGGGATAGAGCGCTTTGTAAAAGCCGTTATTTTTAGCAATTTTGGAGAACTCTGAAATTGTGGTTCTAATATGTGTGGCATCTTGAAAACACTCACCAGCTCTCGTCTGAAGTCTGCGTTTTTTTTTTTTTTTTCGTACACCAGCACCTTGGACGCAGGTTTAACAGTTTCGCAGAAACACGTGAATTACTAACTTTTCTGCAACGCATTTCAAGAGTCAGCTAGGCGGGAGCCTTAAGATACGCCCAAACCTCTCAAATCCACTCCACTCTACAAGTTTGGGTTTTAAACATTGAATGAGGTAATTAAATTACAGAGGAATATATATAGTTGTGATATGGCGGGGAATGATTCCCCTTACGGGCCGCTCAAACCACTGGACTCACCATCTTGTCGAAGAGGAAGCAGGCGGGTAGCATGAGCACGGTGAGGGAGACCATGTAGACTAACGACGTCCAGTGTACCTGCGCTGGGGGGACGTCGTAGTAGCGGGCCACCAGGTCGCCGACGATGGTGTACTGCACCCACTGGAAGGTGGTTATCATGCAGAAGACTGAGAACAGCGCGAGGATGACCCACCTCCTCGAGTACACCTTGGTCGTCACGCCGTCTTGGACGAAAGGGTCTGGAGGCGGCGACCCGGGGACCTCGGTGTATTCCAACTTCTCCATCGCCTTCAGCTGAGCGTACGGTCTCACGTAGTTGCAGTTCACGCACTACCCCATGAAAAGATCATTGCAAGCCCACGTTCCTTCCCTGCGAAACTTAGATTGCGAAGCTCCCTTGCCTAACCAACTTTAGTTACCTGCTCACACGCACAACGGCGTATTCCGTCACCCCGCAGATAACAAACAGGCCTCGGCAGTCAAACATTAAAAAACGCTTAATCCGGAGCAAACTGTTCTTCTCCAAGTTACCATTGTTTCTGTCGAGGTTGTCCTTCAAACTCATCCATATAAGTGTCAACCAGGCAATCTGGTAGCTGCCGTTCCGTTGAATTAGCGATTCGTTTAAACGTGCTTTCGTGTGCTGCAGGGGAGTGGTTATTATTCTAGATAAGGAAGATACAGGCTAATGAGAGACGATGTTTCCATTCTACGTTGTGCAATGCCATCTTGCTCTCGACTGACTGAATATCACAGCAGAGGTAACGAAGCTTCGTGACCTTGTTTGCATGGAATTGCCCCAGATCGACGGCGCCACCTTCAGCAAATAGTGCAATTTTCATTTTTACGATATTTTTTTCCAATCATACGTAGCGAACCCTTACTTTATGCGTGCGTGTGTGTGTGAGTGTATATATATAGGATATACATTTATTTGAAAAGAAAAAAAAACTCATGGATCAAACCCCTGTCTGTGTGTTAGTGAGCGTCTGCGTATGTATGTACGTGTGCTCCCCTTCCCACTTTTTTATTCAGCTGTCGACGAACCGATTGAAATAAATTTTATATATTTAATGTCTAAACAAAACCTACTTTAAATAATTCATTTTGTCAATATTGGCTGGCTGTTCGTAACAGCAAGAAAATCTCTACAGCTATATTATTTATTTCCTTTTTGCAGGCAACAGTAAAAATCTTTTGTCCTATATTGTTTGCAATGTTGGCGGTATCTGTCTCGGGTTTTAATGCACTTGACTGCATGCCAGACTCGCCTACGTCTTATTAATTAACTATGAATAAAAATTGTTGCACGTAACTATACACATTTAATTTTTTTTTTTTTTTTTTTTTTTTTTTTTTTTTTTTTTTTTAGTACTTCTATACGTAATGTTAGAGCATTTGAATAACAAGAACAGATGGATATTTTAGGTTTGCTAGGAAAAATGACCTAAATTTTGTATTCGACGTTTTGCCTAAAACTGATTATAAAGGTGGTGGTTGCCGAATTTCAAGTTTATTGCAAATATTACAGGATGTATTTAAAATTGAGCAAGGAATATCCCTGTAATATGTAGCTGAATCATAATCTACGACAACAACAAAACTTTATCAAATGGAATAACTATAGTCTCCCCTATTATTTTGTATTAAACTGTGTTATGCGGCTATATATATATATATATATATATATATATATATATATATATATATATATATACACACACACACACACACACACACAGGGTGAGTCATCAGCTCTGCGACAAACTGCGAGAGGACGTTCCTTGCAAAATTTCAGTTTAAAAATGCCTGACAGCAAACCCCAGGAAACCACTCCTAAGGGCAGGAAACCCTTGTGAAGAAGAGGTTGCAATTATGAGCTTTATTTAATTTCACTAAGACCATGTGATATTAAGGGATGAATTTCTGTAAGCATGCCAAACAATTCACCCAATGTAATATGCAAGTACCCATGTTGACCTACCACATACCCTACATAGTAAAATGGGGGCTACCACCCCACTGAAAAAAAGGGTCGTTTTACATTGTTACGTAAATTATGATCACGGCCTATGAATTACCACTGCAAGACGTAAAAACAAATTCTCTTGTTAAGAATACCTCCGACGAATGGTTTGCGATAAAATAGACTTCCAAGATATTAAATGCTACGTAATGCTAATGAGGGACTTAATATGTTGGAGGCCTGTTTTCTCGCAATCCATTCGTCGGAGATTTTCTTACCAAGAGGGCTTTTTTTTTTTTTACGTCTTGCAGTGGCAATTCATAGGCCATGGTCAAAATTTATGTAACGATGTACGAAGACCCTTTTTTCACTACTCCAACACGAGGTGAACATTTTTATAAATTCCGCATGATTAATTAAATACTCTGTGTCCTACATGAATGAAAAAGTTTTATACGTCCGACATGAGTGAGAAATTTTGATAAATCCTACACAAGTGAAAAAATTTGCTCTACGCACAGTTACAGTAGACCTCTCGGTCATTGTATTTTGTTTTTTTTTTTGTGGCAGCGATCTCAGCCCGAAAGCCTCAGCGCTCTTCGGCCTCCCAATAGGCAGGGAAGAGGAATCACGTCCTCTCATCGCAAGGCGACCGTTGGCCAGATCCTAAGCCCAAACCTGGCACGTCCGCACATCCCTGCCCCCTCTACCAGAGAGGTTCTGAGACCCTCGCCCTCTGAAACCAAGCGTGTGGTCTGGCCGGAGTTCTATACATACCCTTAGTGCCTCTCCAGGGCACAACCAGAGCATGTTGCCGCTCACCGTCCGGTCTTTCCACAAGAGTGGGAATCTCTCCCGACCTCCTCCAGCATACGGAGTAAACCACTACCAGCAAGAGTTCAACCGCACGGAGATCGGTCACCAGAGAGAACCTCATGGTGGGGCCAACCGATCATCCCGTGCTACAACTTAATTTCCATGGCACTTGTGGGTTATTCATCATTGACTGCTCCGCCGACTGCTCTATGTGATAATTATTCGAAGTCCAACAAATATGGTGGCTTACAGAAGTCGAAAAACAAATGGTCGTTGTAAACAAGTGAGTTAACATTGCCATGGACCTGATTACTTTATTCATGCATCAGTCAAGAGAGACTGCGAAATTATTAGAAATGTAAATATTTTCGAAAGGTGGTAATTCTTACACTTACGCGCATTGAAAAACGAAAAACTAAAGAAATTATTTCAGAAATCACAAATTTCAGAAATTACCTCAAATTTGTAATTCAATTTTTAGACATGGAACTATTTACTCCTCGTCGTTACCAACTTTATTAGTCGCTTACCAGTTTGTGCCCTATTTGAAATATACGCAGGTAGGATCAGTTATATTTTCTAAAGGTTCATCTGATCGTGTTCATTTAACTTTAGTTTTCATTATCGTAATAGGTACTGCCAGCATCATCTTCATTGAAAATATATCTAGTGTGGTTTGGTAGGAACGGCGTACTAACCATGTGCAACGCCATTATTTAGAAAATTAGTGCGTGATCAATTAAAAAGTTGTAACTTAAGTATAGTTTACTTACCATAGTATGCCTACTACTTGTATGGTGGAATAATGATACGATAGATATCTGATTTCACTATCGACATTGTTCACTCCCAACATACCAATTTTGCATCAAATCAATTCTCTAGTATACGAGATATTACAAAGTTACGAAAGTGTTGTACGACCGACATGGTCGAAAATAGATAAATCGGATGTCCTTTCCAATAGTTGTGAGTGTATCGAGTTGAGTGAAATTCGGTGGACGGGTTCAAATATTTTTGGAAATAAAACATACAAGCACGCATTAACACATTAGAGTACACAGACACACACATGAAGGTGAAGAGTTTGACACAACATTTTAAAGGCGAATGGGAAATAAATTTCCATCACACTGTAATCAATTTTTAAAACAATGTGTATGATACTTGTGGTGGAATTTCGAACTTATTAGCAAAAATATGGCGTGAAGGATAAATATGCAGATGATAAGGGTTATTCGTATATGACTGATTTTACTTTAGCTGTAAATGTAGGCTTCTGTGAACATTACGATATGTCTTGCAGAATTACAACTCCTGGTTTTGGCCTATTCTGCAATTATGCATAAGAAAGAACTGTGGAATCTGTTAACAGGAAATGTTTAATTAGTATAGAATTCGCACATATTTGAACCCGTGTTTCAAAAATGTTTATAAAAAAGTGCAGCTTATATTTCCCTTTAATATAAACAACAGTACTATAAAAACATCGACTTTAATAGAATATTTTTAACAGCACAGTGGCTAGATACAACGAAACGCCTTTGGATATTTCTGATAACGACACATCGGCATGCAAAAGGGTAGTGGATAGTGGCATGAGGAAAGAAGAGGGGGGAAGGGCGGCGTCATTCCCAGGAAAAGGGGGTGTGCCTTCCCTAAAGAGTCTGAGTGAACACGTTGATTCCACTCCTAGGGTTTTAATGTTACAGGGTATCTCCTGGAGTGTCTGTTGAGCATGTGGTAGGTTTTCCTTTCTGGATCGGGGATATTGTCACGTTGGAAGATTCAGGGTACCCCGTTTTAATCCAAAGACTTTAATAGGAGGTGAATAAAACCCCGGGGTAAGTTTGATCAATTACGTCTCCCTACCAGGGAGCTTGCGAGTTGGAACAAGGTTGGGAGATACCGAAACTATTTCTCGGGGTTTTGCGGCCTTGGGGGGTAGGTGAATATTAATGATCTTACCGGTGGCTGTGCGAACCGGACATGCGGGGATAGGTTTTTGTATTGCCATAACAGGGCGGGGTGAGGGGGTTGGTTCCGACGTAGGTGAATGTGGAGCCGAGGCGTAAATATAATCGACTGAGTACCAGGGCCAATCTAGGCCCAGTAAGGTATCTCCACCTTGTCTTACTACCTCAAATATCAGGGGGATCTCGCTTGTATGTTCTACATCTGTACCAAATAGAAGTTCAATGATAGAATTTGAGGAATCATTATTGGTTGGTGCAGTTGCTATGCATTTTGAGGCTCCTAACTTTCTTTGCAATGCCCGTCGAGCTAACCTGAATATTTGACTGGATTTTCCTTTCGTGGGAAAAGGCATCTCAATGGTATAAAACAGAAAATGGAGCACATTCCAACTACACCAGGCGGTATCCAAGCTCTCCTGGGTCCGGTATTTATTGCAGATTGGGGCTGAGTTAATGGATGATCGAATAGCCTGGGGTATGGGGTTTGTATCCCACTGGAGGTCAAAATGACCTGGACTGTATATTGTATATTCTGGTCTTATTCAGACTGTGGTATTTCATCCTAGCCTTTTCAAGCTGAAGATAAACAAGAATACCTGGTCCGTTTCCACCTAACAGTAGGAATAGTCTGAATTTAAAAGTGCCAATGAAGTCTTTACCACAGTTATAATATTAAATATGATTCTGGGTACAAATAAAGAAATCAAGGTAGGTGGCAAGTGTTAATTAGAACACAGGTATTTTATTATATGTTCGAGAAGTATAATTCCAACAGTCGCACAATAGCCACCCAATCAACTATGAAAAATCGTAGAAACAAATATGAAAACTGTGGAACCAACCACGAACAACATGAATAAATACAGAATTACACACCAACACCGACGAAAAATTGTAGAACCAACCATGAACAATATAAATAAATACAGAATTACACATCAATACTGACGAAAAAGTGTAGAACCAGCGATGAAAAAATACAGAATACTGAAAAAAATGTCGCCACAGAACCATAGAGAGACAGATGAAAAAAAAGTCAGATGATACAGAAGCACGCAACCCCACAATGCAAAATTGTAGAACCAACAACTAACAATATGAATAAAAAACACAATTACACACCAACACCGACGAAAAAATGTAAAACCAGAGATGAAATAATACAGAACACAGAAAAAATGTCCACGCAGAACAATACAGGGAATCATGAAAAAAAATGGCAGAAGATACAGAAATACGCACCCCCACGATGCAAAATTGTAGAACCAACAACAAGCAATATGAATAAATAAAGAAACAAACACCCTCACACAGGCACAGAAGTTTACACCCACCAAGGATGAAAAAACGATAGTACTAGCGATGAAAAAATAATAACACATACAGAAAAGACTCTCCGCACAGGTATGCAGCCCACCAACGAAAAGAAAATGTCAGGACCACCATCGAAAAAATACAGAATAAATACGGAAACAAACATCCACACACAGGTCTGCAGCTAGCAATGATGAGAAAACGCAGGACAGACGACGAACAATGTGGATAACTGAAGAAGTACATATCTCACCAAAGATGAAAAAAAAGGTCAGACTAATAACGAAGAATAATAACACAAGTGCACACCAACACCGATGAAAAAGTGTAGAACCAACAATGAAAAATATTAGCAGAGGTACAGAAGAACATAGCCCACCGAGGAGAAAATGTCAGGGCCAACAATGGAAAAAAGTGTAGAACCAGCGATGAAAAAATACAGGAAAAAATGTCAGAAGAAGCATAAGTATATATCCCCTCTAAAGATGAACAAGTTGCAGGACCAGCAATGAAAAAATACAGAATACAGAAAAATTGTCTATGTAAAACCATACAGGGACCGATAAAAAAAAGTCAAAAGATACAGAAGCATGCACCCCAACGACGAAAAGTGCCAATGATGAAAAATATTACTACATACAAAAAAGACACTCTTTGCACAAGTACAGAAGAACATAGCCCACCAACGAGGAGAGAATGTCAGGGCCAACAACAAAAAAAAAAGTGTGGAACCAGTGATGAAAAAATACAGAAAAAAAAAATGTCAGAAGAAGCAGAAGTATACATCCCCACCAATGATAAACAAGTTGTAGAACCATTAACGAAAAAACACATTAAAAATGTCCACGCAGAAGTAAACGCCAACACCGATGAAAACGTGTAGAACCAACGATGAAAAATATTAGCACAGGTACAGAAGACCATAGCCCCACCAACGATGAGAATACATCAGGACCTACAGAATAAATACGGGAACAAACACCACATCCAGGTATGCAGCTAGCAACGATGAGAAAATGGAGGAACCAATTATGAACAATGTAGAAATAATAACAAAAATATTAACACATACAGAAAAGAGGCTCTGCACATGCACAGAAGTACGCAGTCAACGAACGATGGGGAAATGTCAAGACCAATGATGAAAATAATGTAAGACCATTGAAGAAAAATACAGAAAAGATGCTCCACACAGGAACGCAGCCAACCAACGGTGATAAAATGTAGAACCATTAATGGAAAAAAAAAAACAGAACTATACAGGGCAGAAAAAAACATACAAAAAAAATAAAATAAATAAATAAAACCCACACAGAACTATACAGGGGCAGATGAAAGAAAATGCCGGGAGACACAGAAGTACGCACACCACAGACGAAAAAGTGTAAAACCAATTATGAAAAATATTAGCACAAACAGAAAAGACTCTCTACCCAGATACAGAAGAACATAGCCCACCTACGATGAGAAAATGTCAGCGCCAACAACAAAAAAATACTCTATAAATACGGAAACAAACATCCACCACAGGTATGCAGCTAGCAACGATGAGAAAATGAAGGACCGACGATGAACAATATGAATAAATACAGAAGTACGCAGCTCACCAATAATAAAAAAAAGTCAGAACCAATGACGAAAAATGTAGAACCACTAACAAAAAATACAGAAAAGTGTACACACTTAACTATACAGGCACCAATGAAAAAATGAACATGCAGAACTATACACATACCACCGACAAAAAATTGTAGCATCAAAAACGAGCCATACGAATAAATACAGAAATATGCAGCTCACAAACGATGACAAAAAGGTGTAGAACCAATGACGAAAAATATTAGCACATACGAAAATAAAGAATCCCTGTACAGGCACAGAAGAACATAGCCCACCAAATACAGAAAGAATGATAGAAGATGCAGAAGTATACAGCCCACCAGCGATCGCAAAACCAGCGATGACAGGACAAGCAATGGTAAATAGTAATAAATACAGAAAGAAATGATCACACAGGCACAGAACCATGCAGACACTAATGAAAAATGTATTGTTCAAAAACCCTAACAAGGAAAAAATATATCTTCCGAAGCACCCAACAAGGAGTGATGCTGAAAAATATTAACACAGAGAGGAAACAGCTCCACTTGCTCCACTTTCTCCACTTGCTCTACTTGCTCCACTTGCTCAACCTGCTCCATCGCTCCACATGCTCCACCTGCTCCATTGCTCCATAGCTCCACCTCGACCTCCGCATGCTCCGCACAGGTACAGAAGTAGATAAAAAAATGATACAAGGATTTCAGGATCAACGCTAAAAAATATTAACACACCAATAAATGTCCCCACACATGTGCAGAAGGAAATTGTCTATACGCTCCACCTCCGTCTTCCCTCCTCCACCCCCGTCTACACATTCTCTGCACAGGTACAGAAGTACATAGCCCCAAAAAAAGATGCAAGAATTTCAGGACCAACACTGAAAAATATTAACACACAGAAAAAATGTTCCCACATAGGTATGCAGCTCACCAAAGAAAAACAATCGCAGGATCAACGACGAAAAAAATATTAATTAATACAGAAAAAAATGCCTGCACAGTACTATACAGGCACCATCGAGGAAACGTAAGTAATCATAGAAATCTAGAAACATACAGACATCAACAGCGAAAAAATTACCCATCTAGACAAATTGTTCAAAGAACCAGTGAGAAAAAATATTACCAAAGTGGAAACGAATAAGTAGTAAAAAAAAAAAAAAATGGAATAAAGATATAAAATCACAGAAAACAGCCATGGGGGGCGAAAATTGAAAGTAAATCGACTGCTGCAGATGTACAAAAAACAAGTTACCTCCAGATGTTTTTCGCGGGTACGATATAGCCACCATTTTGCACCTCGCAATTCTGACAGGTGGGTAAGCACTGGAACCTTCCAAGAATTTACTGTAAACCCTGGTCAATCAGTGATGCAGAACCCATTCGTATGTGTATGATTGCAAATATTAAATTGTGAAAGCAGAAATGGTAAGCACATCAAGAATTGTAGCGCCTCACATCAGCCCGTTATACTGAACCTAATATTGTCATATTTTCCGTAGTACCTGTTAACTTCCTATACAAATATATTTTATCACCTATATTGAATGTAATTTTCTTATGAGAATACATAACAGGATTTCCAAACAAACGTATAACTGCTGTACTCCTTCAAACACCTTTATTAACTGGAAATATCTTCCAACAAATAATGTATCTTGAATCTATTTCACTAATGTCTTTTGGTTTTGGGTCTTTAGAATTATTAGCACGTCGGAAGAAACAAAACTCTAACAGTCGAGAACCAGCTTTTGCTCTAACACCTTGCAATCCAAATCTAAATAGGAAATACAACAACATATAACTTTCAAATCGAACACCCCCATTCAGTATCTGCTTTGTCCACCTCCTTTTCAATCGAATTAATATTTAGAAAAACCTTCTTGGGATAATAAGAACTTCCACCTCTATGATACATGTTACAGTACATCTTGACCAAACTTCACCTAACTAAATGAATTGTCTGAAAACAAGAAATACTAAATTACAACCACAACTCACCACAAGGGTGTATTGTCCCTAAATTCCTCGTTGAGGGAAAACTATATGGTGTTATGTTTGACTATGTTATTTTAGATATTCAAGATATTATTCGTGAATATTTAACGAGTGGAAGGAATAAAAATATAGATGTATTTTATTTAGCACTAACTTATTCGAAAGTACCTAAGCAACTGGTAAGAGATGATACAAATTTGCTATGTATACTTAAACAAGATGATACTATCTTAAAGCATATTTATAATGATTTTATTTGTGGAGATATATCTTATGAAAAATTCAAGAGACTTGTGCAAAGTGCTGGGACAAAGTTTATGGCTTTATCGCATTAGATTTGAGTAGAGAATTAAAGAAGAAAAGTACAGTAATAAAATTAAAGCCTTTATTATTTTTAAATTTTTTTGCACAATACTCAGTCTATTTTAAACATGTTTTATGAACTTAAGCCATGTTTTATGAATGTAAAACATGTGTTATGAACATTAAATTATGTGTTTGAAATGAGCGACCTTCTTACTTATAAAAAAGTTTCACCATATTATGGAACTTTTCTTTCGGAGATAGGTGGTATGCAAAACACATACAACCTCCCTATTCACAAAACAGCTCTTTTATTAATCCAAGAGTTATGTGAATGATCAAAACCTAACAAGATAACATAACTTTTATTACCTTTAGTTTTTAAGATTTTTTCAATCAATTTTTCATTAGGATAGTCAGTTTTCATGATTTTGAATTGATAAAAAATAGCCTATTATTTCTTCTCCTTTGATATCTTTCAGTTTGTAAGTAAGTACATCATAATTTAAAACTTTAACAATAGTAACAGTTAGGAGTACAAACTTTTAAAAAAATTTGTTTTAGTTTGCTAACATTAAATTTTTTTCATTTTTGTAATTAACTTCAATGGGTTTCATGCTGATAGTTCTATGTTTCATATTGTTGTATTGTTTCACCAAATTCTTTAATATGTTTACCCATTTATAAAAACATTCAAAGCAAATTTCTTCCAAATGTTATTATTCATTGTGCGATTAAAACTTTATACAGCACTTGCTTTCAGTTCACTGAATGTAGAATAACGATTGATGTTATATTTTTGCATAAACTGTTTAAATGTTTTATTATAAAATTCAGAGCCATTATCACTTTGTAGATTATGTGGTTTTCTTTTCATCAATATACATTTAAACCATTTACTACATCTTTAACTGTTTTATCTTTAATAATTATAGCAAATGCATACTTTGAAAAAACATCAATAATTGTCATAATATACTTGTATCCCTTATTTATATGTGACATGCCTTTTAAATTACCAGTACCCTTCTCAGCAAGATCAATCTGCCATAAATAATAATTTTCATATGATATTACTTTTATTCTGGGGAAATTCTTTCTTGCAGGTTTATATAACTCGTTGATTATTCCTTCTCTTACCTCAAGCAATTTTTTTATAATGTCGATTTATTGGAATTACATAACAAACATACTTTTCTGAACTAACTGACCATTTTTTGTATTGTCAATTTTTACATCTTTTCTAGTAACCTTCTTACACTTCAAGCATCAAGTATTCTCCATTTAATAGTTTAAAAAAATTTAATCTTTATATTTTACGAATATTCCTATTGTAGTCATCAATATTTTATTTTTTTATTTTAAAAACCAAATTATCGCCCCTGTTAACATCAAAAGGCTAACTGTAATATATTTTTAGATTACCTAATAAAAGTCAGAGTATCATCTGGTAAATTGAAATTAGCAATAATTATTTTATAAACAGTACAATCCATCAAACAAGAAAATAAAATTTGATCATCTATGAGAAAAATATCGTTTTTTTATTCCTCTTTGCAGGTAAATAAAATATGTGAGATTTTTCTTCCTTGCATTTTTTAACTTTCGAGTTAACAAGTGTATCACAATAATTCGAAATAGGTTGGTTTAAATTTTGTAATTTGTCAGTTATTGCTTTATCCAAAAATATTTTATTGGCTGCATCTTTTCCATCTATAGGGTCAGCTAAATTATTAATTCTACGATTTTGAAGAGAAATATAATCTTTTGTATAAGTAAAAACTTTACTTATTTGATCTCGTAAAGCAGAAACAATAGTATTGTATCTCTAATCTAGTCTGATTTTTAGCATAAGCAGAAGCTATATATGAAGTAATGGATAAAGTAGTTTTGTATCTTGAATCCACATCTGTTTTTAAAGCAGAAGGAGAAACAATACTATTGTAACTTGAATCTACTTCCATTTTTAATGCAGAATCAGAAGCAATAGTATTGTATCTTGAATTTACACAGTTTATAATGCACAAGCAGCAGCAATAGCTTTGCTTCTTTTTTGAAAAGCATAAGCAGGAGCAATAGTTTTGTATATGGAATCTACTTTTTTTTTTAAAGCATAAGCATTATTATCAAAGTTTTTATTTAAAAATGTAATTAATGGTTTCCCAAATATATCCATAATTTAATAACAAAGAAATTGTATCATGAAATCTAATTCCTCTCGAAAAAATATATAATACAATTGAACATAGCTGTCCACAAATAACTGAATTGAAATTCTGAATTCGATTATCATTGTAATAAATATTCCTCTTTTTGAAGTAATTAATTAAGTTACTAGGAATGTTACCTCCAAATGAATCAAAATAGTAAACATAATTATTTTCTTTAAAATAGCAAACCCTGTGAGTACCAGGATTTGCTAAAATGTCAAAATTAACCATAGCACAACCATTTTTGTGCATTCTTTTTGGTAATTCATCAATCTTATAAACATTCATAAAATGTTTAGTATTTAGTATTTTTACATATTTTTCAATATCAATATTAAATAATGGAAATAAACTCAAATTATTTTGGCCTCCCTCATTTTACAACTAAACCACTTCCTTATTTATTTTCCAATGCAAAGTTATGTCTCTGTTGTTTTTCTAATTATTTTTTTATTTTTCTTGTTTGTTCAACTGAATTATAAATTGCACTAGCTCCTCCAGCTAAAGCTCCAAGAGCAGCTAAAACTGGAATTACAAACTTCCATGGTGTAAACTATTTCCAGATTATTCTTTTAGTATTTTTTTTATTATTAGTATCGGCAAAGCTAATTTGAAACCTTTTCCTTCTTTCAATTTTTTATTTTTTCTCTCAAGGCGATCTTTTGTTAAAAATTTATCTATGCCCAAATCTCGTAGTTGATCAATGGGTATATCGAAAGTTATTTTGTCACCTTCATTTATAAAGAAAACATTATTATTAATTAATAAAATTTAATACCCCATCCTAATTTCCTTTTTGTAAACATAGTTGAAGCAGCATCTGCAGAAGCAATTTTTTCACCAATTGGAGTATCTTTATCTAACATTATTTCATTTGCTTCTTTTTGTGAAATTTTATCAGCTTCATGACTAGATTTTAAATCTTTATGATCTCTTGTAAGGAGTTGCCTTACCAGAGGTTACCCAAAATTGATTTAAAATTGGATTTCTTAATTTAATACAAAATTTATATTACTTTAATTTAAAGTGAAACGAACAGTTATATGCAAATCGCACTTGGTTAATCAATAAAGTTAGCGCAGAAGTTTAATTCAGAGCTATGATATTCAGGCAAAGAAGACGAGTAATTTGTCCTATAAAATTTGTTTGTTTGAAAAGCAAGAACAATGAATTAAATAATTTATGTTAAAAGATAATTTTTCGCAAGAAGGCTAGCGAATGTTTGAGGAGTCGTTCGAATGAAGTCTTGGAAGGAGGATGTCTTCGACTCAGTGACGATGAGAGGGACAGCTTGCATCGCACCAGGATCGACAGGACGCCTGATCCGGTGTTGCAAAGGCACGGTTCGATAATCCACTACTGGAGGATGCAGAATTGGGAAAGAGTTCCTAATTAAGCGAGGACTTCACCACTTCCAGGTAGTCGGAATCCAGCTGCCATTTTCATTTACATATTGTCTCCAAGAAAGATAAGCGTTTTGCTAGTTAGTCCTGCTGTCAATTATTTTCGTCGAGACTTACCTTTTCAAGATATAAGAGAATAAAATAATTTGATTAAAATACAAAAACTTTTACTGTGAAATCTTTCAAAAATTTAACATAACAATGAATAATTCAGTATTTATAAAATATTCAAAATTCGATAGTATGATTTTCAGAAGATTTTTCTTGATCAATTATCGGCAAAACTCAGTGGTCTAAGTGTAACGAGTTTCATGAACTACTGATTTGAACACTAGCCGGAATAATGTAATTTTTTTAACTGCAAAGAACTAATTTGAATATTATGCAGAAATCCATTATGAAAACCTTCACTGCTATGTCACACATAATACTTGCTATGATTTCTGAGAGCAGGGTTTTAAATGTCTTAGGATAAGTATTGATTTTCAAGGGTTTATAATTTGCATTGTTTGTGAATCATGTGTGTTAATTTGTTTAGTAGTAAAAATCAACTTGACTTATTTCTATTTCCTGGATATTATCATTTTTGTAGTTGTCCAGTATTATAAGACAAATTCACAATTTCATATGTCTTGTACCACTAAATATTCGAAAGTGGTTTGCCATATATTAACTGCACATATGATGTCAACACATATATTCTAAACACAATTTTTACAGGTTACTTCACAACATGTTGGCAATTTAATGTTACACGTTCTGCATGCCATCATTCTACCCTTATAGAAATTTGACAAACATAAGTGGGAATAATAATTATTATATTTTGTCCATACGATTTCGTCACAACGCCCTTTTTATACTCTATAAGCAATATCATAATGTTTACATGCGTAATCTAATTTATTTAGTCCATTGTCTCCTCTTTCCAATCTTTTGTTTAATTTTGTAAATGGTCCACAGTAATTATAGCCTGGCAAATGCATTTCAGGCAAATTTAAGCTGTTTAATGCTCAATTTATTATTCCTCTGCAGTGTTGTTTTGAATTCCAGAAAGGACATGGAATTACATTTAAAACTCTTATAATACATGGAATTCCTTTTGGATTATTAATAACAAACTCAGATAACTTATTGTTCAACATATTCATTATGCTCACTTTTTCATTGTAATATATGTTATTTCCTGCATTTTATTCACCCTAAATAACTAACAATCTACCAATCAATTTCATAACATCATCCATCCAAATGTATTCTTTTGGTAAACTATTGTATTTTTTAATGCCTTTTCCAGAACTAGGAGAAATCATCCTTTCTGGTGTGTTTGGCTCTGATCTTAAATGTGATACTTTTATATGATAATATTAAATTGGTTTAATTATTTTTATGTACTTCCAACTTTTATTCGAGTTTATTTTCTTATTAGGATTATATTTTTGTAATGCAGCATTGGTTGATAAAATAATTTCTATGTAATTTTCATAGTCATTATCAGTGAACAAGATCTGATTCCTTTTCTTTTGCTAACAAATTATAAAGTCCTTCTGTTAATTTATATTCTTTAGCGTTAACAAATATTTTATCATCATGTATCATTACTTTTGTATTTCCAATGTAAAAATTATGTGCATCTCCTCGCAAACCATACAATGTATTAATAACAATTCTTTCAGCAATATATTTTGCAAGTTTTGGTATGATTCCCATTTGTTCTTCCAAATTAGGATTTTTATGTTCTGAGAATAATTCTCTTTCATACGATGTTTCTTTTGGTGTTGGTAAAAATAATCTAAATTTTTGCTGCTACTGAAACTAGCATCGTTATTAAATTTTTATTTTATTCACTTACTTGTTCTACTCTTTTACCAATATTTCGTAGTTAGTAAATTAAAGGTAGTACTTTCTTCTTATTATTTTTCCATAATCTTCTTCATGACTCTTTTTATAGTTTTTGTATTTTTCAATGAGTGCTTTAACTCGAGAAACTTCCTTTGATGAATCTTTCATTTATATATGATTTTTTCTTATAAATGAGTTATAAAAGTATTAAGAGTTTTGAAAGGCAAACTTTTCCTCCAACGGATCAAACTATGGGGAATTTCAATGTTTACAATAATAGAGTTGAAATTGATATTCCTATAGGTGATGGATTTTATTTCCCAAATGGTGCTTATGTTTTTGAACAATTTTGCATACTAAAGAGAGATAAAATTGGAGATGAGGCAAAATATAAAAAAATTAGATAATAAATATTGATGTTTGTTCTAACTTTTTTTCCTTTCCAGTTTTCTAGAGTAGAAATCTCAAAACATGGAAATGTTATTGAAGCCATTAATAATCCAGGAATAACTTCAACAATGATGAATGCTTTGTCTAGATTACCAAGTGAACAAAATTATTTAGAGTTTACTGGTGTTAATAAATATCGAGTAAAATATGTTCATAGTGATAAAACAAATGAAATAATGTATCCTCTGAAATATCTGTTTGGTTTTATTCGAGGAAACAATGAAATTTATTGGAAAGGTGGTTATAAAATTACTTTTTTTTTCGTGATTTTTTTGGATAACAATGGTTTATTTATTTATCAAACGAAGAACACAGATAACGCAGTCAGAAAAGTTATGCTGATCCAGGCAAAATTGTTATTCAAAAATTATAAATTATGTGGTCTATTGTTGAATACGAATCTAATTCAGCAATTGGAATTCAAGAAAAAATACAAACATCCTAAAATGCCAATTTCTTTTAATTATTGGCATTTTTTCGTAAAAGAAATTCCTTTTGGATCAACCGTTTTTAACTTTGATATAAAAGATCAGTTAAATAATTTACAATTTGGCATGCCTGATTTTGTAATTGTACGTTTTCAAATTAATATAATAAATAATGCTTAACAGTATGTACTCGCTTCTATATTTAATCACAGCAATGTAAGAAATATTTCTGTTAAGAATGGAAGAAATTTAATTTTTCCAAAAGAAAATTGGTATCTAGATATTGATAATGGTATTGCCAAAAAAAATTTCTTGCTTATAATGATTTTAGAAATTCAAATTCAAAACTAGATACTATATATATAAATAATGAACTTTATTATAAACCAACTATAAAACTGTAAATTTTCATGTTGATATCAATTATTATTCATTTTGGGTGTGAAGACCATTATATGTGATTGATTGTTTATATGGAAAAACTACTGTAGTTAAAGAAAAAACAAACATAATATTAGAGTAGATTTTAATAAAGCTATTAAAGCAGGAACAATTTGTTATTTTTTTCTAATTAGCCAAAGGAATCTAACATACGATTATTTGAAAGAAAGGATTACTGAAGATATATAAATATTTTTAATGAATAAATGCAGGAAGTAAACGATTTTTACGGAAACAACAAAGTTTAATACAGATTTTTAGACATATAGTTAAGTTGTTTATTCTTTTAAAACTTTTAGAAATTTTTAGACATACAGTTGAGTAGTTTTATAGACTAAGATATCACTTTTGTTCAACCTAAATGTCATTTTTTCTCCGAGTCTCTTAAAATGTATAAATTGTATGATTTTTCTTTGCATTTATTGCCTTTTTTCCATCAAATTTATCTTGCCTCTTTTTTGTTTGGGTGATTTTAGCTTGATTTAGCATTGTTTTTGCTTACAACTTTGGCTTAGATTTGCTTGACTTTTGACTTAACTTTTGCATACTTTTAGCTTAAATTTGCTTGATTTTTCCGAGTAGCTAGTTATCTGTAAAAAAAAAATTCTGCATGGTAATTTTTGAAAAACATGCAAATTTGCTTGATTTTACCCTTACTTTGCTTGATTTTGGCTTAAATTTGCAAAAGCGCGAAATAAGGATTCTAGAAAAATGAAAGAGTTACTTAAAAACGAGAAATTTACTTGTTTTTAGATTTAATTTGCTTTAATTTTTATGACTTATTGCACTGAGCCAGGATCCGCATTGTCATACTACTTCCACAAGGTGCGACTCCATTGCATACCCTTTTCGCCACAATTACGCAACGGTTCTTAGGTATCTTCACCGTCGACAGCAACGACTGAGGTGCTCAAAAGAGATGCCGCATTGCCGAATCGGAGGAGGCTGTACCGGATCATGTTGAACAGATCCGTCGAGTACGCGATCAGTTGCGCGTGCATTGAGTGTTGCTCCCAACATCGTCTGGGAGGTTCTGCATGAGTAACAACTACTTCCTTACCACCTCCAAAGGGTACAGTCTTTACATCCAGCCAATTTTGCACGATGTGTTGACTTCTACACGTGGTTCCTGCACTGCTGCACCGACGAGCCCCTTAATGGTTGTAACACGGAAACGGTACGTTTACGTACATGCGTTCCTAGTCAAAATATCGTCTACTTAATACCCTCTACAAGTCCTAGAAGTTTGTAAGAGGGTAATTTCCAAGCATCCCATATATATATATATATATATATATATATATATATATATATATATATATATATATATATATATATATATATATATATATATATATATATATATATATATATATATATATATATATATATATATATATATATATACACACACACACACACACACATACAAGCATATATGGGTACCTTGGTCGTTCAGGGGTTATTCTATACGTTCTGTTGGCGTTGTTTTGTCATTGTCATGTTCTCTGCCTGTATTGTACTAGGTGTCGAACCTGTCCCTCCTGTATGTTGTTTCTCAGTGACGTGTATAATTTATCTTGTCAGTTTGTTCCCGCTGCAATATAGTAGCGCGTATGTAGTTTCGTCTGTATAATTTTTGTCATAAGTGTTGGACCCCATTTTTCTTACCAGTACTGTACCCTATTTTTTCATAAATGAGTATAGTAAGGGAGATGTCATTTTTTTAAGTCTTACTGTGTATTGTTTCTTACCATTTTTTTCTCCCGTCTGTCATCTCAGTATAGTAACGTGTATTAATTCCCTCCCCCCCCCCCCCAACAGTTTGCTGTGTTCTCTGTTTGCCCCACCATTGTAATTTTTTGGCTAGTGTGTTTCTGAGGTGCTCCAGGGGACGAACATGGACCTTACTTATTCTCGACTGGGTCACGGCGTATTACATGTTACATGGATATGCGGTCGCTCGCTGTTTGTATACTAGACATTAAGTGTGAAACCATTTTCAAGCCTTGATAGCTAGTGTAAATACAGTTCCGGCCGACGTGCAGTTTTCTCTCTGCCGGATGGCGACAGGATGCTGACTGGAATTTAAACCACTGTCGAGCTTCAAAATTGATGAGTTGACGAAACCCTTCCGGTCGATACGTATCTGCAGGCGCCTTGCGCTGCACACGAGTGGAGATATTCATTTCGTATTAAATGCGAATTAACAACAGTGAGAGCAGCGACGTGTTGGCAACGGTCGGTAAGAAATAGTTCAGTTACAATATTTTTATAATCGTTTTTATGTATACTATTTGTAAATTAAATGTTGCAAATTGATATATTTGTATTGTTAGTTAGCACTGATGGAAACACATTTCATTGCTGCAGTTAAAAATATCAGCACAAATTACCGTGCCTAGGCTCTAGAGACACTGTGTGTGTTTTTTCATCCAAGGTTCAATAACCGAAACAGAGATTGTCTCTCTCTTTCGTTCTCTCTCTCCCTCTCTCTCTTTTCTCTCTCTTGTTCTCTCTCTCCCCCTCTCTCTCTTCTCTCTCTCTCTCTCTTTCTCCCTCTCGGGAAGTTCGTACCCCCTGTGTAGCAGGAAAGGTATACATTTTGTTGTTTCTAATTTCAGCATATTTCATACTACTCACAGCAACAATAATTATGTTTGAAATTGTAATTTACAACTGAAACGAGATTTTATTATTTAAATTCCCAATTACAAATCCAGCAGGTTGGCAGACGTGGTGTGAAAGGGAGAATCTAGAAATTGATCAGCTTTCCTGGCAGAAGTGGTATGGAAAGGAGAATTTAGAATTTGATCCACTTTCCCCTATCCATGCGCTTGTCCCAATATGGCGGGCGATTATATCCACATTTTATAGTGCCATACGACTGGCAGTGATGGGGCAACATGTCAAAAACACGGCATGTTTCTGAACAAAGCGTCAAGTTACATGTTGTGATGAATATGTTTTTCCGCTGCAGTAATAAATATACTGTTATGTGTGTTTAGTTAACCGCAGCATGTAAAATGGCGTGGGCGTTGCTACGTGGTGGTTGTTTGGCTGGCTCTGTGTGTGTGCGTGATTTCAAATATTTGATATGTACTATTTACACTTTTAACAGTGAATTGTTTTTATGACGAAGTTAATAGTTTACAGCCACGTCTGTTTATGTATCACAACGTTGTACCTTTGCCCTAGGTGTTTGAAATACAGTTGTGTTACGTTTCTGTGATTTTAATATCTGCCACAATCCCTACAAAATACTAAGCCCAGCCATATAAATTTAAAAAATAATAAAATAAACCTAAAAACCAGTAAGTACCAATGCGTGTAAATATTGTGCCGTTGTATAATTTTGGAAAATTCTGCGGCACACTGTTTTTCAGTTTTGACAGATTTTGGTTTTGTGGTACTATTTTAAGGTTTGCATTCTTTTAAGGTTTAGAGCAAAACCTCTGTATTTTAATTGTGAGTCTGTTTTGGTATTTCCGAAAGACCTTTATTTCAGTTCTTCAATGAATATACTACAACTTTAGTTGATTTCATTTCAGGGGTAAATACGACTTTTGAGTAGGTAACAGAGTTTAAAGGGTACATAATAAAAGTTTTTGTTATTGCAGATTTCGAATTTGTCAGTTTGATTTTATTTTTGAAAGCGAAGTTAGTTATTCAATATTAGTTGGGTATATTTTGAAATTATGAATAATATGTAGGGTTTGTATTTCACTTAGGGTATAGATAAACATTTATTTACTTAGAGATAGTCTTTTTATTCCAGTAAGGAATCTCTTAAAGTTACTATATTTTGGAACACATGGGAAATTAATTCATTTAGCTTTTGATGTAATTTTAATTTCCTAGCTAACAAGTGATAATACGTAGCACACAGTAAAAAAGAAAGTTTTCATTTATGATAGACTATTTAAATTTTGGTGTAGCTTATTTACTTTTTTGAAATGTATCTAATAAATAGGGGTTTTTATTAGTTACCAACTGGATAAATTTTTTGGTTCTCTTAGAATAATATGAATTTTGTTTAGTTCATTTAATTAGATCTAAGTTTGTTCCAAGCAATTGTAGAGAATTCTAAATTAGTGGTTTCTCAATTACATGCCTACTTTTCTGTGAGGCTTACAAAGTTAACTTTACATATTAGCCAGCTTCCTAGGTAAGAGTGAGAAAGACAGCCGGGACGCTTTATCGTGCGATATTCGAGCTGGGCTTGGTGGCTGCAGCATGGCGTTAGACGATCCATGGACTACTGTCACATCCGTTTCTGTCACGTTTCTTCCTTAAATTTCATGTCGCACTTTGCTCGGCAAAAACTGCTTTGCACCAGTGTATATTCTAGCCACGTTCGCT
Organism: Dryococelus australis; assembly: GCA_029891345.1. Taxonomy (NCBI): domain Eukaryota; kingdom Metazoa; phylum Arthropoda; class Insecta; order Phasmatodea; family Phasmatidae; genus Dryococelus; species Dryococelus australis. Next base: position 61,257,048 of record CM056993.1, on the reverse strand, counting down.
GTTTGTACCGGTTGATGTGGTGGTCTATGCGCCATCTCTCGAGTATGTTGGAATTACTTTTAGTTCGCGTCGCTGTGAAGGACCGCTGCTAGCAGGCCGCATCTTCTCGTGCACACGTTTTGCGGCACGTAACTCGTTTATTGGCACTCGGAGTGACATACACGTTTTCTTTCGGCAGGCAGCAGAGCGAGCATTTACTACTGGAATGTAGTCGTCAAGGGACTTCAGCAAATATACTGCATTGTAGATGGTAGCTTGGAAGATACGTAGTGCCGTAGAAAATATAGTTATGTAGTTATTTTGTTGACGTCGTAGAAACTGCTGTTCTACACCTAGGCAAGTTTTTCCAACCTCCAGAATGGAGGTTCTTTGATTACTCTGCATCATAGTTCCGTTCTGTCTACTTTTGCGGTACTTGGAAAGCTGAGGTAGTTCGTTCCATGTTCTGGTTGCCCAGTTCATCCCATTCTCGAGGGTAACTGCACAGCTTCTCATTGGGGATAACCTCGATTCACGCTATGTAACCAGACGGAGCATCGCCAGTGAGGTTCTTCGAAGCACAGATACGAAAAAGATTTTTTTTATTTGTCTACTTAATTTTTTTGATGAAAAACTAAATGATGGATCTTGTTAACGCTATTGCAGACAACTGAAGGCGGTAAGCCGAGATGGACAGGATTCAAAGTAAACAAAAATACTTATATTTTTTAGAAAATGAATCATTAACAATGTTGTATAAATATTAATTCTGTTATTTACAAAGACTCGTAAGGGATCCCATTTATATATATATATATATATATATATATATATATATATATATATATATATATATATATATATATATATATATATATATACACACACTTTTTATTTACTATCTCTTTAATATTTGTGAATCAACAAAAAACCTGTAGTTAAATTTTTTTTTTTTTTTTATGTAAAGAGAATTAATACTCAGACGTCAAACACACTTGTTAAGTTTTGTGTAGCAATATCGAGACCACCAACTTGTCGAATTCTCATGTCCTTTTTGTAATACCTCTGAGTAAGATTTCTTTCCTTTAAATACCATTTTTATATTATGCCGACATAACGTTATCTGTGTTATGACTTGCCATGTTTGCCAGCACGTCTTTTGTATTAATTGTTTGTTTAACAAAAAAAAAGGTAGCAGAACTTTAGAAAATTAATGTGGGCAAGTGCATATCATTCTGGTAGCAGAGCTAAGGTTTTCAGTATTTGAGAATTTCACAATCATTAATTATGTTTTTGTACGACCTGTTACAATTTAAACAGTTTCACAGAGTTTTTGTGAGTTTATAATGAATTTGTTACGTGGTCCCGAGGATAGGTTAATAGATATAAGTTTAAGGGTCTTTAAGACTTGTTTTGGCATGTTGGTTTTACTTTTCTACTAGGTGTCTAAATGTTACTTGTGCTTATTTTAACACTCTGTTGACCTTCAAGTCAGCGGTCGTCCGACCTTGCTGGCCGTGCAGCTGCAGCAGGTGTTTAAGATAACGTTACAGTAAGGTTTTCGGTGATATGGTTCATTTGTTTAATGTAACGTCTGGTATTCCTTAGCTGGAATGTTTTACAAGGCACAGTAAATTTCTGATAATGCAAAAGGAGTTTGTATTACGTTCTGATAGCTGGCTTTATGTCTGTACTCGCCAGATCAAGTTCGTTTCCACATGTTCTTGTAAGTTTTTCTATTCACTCTAGTTATTGAAGGTCTTTTATCCAAATGGAAGTTAGTAAGCTGATGTGGGTTTGTTTTAAATATCTAGCAAGTGCTTCGTAATGAAACTCAGATAGCGTAACGTTTGTTTACATTTTTACATTTACCGTTTTCACAGCTCGTGATTGCTGTTGTCAACCAAGCGTTATTTTTTAAGGATGTTGTGTGTTTACAAATAACAGTTTTGAAGTCCCAAACTTTAGTAAATACGTTTTGGCCTATAAAATTAGCATGTGTGCACTTTGTAAATGGTTTTGTTGGGTGAATTTCACAGTTAAAACCGGAGTTTATTTTGCATTGATATTGACCCAATTTAAGCGTTTCTTTAACCCCACTCCCATTAGGAACGTTTGTTTACATGCTGCAGTTCTTGTGAAACAGTTTTTTGAGTATTTTGTAATCGTTTCGTAACGAAACTTAAACCCTCCGCGAACTAAACAAACATCGTGGTAATATGCGTTCTATTACGATTGTATTGGTAGTAATTAATTTCATTTTTAAGGTATTTCTGTCTTCACAGTATAAGTTTTTCCTGTTCAGGTTATATAAAAGTGTTTCTGTTTACCGTTAATTTGCGGGGAAGTGTTGATGGTAGCGCGTGTCAGCGGAACGCTACTGTTCCCTCTTGCACTTCGGTCTGGTCGCCGCAGTGCTGCCAACTGCGTGGAGTTGCATTCCACCAGATTCAATATGTTTTGTTTACATTTCACGTGAGTGAATGTCGTTTGCCCCCGTTGTGTTTGTAGTTATTCGGGAATGTTTTTAGGTATTTGGGTATTAATTAAAAATAGTTTTGCAGGATTTTAAAGTAATTTAACCACTTATTCCAGCGTTTTGAAACATAACTTTTCTAGATTGGTCTTAGTTTGGACTTGTGATTTTGTCATGTGGACATTTGTATTTTAGGTTTTTTGCAAGAATATTATTGGTTAAAGAGTGATTGTAAATGCGTTTGATTTGCGAGGTTGGTTTAAAATCATTTTTCTGCTCGCAGTGTTTTGGGGACTCTTGTGGTTTATTGGAGTCCAGACATTTTCCAATTTTTGGGAGATTCTTTGTGGTCTCGGTTTTCATTTGCAGTTAGATCGCACAGTTTTATACAAGTCCGAAGCTTAATTAGTGTTTCAGCAGTTTGCTTATTTCATGATTATCGGATAATGTAATACTGTGTATTTCGAATTTTAATACACAAGATTTCTTGGCCACAGTTTAAGTAAGCAAATGTTTAACAAGTTTGGCATAATAAATAATTTTTATTTATGATTTTTGCTGATCTTGTGCAAACTCTTGTGTTTCAGTTTCCAGGAAATTGTATTATGTTATTGTAAGTGTGGAATGGGACACAACTTGTGTTCGCTTTACCTTTTCCCTTGGAACCTTGATAACATTGTGAGTGACCACACGTTAAACAAAAATTTTGGTTAAAATTGTGTAGAGTTGTGATGAGGGCTTGAAGTAACTTTGGAATGGGACTAGGTTGCTTCAGATCATGTCATCAAGTCTTTTTCATTTTTCACCTCTTTTATTTTAATTTTGTGTGGGTTTAGTCCAAATGTAGGTACACTCTTGTACACTGAGTAGTGTAATTTGGTTGATTCTGGTACACTCCCTTGATATTGAGAAAATTTAGAGTAATGAGTTTTTGCAATGGGTTTTGCATACTTTTTTTTTTTTTTCAGAGTTGTGACTTCCAGGCGATAATTAGTTTCAGTTTATTTCTAGGCAATAGGAAATTAAGCGTCGCAGTGGAAGATTACTGTACTCGTTTAAATAGTAATCTTATTAAGTTTAAGGTGAAGGTGAACTTTTTCCCACATAGTGTTTTGTTGGGTTATAAGAATTAGTCTGTAAGTTTTAGATGGTAAGTATTTCTGTGGAGTTTTGGTCAAGCTCGGTTTAGTTTGTGGGCAGATGAATGTAAGAGTGCAAAATTGGGTTAAAGTGTTTTAACACCCTGGTCCTCGGTGGATGAGCGACCACATGCTCAGCCCAGGGGAGTGTCAGGTGTTTCTACACTCAACTTTGGATGGCCACTCCAGGAAATTTTTGTCGGAATGGAAACTTCACTGTAGCCATTTAAAGTAATATTTAATGAAGTAAAGTTTGGTAACATTTGGCTCAAGTGATTTTTATTGTATAAATTTTGAGTGTTACCATAGACTGTTCGTTGTTGTGGTATCCTGGTTATTTTTTTTTCGGGTAGCAACAAGTAAGGTCTCTTATAGCTGGCTTGAGTTCTAGGAAGGGCTGGTCACCCCAGGAAACTAGACTCTGCAGTACTATGTGCTGGTAATGATGGTTTGGGACCCTGAGACGTTGGCTGCTCTCGAGCAGTTGGTATTTTTAAGTTTTATTTTAAGGTGCAAATTTTAAATTAGTTTAAGAAAGTTCATCCAGAGTCATTAATCCTAGGCAGGAAGGAAACCTAGGGATGCCTCTGACTTACTTTAACTGGATTGACAACTGTAATGGACAGTTCCCATTTTCACTTGTTTGTTATAAGGCCGACCTAAATGTTATCAGAGGCCTAAATTGTGAACATTCGTAGGAAGTATGACAGCATTCTTTGAACAGCTGTAAACACCAACCAACACAGTTGACAGTTATAAAATTAGATGTCACATGGCAGTGTTCATGTTTATGTGTAGTGGAAGGATACGTAAGTAGACATTTATAAGGGCTTCAGAAAAGGTCGAAGTTATCATGAATCAACTATATTCACTCTTGCTTCGATTTAACATTCACTAACATTCATAAACGTAGTATGCATGTATGTGGTATCTCTTTTCCTTTAAATTGTACCTTCACTAACTTCACCGACAGTGTAGTTTAATAGCAAAACTGATATATTAAATATTTTATTTACCAGCATTTTTTTTCCTGCTGATACAAAACATTATTTACAATATGATGAAGCTGCAGGAAATTATTTTCTTTACCAAGAGTATTTGTTTTAAACATAGATGGAAACCATTTTTCAATTACCACTAAGAGGATGTGACTCGAGGTACGCAAATTATGTTACTATTGTTCTGCATTACACAAAGATTCTTCTCCATGGCCGTATTACACGCAATGTTTTTTCTTCAGTCTTTATGGGAATTACACACACCTAATATGTTTCACAGATACCACGGATACGTCTGGGCCTTAGTATCTGGGCATTTTCGCAGTTTTCAGTTAAACTCGTCCTGTATTGCCATTATGTTCGCAAGTCTAAATGTTGGTACGAATGTAGATTTTACCGATAAATATAATATTTTAGACATGACTGTGAATTTAATTGATTTAATGTTTGTCGTAAAGAAAGTACATTATTTACGAATGCAAACTATAAATTACCACTATATTAAGCAAACAATATCACTTTCATAAGTAATGCAACTGTTGATTGGATAATAAAAGTATTATTTTAAAAAATAGGAACAACCAAATATTATACAACTTTTTTTTTAAGTCTATAGATATGAGTGTTGCCCTGCCAACAGTCAAAAAGAGGTGGCGGAGGATCGCTGACTAAACAGTAATTGGTTGTGACGAAAAAGTTTTTTTTTAATGAATTTTTAATAACATTTTTAATAAAGTGAGAGCATACAAATATGGCATCGAATGTGCCTACCAATATGGAAGTGGAGCGCGCTTGGAGGAGGCTTGCCGACTAAACACAAATCGCCTTAATGTAAGTGAGAGTCTACCAATATGGTAGCCATGGTGCTTACCAATATTGGCAGCGGAGCGAATGCGACTAATTGATCAAATGATGGTGAGAAAGACAGTAGAATGTAAACAAATTACGAACAAAAAACTAAGATGGCGGTGGAGTGCAAGTGACTAATCAGTTGAACGGAATTGAGAAACAATCTCTAGTAACATGTAATCAAATGCAAACGAAAAAATTAAGATGGCGAAATGAGTATAGACGAGGGGAGTGGAGGTGAGGGAGTCAGTCATCTGCTGGGAATATTGAGGGCGTTGGGGGACATCTGGAGATTTAAGTTTTTTAAATAAATGTTTTTATACATTTTAAAATGATTTTTAAATTAATATTTTAGGGAAATTTTAAGGGGAAAAGAGGAACTTTAAGGGAAATAAGGGAAATTGTTTGGGGAAATGCCCCCCCCCCAGGATGGTGGGAAAAACCGTTAATTAAATTTCCATATGTTTTCTATAATAGCATTTTTTTAAAAGACATTTTAAAATAATATTTTTATGAAATTTTTAATAATAATTTTTTTATAGATTTTTAACATTTTTTATTTTTAAAACAATTTTTTAATAAAAAAATTTAAATAATTTTTGTATAATATTTTGCAATGGATTTTTGGGGTCATAGGTCACCGGGTTCAAGGTCGTTATCATGGGTCAAAGTTCACGATCAGGGTCAATGACATCCAAGATTTCAGACAGATGACGTAACAACATGGCGGCCGAGCAGCTCCAGCTCCGGCGCCCCACACCCATGTCCCCAAACCTACTAAATCCTACTACTCGTCCTCCCGCTAAAACGGAGGTACGTACATGTAATTGCCTCATACGAAAGTCGAGAATAAACCGTGATGTTGGAAGGAACTTTTCACAAGCATATTTATTTCTCTGGACCGCTTCTCGGTCGAATAACCTGCTTACGCATGACTAAATGTTAAGGTGGTCTATAACAACCTACAGGCTGTGAGAATGCGTTGAGGGAGGCAGACATCCCCCACTAGCCCCGGTATTAATGGATTTTAGATCTACAGCATCAGCATCAGCATTATCATCACCAACCGATACAGTACAACAGGGAGGGCCATGTGGACCATCGACACCACTGCCCCCAACAGCACTCATGCTGTCTGAGCTGGCGCCCATCGAGTCTGGCAACTCACTACTCAACATTTACCCTGTCCACAAAACCTACATTCCCTGATGTGCCATCCCATAAGCCATCATTATATACTGCAAATTACATGAAGCCTCAATAGGATTTATATTAAGTGTGATTGGTAATGATTATATACAACTTTTGCAGGAATTATTCTCCCGATTTTAGGGCAAGTTTGATACAGATGGAGATGCCATCCAGGCCTAAATTTGGCTGTACCACGAGCAGCAGTGCATGCGAAGGGATTGACTAGTTCATTAAGCGAAAACTATGTCTGCACCTACCCGCGGAGGGTTGGAGATAATTGTAGCCCTGTCAACATTGGACATTAGGCCATACCTGCGACGAGCGACGCCAGTGAGTGTAGAACAATTCACGTGGGAAGCATGCCTCTATGAGCAAGATGTACATGCGGGACAGGCATACCAATCCCCGAGGCAAAATTACAGCATGCCCACACCCACCATTATGCCAGATGTTATGCGAACACAACCGCCATTACCATGAGTAAGATCAAACCGTGGACAGAGAAACCTTCAACACAACAACCAGGGGAATGAATTACTTTGAGGGTAATCGGTTGGGAAATTGAGTAGGGAGGTTGGCGAAACAGCACCTGCACCAATCCCACCACCAGCTTGTAGGAATTTGCCTAATGAAGGTGCCAAAGTGTTCCAAGTCAGTGACAGTACTATACATGCGTTAAGGGTCAGTGTAGAACTTAAAGGGAAGATTGTGATCGCTGTCATAGACATTGCTGCAAGCCACAATTTCGTACATGAGGGGCAACTACAGGCAATAACAACTAGAATGCCACCACGTTGTCTACAGTTCGCCACCACCAATCAACAGGTGTGTGGCAAGAAGTGTAATGCATGTGACAGTAGGAATAAGTGAACTCTGTACGAAATGCGATATTTATATTGTGCCATACCTGTGTAAAGAAATGATTTTGGGGTTACCATGGTTGATCGACAACCAAGTAGTGATTGAGCTACATCTCGAATGTCTTCACATGGGGACACGTGGAAGGTGGACGCTGTATGCAGTAGGAGCAACACCACCGGAGACGACAGCTGTTGTGCCACTCAACAACGTTACAACATATGCTGGACCAGTACGCCTGTTGCTTCCACATTCACAGGAAGCTGCAGTGTACGGACATCACCGAGCATAACATCATCACAACACACGAGGACCTGGTGTACTCCAAGCCACGAGACCCAGGTATTTTCTTTGGATGCATAATCAATCAGCAGGTATGTGAAATGCTCAATGATAATGTAATTGATCCTAAGCACAGTCTCTATAATTCTGGCATTATCCCAGCCCTTTAAAAGGATGATGAATAAAGGTTTAATGTAGACTTTTGTCCTCTCAACAAAGTAACTGTAAACATGCCACCTCCAGTAATTAACACCAATGACACTTTGTCGATACTAGGGCCAGCCACTGTGTTTACTTCACTTGACCTCAAGTCAGAATATTGGCAAATACCTATCCGCACACAAGATCGTAAAAAAGACTGCCTTTACAACACCAGAGGGAATTAGATACCAGTTTGTTGCAATGTAATTTGGCTTAAAATGTGCCCCTGTCACTTTCCAAAACCTGATGGTAAATGTGTTAGATGGTTACATAGGAGACTTTGCGATGGCCTATCTTGACGATGTACTTGTATGGTCAAACAGCTGGAGAGAACATCTATACCAACAGAGCCTTGTGTTCGAGAGGCTTGAACACAACAAACTCACATTTATGATTGACAAGTGTAAGTTGGCGATGAGTAAGATGGAGTATTTGGGATACTGTGTAACAGAGAACGGACACGAACCAGAACAACAACATGTACAGGAAATATAGGAAAAATCCACACCCAGGTCACTTAAACAAGTTCGACAATTTTTTGGTTTGATAAATTGGTTGAGGGATTTTGTTCCGAATTTTTCTGTGATTACTGAGCCATTTACGGAATTGTTATGTGAGAAGTGTAAATTTTTATCGACACCTCAAGCCGAACAAGCATTTAAAGATGTCAAACTTTATTTTCAAAACTGTAAACCGCTAGCCAGGTTCAGCCTGGAGCTGCCTGTTGTAGTTCAGACAGATGCGAGCCAGGAAGGCATTGGAGCAGTGTTGTAACAGGTGGGAAAACAAGGGGACGATAGATTATCAACTACCACAACACGAAATCTGGCGATGCAGAACGTAAATATCACGTGAACGAACATAAGTGTTTGACAATTGTACACACACTGAAGGAGTACTGCCCGTATCTGTTAGCAAGACAGTTTACCCTGAAAAATGATAACTGTTGTTTAGTTTCAAAGTAGAACATGTGGTAGGAAAAACCAACGCACTCGCCGATGCAATGCCCACAAACCCTTGTCCGAACATAACGGTAACAGATAATGCTGAGTGGGAAGATTCCCTACCATCTTACCGTGCCACACAAGCACCAGACACACCATCTTTTGTTTTGCAGAATATTGTTGCCATATCACCTGGTAAAATTGTCTCGTTGAATACCCCCAATGTGTTAAGAGAGGTACCTACAGCACAAGAAAATTCCCCGGATGCTGCAAAACACCAGCAACACTATGCCACAGTATATCAGAATATTGGAGAGTAGGATACCAGGGAATCCAAGTAAAACCCCCGGTAATTGCACACAATGACAGTTTAGAGCATGACCACCCGGTTTCCAAAAAGACACGTAGGAATATACAAAAGTTTTTCCATTGGCCAGGAGTACAACGGGACTTACATAAGCATGTAAAGAGTTGTGTTACGTGCAACATCTAGAAGTCGCACAGAACAAAATGCGACGCACCCCAACAACCGAGGCTGCCAACAGAACCATTCAAAACTGTCGCACTGGACATCATTGGCCCGTACCCAAGCACCAAAGGCAGTAAACAATTTTTTATTATCGCGACTGATTTGTTTACCAGATGGACCGAGGCATTTCCAGTCAGTAATGTCCATGCGCACATCGTTGCACATCAAATGCAAGCTGAATTTTTTCCAATATGGGGTTATCCCGAATACCTACTGACCGATAATGGTACACAGTTTGTAGGAAGGTAGCAGAGGGATTATTGTACCTCGTGGGGAACTGAACACTGTACCAGCCCGGCCTACCACCCCAGGGCAAACCCGACCGAAAATCATAACCAAGATGTAAAAATCCAGTTATGAGTCCAGCTAGGAGCAGAGCAAACTGGACAGCCTTGATTCCAGAAGTCATGTTTTGTTTACAGAACCAAGTCAATGCCGCCATAGGAAAAACATCCATGGAGATAGCACAGGGCCACGAACTACATGCGCCCAGAGAACCCAGCGAAAATCCACCAATTTGCCTCAATAAATCGTCACCCGCCAACAACAGATCCACAAACAGGCACGGGAAAATCAGGGAAACTATTGTAATACTTGGGTACCGGAAAGCAGAGTTAATGCCCAGAAAGTATGTTTATGTAAGATAAAACCCATCATCAGCGGGAGTCAGGAACTGTTGTGCAGGACTGACACCCAAGTGGATTGCGCTGGTAAGGGTAACAGCAAAGGTGAAGAATTACACATTTCTTGTGAAGCTGGTTCCGCAACGAGTCACGAAACATCACCACGCCGACCTGCGCAAAGCCCGCAAACCTGTAGGGAAGAGGGGCAAGGATAAGCCGGAAGGCCCAGTACCTCAGCGAGTGCGACGTTGTGTACCATGTGGTACGAGGAATGACAGAAGCAGAATATGTCAAACCAACACCAGTTCCGTGACCACGCGCCCGGAAAATGTAGACAATACCACTGTAAACACTATGTCATTTAGGGGCTTCGCACCATCACAGCTTCAGGGCTTTCCTGTAGAGGCAAGCAACAGCCTAGTAAACCATAGCAGCTTTCAAGGGTTTATGTGTGTAGATGAGGGAAGAAGTGGTAACCACAGTTGACATGTAAATTACAACAAAACCAGTGCCATTGATATAGGTTTTAAGGGGTTTCCCCAAGGCACCAGTCAACATAGTTGTCACATAATTGAAAATGTAAACAATCACACCACAACTGTAAGTATAATGCCTTTCAGATTTTTTCGGCACCACAGGGAATAGCCTAGTAGGGCAAGAGAGTTTGAAAGGGTTTGGAGAAGTTAGTAGGGAAGCGAATGGAACGCCAAATGTCAACAAGCAACACTGCAGCACTCGCAAGAGGCGAGGCGAGTCACCACTACACCCCAAAAACATAGTTATAGTTTACACAATCACCCCCTACGAACGCCACAGAGTAAGGAGACTCCCGAAGCCATGCTGCCTATGTCCTCAATCGGTGGTCCCAGTTCTAACCCGCGCAGAGCCCGCCAGGGCAAAGTTGAGTTGCTCACACAGTCTTGGCCTTCGAGGGAGGGGTTGTTTGCGCTGGCTAACAGCCAGTCGCATCGACACTAACATGGCGCACACCACTCACGTGCTACGTGGGTACGCATGTGCACAAAGAGGCCATAACCTGTACTTTCCAGTAACAGGATATTTATTTAAAGTGTAAACCATGTCTTATGTTTTATTTTAGAAGCAAAATGGTTTTAAGTGTCAAAATATATGTTCCAAAAATATTATACTATGTTTGGTTAGGATTTCAAAATGCACACTGCATGAAGAATAAGGATGTTACTATTCCGGCATAAATGCCTCCATAAAAAAACGCGAGGGGAAGCTGGTGGACCAAAGTGGTGTACTTATAAGGGTGGGAAATGGGGAAGGAAAATGTATCATAGTTTCTCACCAAACATTCTGCTGACAGATTGTGGTCACCAGGTATTGCAGGGGCAATATCAATCAGTTGTAGTAGACAAGACTCGTCTTCTCTGGGCAGGGTGCCAATAGCCAAAGGATGGTGTCCTCCCAGTGCTCCGCCCATCGTAAAAACATAAAAAAAAAAAAACCTGTACTATGTTTCCACGCAGTGAGGACTCAGAGCGACTCGTACACCCATATTTAGTTACACAAAGATAAAAACACTCTGAAATACATTGGAAACACTTGCATAGCACACTCAATAAAAGGCAGGAAATGTGGGGTCCCACGCTGCTATAGCCCACGGGCAACCTGAAAGAGGATGCATACACTTCACGTTAATTCACTGGATTTTATTTAAACGTTCCTCTAGGAAACAACTTAAAATCACTCTCAGGACTTTACCCGCCAGAAGGGTTACACTGATCAAAGTCACGTGGCCACTAAGAATTAATGTGCAAAGATAAAACTTCCCGGGCAATGTTATTCGATGGGAAGGGAGGAGCGGAGAAGTCTTTGGCGGCAAAAACACACAACGTTCCTATAATCTATATTCAATTGCAGTTAAAGTGGTTAGTTTCAAAATGTTGATGTGACAACCAAGCGCACGAAACCCGAACCCGTCGGTCTGCACATCCGACTCCTTAAGACAAAGTAGTATGACTAACTCCTTCACCGGAACACGTTAGCCAGTTTGGGTGGGCCAGCGGGCTGTGCAAACTACTTTCTTACACACACAAATCGTGCAGAAACATACACACATTTCTTAAGAACAAACAACTATTACATAACTAATTACAGATTTTACATAAATCCTTTAATTAAAATATTACAAAGTGTGATGCGAAATGAGGGGGAAACACGTGAGAAACGGGAATGACAGAAAAATAGTAACACGTGTATTTAGGCCGGTAGGGTGCTCAAATTATGTTAGGGCTCCTTGCAGACTCGTTGCATGGACGTATGTCCGTGAGCATTTGTAATTACCTGTTAATTAACACTAACCTGATTTTACAGGTTCTACTTTCAGAACACCTGTGCATGGGCGCACATATCTGCACTACACTTGCACTACAATACTCTGCACCTTGAACTTTTTGCACGAGCGCTAAGGTGACCACTGTTCACCGCACTTGTGGAATAGCATTCTTCGGGTAACCGATGCAGAACACTTCTTAATCGGTGCACATCAGCTCCTGGTAGAGTGCTGCTCCCTGCAGCCGCTGGCGACGATGGACAAACAGGATTGGGGGATGCAACTGATGTCAAATGCCCACCCCCCCACCCCCCTTCGAGACTGTTTGCAGCCATCGAATCACTCACAGCAGGAGCACCTCCTCGGCTCCCTGCGGCGAGGTCGCAGCACATAGGCATCCCTACGTGTCGGCAGTCTGCTGGTCTTCTACTGCTGCTGCTGGGTCTGTACTCGGTAGCACGCTGTGGCAACACCACACATGGTGAAGTCCCTCGGTGGCTGTCTTCGCCTTTTCGAAAGTCGGAGCAGTAGCGAGCTGGTCAACCTGCTACTCTCACTGTCTTCCTCACTACTTGCTTCGTCTCCTGCTTCTTCATCCTGCTGCTGCTGGGACGGGCTGTGACCCGGTAGCTTTACTCTGGCAGTCCGGTCCTGATTCCGTACCTCCAGGTCTTCCTCTTGTGCCGTGCTTGTAGTAGGTTTTTCCATGAAAATGGCCAGCTCCTCCCCTTCCGTGCCTCCCTGCAGTGGTGTCAGTGCTATTCCCAGCTCTCTCGCTCATACGGCCGCGCTTGATGGTGGTGTTCCGTCGGGCGCTCGGCAAGAGATTACTAGGTTCACCCCTGTAAACACCTGCATGTCGGGTGTCACCGGACCCCATGTGTCCTCTCCTCACATACTGGCCAGAAGTGCTGCACCACCTTCTCATACTGAGACTTCACCAGGGGGTTTGTCAGCGCATAAGCCATCATGGGGCTCCTAGTCGTCCATATCTTGTGCATGCTGTTCTACTTCTGCTTGCCCCATATTTACATTGGGAGTACCTTATCCCTCTCCCCTTGCTCTGTCGCTTTCCACGACGGATGCCGTGACCTTGTTATGTGCGCAGTTGGCGTGTCTGAGACCCCTTGTGAAATCTGCGATGTTCGGTGTCATAATCTCTCCAGCATCTGGTGGTCTTGCCTCCTCAAGAGATCCGGAACCACTTTACCCTTCTCACACTTCCTGCGACCACTCGTCGTGAACTTAGCCGTCATGGCCGTTTTCTCTTTACTGATCGTGCTGTCCAGGTACATCTTCGGTGTCTGCCCGAATGTTGTTCCGATGTATCCTAATCGATTTCCTCCTTATCCTTATCAGGTAGGTTGTCGATCTGATCGATTGTACGATATGGTGCGGCCTTGTCCATCTTGGCGAAAATCCCACGCAAAAGTTTTTGCGTGCGGCCGACACACACAATATGTCTTGGTCTTAAGGTGGCTGGTGGTCTACTGTGCAGTAGCCACCTGGATGCATACCTCATCTTCTGTTCCCATTGTTCCTTGTACCTGCAGCATCGGCTCTCCTCTCTTGCGCCACTGGTTTCGGCAGCACTACTTTCCTTTACATGCGGGCAATTTCTTTCACTGGGAAGCATGATATTTTTGCCTAGTAGGACTAAGTCAGGCGATATACCAGTGGCAGCATTTAACCTGCGATGGAGCGTGAAGCGTGCGGTGGGCAGGTGTTCAGCCCAGCTTGCATACTGCTCACCCACATGGAGCCGGAGATGCACTTTAAATTCCTGGTTGCGTCTATCCATGATCTTTGCATGAGGGAGATAAATCGCCGTTTTCAGGTGCCACATTCCCCAGACCGTGCACAACTCTCGCCATCACTGCTCAGTAAATTGGGTCCCATTATCCGTTAGGATTTCCCAGGGTAACCCCAACAGGTAAATAACTCATTCCACATATGCTTCGCAATCTGTCTCGTTCGTGCTGTGTTTATCGGATATGCTTCCATCCAGCAGGAGAAGCTGTCTGTCACAGCCAAAATTAATCTTTTCCCCTTGCTGACTTGGGGTAGGTACCATTCAATCTAAACACACAGTTTCGAAGGACGTACCTGGTTGCCTTGGCTGCTGTTGCTGGTTGCATCTGTGCGATGTGTCTTAAACAAGTTGCATTTCGTGCAGACCTTACATAATTTCGCACACAGTGATTAAGGCCGGGCCAGAAAAAAATATTCTAACACGTTTGTGACCGTTTGTTCTGCCCCTGGGTGTCCTGTGATTTTACTAGACTTAGCGTGTTCGAAAACATTCGCTCGACATTCCACGAGCACATAAAGTCGCCATGTTTGTTTATCTCGTGGAGAGCAAGTCCACAGGCGCCCCTCAATTACGCATCATCCTTCCACGTGCTGTTGTTCACACTTCTGTATTATTTCACATGCGAATTCGCAGTTTTTCTGTTTGGTTACAATCTCCTGATACAAATCTGCTACTAACATGTCTTGTTCCCCTACACCTATCCGGTTGATTCCGGTTTCCGTGAGCGGTTCTTGTGTAACCGGTGGTAGGGCTTCTTCCCCTTCCACCTCGTCCGTTACCGTTACTGCGGTGCTATGCGCGCAAGACAAAGTGTCTGCGAGTTCGTTGCTTTTACCTGGTACATGTTCAACACTGAAATCTGAGCATGGGACACGAAAACAGCCCAGTGCTTTCCAACAAAAGGAACACCCCAGCTGTTGTCCCTCAACATAAGCACCAATGTGCCCCAGAAGAGGAAGTGAAATGAAGTATCGCCACTCCCACATGCAACCCTTAAGTGTGCAAATAAATAGCAATGGAGAAAGGAAACTCAGCCCAAAGTAATTATTTTAAAATCTAACTCCACGCTCTCACCTTGTTCTCCAATCTGGTACGTCTTTCATAAAACACAATACATTGGAACACACTCAGCAGTAAATGGTGTTAAAAGATATTATGTAATTTGTATGAATTTACCGCGATATCCATTTGGGTTTTATTTATTACCCTATTTTTTCTTATAACACACAATGAGTACCTACAATTACAAAAAAAAAATAAACCATTGAAACAACATTAAAAATTAGTAAAATTTGGTCACACATATATATGTATATAATATTAATTATATTAGGCATTTTACCATCAATTATTTAAAGAGATAACAGTTAGAGTACACCCTTGATTCTACATTAAGAGGTTTAACCTGACATACTCTTTATTATTATTTTTTATATTGGTTTATATCCAAAACACATGATAAATTTGTATGGTAATATCAAAATGGTTGCTTTTTTACAGCAGTATATTGGAAGAAAACACCTTTATTTTTTCTTATGTCTTAAAAAATTAAAATTAATCCAGTTCCCAATAAATTGATTTTATGATTACAATGGTTAACAAATTCAGCGAAGGTATTAAATGTTTTGAAAAAATCTTGAGGGGCATTGAATTGCAGTCTCCTTCGTCGTCGTTCATGCAGAAAGCAAGTTACAACATTTTCACACCAAAAATTTTAAAATATGTGAGCAAAAAGTAGAAAAGCGGTGGTAGGGCAGCGACACACCACTCATAGCTTAATTCATAACATAGACCGTGGTCCCATTGCTTGAAAGCAAAAACCTTACCAAAATGTAAGCACAAAACACTCAACAAAGCGGTGAGGTATGGCTCTTATGTCATAAAAAAAGCTGCAGAATCTTGTAGTAGATTTCAAAACGGACTACGTTGTGTGGAAGTAAAGTTGGAGAAGACAGTCTCAGAACATTCGTGCACATACAAAACAGAATGGACGATGTTCCCAACTCGCGTCATGTCCAATCGATAAATATTAAAAAACCATATAGCAGAGTTAAATACAATAGAACATTAAATTTTTAATTAAACATAATTAAGTAAACTTAATTAAATAAATTATAATAACGCTAGCAAACAAGCATTACACATTACAGCCAGGATAAACAGAACATTGATATAAAAAATTAACGTTATTAGGGTACTAGTGTTGATTCCGACCTCAGAAACACTAAATTATGTTTCAAATAGTCGTTACGTGTTATGAAATGTCCGTAATTTTTTTGCAGTATGAGCCTGAACTAAATATTCTACTTTGGTACCTAATTTTCACAAATTTTTGCAGCAACCTTTAAAAAATGGCCAAAAATACCGTGTACACACTTAATAGAGCAGAAAAATAAATGGTTTGAATAAACTGCCAAAATTAACATATTGAAAGTATTCATTATATGTTACAGGTGCTGCCATCTGAAGTGAGAAGCGGCAGATATATAAATACTTAATATAGTATATTATGACTTTAAGCTACTTAGATTAGAAAATATTAGCATTTTACAATACGTATCCTTTCCTTTGACGAAAGATCCAATACACAATAGAATTGTAAAGTCAGCATTCAGACAATTGATCATCTGTTCTGTAAGCTTTGTAAACGTGTGTTACCCTTTTATGAAAATAATTATGATATCCAGAAATTCATTTTCATATATATTTTTTAATATGGTTAATATTTATTTTAGTAGTTGATTTCAAAACAGAAACTCTATTGATTACTTTATTAAAATATGTACATTCATATTCATATTATAGTCGTTAGCCATTTATTTAATTTAAGACGAACTTTGTTTAATATTCCGATATTAAAATCGCACTACAATAAAATAGCATTTTCCCACAACCTCTGTTCGATTCTCGGACAAATGACTGTTTGTCACTTGAAATTTTATTTCAAATATTCGAAATCGTAAAGTCACAGTGTTTGCCTTTATCTTTGACAGTTCCATTGTGTCAAGATCCCTAAGAAACATGTCGGAAAGCTAACGTTAAGTCCAATTTTAAAGTATTCAAATGTGTAAGGGCCTTAAATAATAAAAGAAAATTAACTTTTAACACATTAACACTAATGTGGTGTTCCGACAGGAAAGAAGGAAGATCATAAAGAAAGAGAAAATATAACAGACTTTGCAAAAAAAAAAGTGTCTTGCTATAAAAGCAATAGAAAAAATTGTGTTAGGAGAGCTCATGCCATAGCATGGCTCAAACTGTATGCCTGCAGTATTAAGGCCCACCGTGTAAACTTGCTCCTTGTTTCTCTCATATTACTCAGCCATACAAGGCAGAGATTGTCCGTTCTTAACGCAAATCTCCTGTACTCTAATTACGGCCAGTACTTCGTACTGTCCAGATGATAGCGAGACACTGCAGTTCGTTTACGTTGTTACACCTTTCAGTACTACTCATTTCGCACTTGCGAAATCGGTTACACCCTTCTCCCCTCCGTTATTATACTGGTATAACACGGCGCCAAGCCCCTACTGGCTGGCATCTGTTTGCAGATATAAGCGGCGTGCGGGGTCGTACCTTGCCAGTGTGGGGCACAATCGGAACTTTTCCTTGATGGTGTGGAAAGCTGCTTCCTGTTCGCTACCTCACACGTACCACTTTTGAGGTGAAAGCAGGTCTGTACGGATAGAGCGCTGCTCCCTGCAGCGGCTGCATGCGATGGTGGGCAAACAAGCTTGGGGGAAGCTACTGACATAAAACTATTAACGAACACAAAAAATTAACAATTTAAAAGTTTAATGTAAATGTATGCAAATTATTTATGTGACATTACTTTTTGATATTTAAATTTTTACTCAGCATGCAAAGCACTTACGCTTGTGTGAAACCCATAGGCAGCCACGTTAGGCCCACATGACCCATGCCTCTGGGCAGTCCGTCGAGGAGAGCTGGCGAGGTAAGACACTGTCACGTACACACTTCAAACATTTGCAGTGTTGTAGATCACCAAAGCTCACTTTTAGTATACCAGTTAATCTTTACTTTGCAAACGTTTTGTCAGGCATTCCCCAGCATTATGCTTCCACTTAACCTAATAATTTGCGCCATTGTGGTTTTTTATACTTAATCGAGAAAGAATGAGGAAAGATGTCGGAGAGGCCGCACAACTTTGATTCAGGTGTCATCCGCATATGTGGAAGACATTTCAGTATAATTTCTGTTTAAGTGCCGTATGCAATATTGAAGGCTGTGTTTGTATTTTAGGGTCTTGTTATGTCAAATTGTTTTTACAGCCACATAATTTGCGTCTGCGTGGTTAACAGCCACCAAGGCAGTATCTGCATCATTCATGCACTTTAAGGGTCTATTTGTTTTTTATTATGTGTGCCATAATTATTTCCAGGGTTCTTTGTAATGTTTCATTCAGGGTTCCGTGTATTTCCATGGAATTGATGCTTTGAATGTGCGACTATGTTGTCTGTTTCATGTTTGATTTTCCCCACCATCAGACGTTCTACAAATCTCTAAATGCAGCAATCTTCAGGGGAATCATTTTCCCAATAGTGCTACCACTTTGCCCAGTGACAATTTGTTGAATTTTCTGAAAATGTTTGCAATGACACCCGCACCACGTAGTCCACTACAGATTGTATCCAGTGGCATCTTAACAATTTAAACATACTTCAACACATCTACGTGTTTATTGTGACCAATTCATGTCGTGTCCCATACTGTCTCATCTTCAATTGTGTCATTTATATAATTTTTATTGTGACATTATTTCTGCCCTAACTGGCAATGCGTAAGGGCCATCAACCCACTCACCATGTGCTGCGAGACGCGCCACTACAAGTCCACGTTAGCGATGCCAAATAATAACACATGTCCATTGCTAATTTTGTAATTCTCCATGTCCTGTATCCAGGAAAAACTGGCAGTACACCCTAGTGTCTGAAGTTCACTTTCATTGTGGGGGCTGTGTTTTCAGACACCCTGGAGAAATCATCCACCTAGCAGTGCGCTAAAGTAATTTCCAGCTGGGGGTAAGATCCCAACGGAATTCGCTAGACATGTCCGAGTTCTACATCACTCATTCATTTTGCCACGACTTTGTAATGGAAGAGCAATAAATGGTATGTATTCAGTGCAAATTTGTGCATTTACTTGTAGTGTCTGTACAGCAAACCTCCCGCCTATTGTTCAGTGATAAAGTTGTTTAGTAATGACCAGTGTTTTTTTAAAGACTCTCGGGTGAGATGGACTCACAGAACCCACACCATCCCTGAGAACACTGAGACTCACCATGCGGTGACTGGGAAACACTTCTAGCGCCCACCCACCGTAGGTAATTTGTGTCATTGTTTGCCTTGTGTCTCACTCGACAGCATCAGCATGTGTATTGCAATTTTCAAGTGTTTATTATTTAGAGAGTGTTAAATAAATTGTTTTCATTAAGGCTACTGTTGAAGTTACAATAAATTTGTGGCTAAAATCTGTACATAAAATAAGCATTTAAAAAAGAATTTCTTATTGAAAAGAAAAACTAAAAATTATAATGTCCTCCTATTTTTCCATGATTATTTGTGCAATTTAAGATTAATATTTTTCCCACTGAAACAACCAAATATTAAGGTGCTTGTATCTACTATATTTAGCGGTTGCCAGTGACCCTGCCAATGTGACCACTCACTACTATAATATAGAATATAATGCATCTACGTTTATTTTACTACTGGATTGGTTTCCTCTTACAGTACTCCCAGGAAGACCCCTCAGCTACAGCCCAAATATCGAATGATTGGGTAGAATGGCCAGCAAGAATTTCTGACATGTGCCAGATCTTGGTTGAGCGAGGTCCTTTGCAAGTAATGGAAATAAATTTCCCAGCAGATGATGAATGTAGGAGATTCACACCCGCCTATTACCATAGGATAATAACAAATGGGGAAGAAATTTAAAGGGAGTGGTTGGTGTACTCCATTCGACAAAACTCCACTTTTTGTTTTTGCTGCAAAATATTTAGCAATGAAAAAAATATCTGTAACTTCTGTAAGTGGGTTTTCAGATTGGAGAAATATGCCAGGATTTCTTTCTCATCATGAAAAATCACCAGTCCACATCAAAGCCTTCTTAGCAGGAGCTTTCACAGCGGTTATTCTCTGGTAAAACTGTCGACGAAGAACATAAGAGATTAAGTGAAAGAAAAACTGAATACTGGAGCGATGTTTTGAAGGATTTACTATGCATTGTTCAGTTTCTTGGAACCCAGGGCTTGGCATTTCGAGGAACAACTGATGAGAATCTTTTCAAAAAAATAATGCGAACTTTTAGCAGTTAGTTGAGCACGTCGCAAAATTAGATGTTGTAATGTTTGAGCATCTACAAAGGGTTTCATCTCAATGGAGCAAATCTCAATATTTAAGTAAAACCATACAAAACAATTTCATATAATTAATTTCAACAAATATACCAGACTCCACACTAAGTGATTTGCAAAAGGCAAAATATTATTATGTCATTTTAAACTGCACTCCTGACGTAAGTCATACTGAGTAAATGACAATGGTAGTTCGGTTTGTTCAAGTGGAGAAAAATGAAGATATTTCCATTCGAGAGCACTTTCTAGGTTTCATTGCTATTAGTGATTCGTCGGGAGAGG
Source organism: Dryococelus australis (assembly GCA_029891345.1). NCBI lineage: Eukaryota > Metazoa > Arthropoda > Insecta > Phasmatodea > Phasmatidae > Dryococelus > Dryococelus australis. Next base: position 61,236,209 of record CM056993.1, on the reverse strand, counting down.
GACTCATGAAAAGTTTTCTTAAAGAACTGTCAAGGCACAACCTTTCATTAGATGATATGTATGGCCAGGGTTACGGCAATGGGTCCAATATGAAGGGGAAGCATGCGGGACATAAAAAAACTAGTCCTTGATTTGAACCCTCGTGTACTGTTTGTGCCTTGTGGTAGTCACTCACTGAATTTAGTAGTTAATGATTCTGCTTTATCTTGTACTCAAGAAGAAAATTTCCTTAGTGTCATCCAAGATATATGCCATTTTTTCTCAGCTTCTACATATCGATGGATCATTTTTAAAAAAGTATCTTACGTCTCTCACAGTAAGACCACTTAGTGAAACAATTTGGAAAAGCAGAATAGACGCGTTTGACACCACTTAGGTATCACATTGAAGATGTGTATGATGCAGTATACGAGTCAAGTGAAGACCAAAGAATAGATGCTTTCGGAAGAAACTGCAGCTGAAATAGCCAAATAAGATTATATTTTTTAGTTCAATTGTTGCTTAAAGATTTCTTCTCCACATCCTATTTAAAGTATATCTTGTCAGCAAGCTTATTAAAAACGTTTGTCTTGATCTGCAGAATGCCTTTAGCCTCCTTCACAGAGTTAAGAGTTTCCTTGAAGGCATCAGATCAGATGAAGGACTAAACTGCATTATCACAGATTCCAAGGAGCTAGCTGAAAACCTAGATATAATCCCAGAATTTTAAAAGAAAGACGGTGTTCGGCCAAGGAAAAAGAATAGGAACTTTTCCATTGAGGGGATGGATGAGCCCATTCCTTCTGTGAAAGAGTAATGTAAAGTGAATTTCTTCTTTGTTGTCTTAGACGCAGCCATTGGATCACTCGCACAACGATTTGAGCTGATGGAATAACATAATAAAACTTTTAGTTTTAGTATGACATTCGTAAACTTCAAGAATGGGATGGCGATGAATTGAAGGCGAAATTCATGTAACTAGCAGAAGTGTTGACTGATGATGAGAAATGTGACATAGACGGGTAGGAACTTTATCAAGAATTGCTCATCCTGCTTTTGAGATCACCATTTGTGCGCCATATTCTATGGCAGGCTTACCATAGAATTGAACAGTAATAAATATTTGTTTTGTTTACTGAAGGATGCCAGGAAGCGGAGGAGAAATAGGGATGGCAAATTTTGCCATACTACAAAGGAATTACTCTTTGGAATCAAACATTCAGAAGCATTGTTACACACAACTTGTTTTGCCCATAGCTTCTCAACAAGACAAAAATTCTCATTCGAATGAAATAAAATAAATACTACACATATACTAAAATCAGACGCACATATGGATATCTGATACATAGTTTTATTCGAAGAAAAGACATTTCATCAGTTGCAAAAAAAATCATTCCTTAGAAATATTGATGTGGACAGCATCTCCGCAGCCTTAAGCCCATTCACCATGCCATCATCTGACAGTTGCTTCAACCATTCGGGACCACATGGGGGCGTTTTAACCTCAGCCACTTTCCCGCATGTGTACAACAGTGGGTATAGTGTAGTGTAGTGTCAAGTGTTGTGTTTATTTTTATTTTGAGGGCAAATGTAATATGATATTAAAATTCAGAGTTCATCACATGTAGCTATCGCTCATGCGATACAGTGCACGTGCCATTGTTGATTCTCCAGTGTTTATGATTTCATCCATGGTATTGTGTTACCGTGCAAATGTCATGTGTTGTTACTATTATTGTTTTTCCCCTTGTGACCTTATTTAACACAAGTACCGAGATAAACAGTATATTTATTTATTTAATTGAAGTGTCATGTATGTTTGGTAAGATTTGTAAGTTTATTAAGTGTATAATGTGCCACGCGCTATAGCGGCCTACACACACAGTGCACCTTTTATATTAGACACATGAGAACGAACACACGTAAAGGGAAAATAGATATCTTACCTGATGATAATATTATTTACAATTTAATGACGTATAATTTAGGTGATTAAATGTTACTAGAACGAAACAGACAACCATAACCAAAAAGACAGTATTTAACACTGACTGATACCAAAAGCACTGAATGTTTGGCTAGGTGAACCAATCAGTTCACGTGGTGTGCCTGCCAATGTGGCTGGTAATTTTTGAAATGTTATAATGTATAGTATGTGTGTTTTAAGGGTTACAATTAATTTTCTGTGTATGAAAAATACTAGTTGAGAAGAAGAAGAGCCCTAGCCTTTATTAACAGCCCAAATGGACCCACCTAAAAGTGAGGTTACTTTTCTATGTGTCAAAGTGGTTGAAAGGAGTTGGTAACATTTTATAAGTAACTTTTTGAATTATCATGCGGGGATGTTTTATGTTTTCATCCCATCAGTTATGTGGCTACCCCTTTCAATTCATTTTCCACTGTAATTATAATTCTGCAACAAGTCACGTGACATGTTGGTGGCAGTTGCACCCAATGAGAGGGCCTCGTGCCCAAGTTTAGTCAGTCTGGTATTCGGCTTGACGTGAGGGCGCCGCTGTGTCGCAGGGTTCTAGGCAATTCAACCTTGTTTCACCAATCAACTTTAATTTATGGTTTTTAACATAATATTACTCAAAATAATGTATTATGACCTCTAGCTATTGTTAACTAGAACTGCTTTCAACAGGTTAAACAATCTATCACTCCCAGACTAGACAAGCATTCAATCCTTTAGATAAGCTTTAAATGGTGTCTCATACATCAGATGGTGGTGTTTTGCTTATATGCATGTTGGTTTTGGAGGTTATATAAAATATGAATTGAAGTTTTTTGCTATTTTGAGTGTTATATAGAAAAGTTCCTCAAAATGCAAGTAAACCAGGCGAATGTCGATAATGTCACAGAAGATTAGTTTTGGAAATTGAATTATTTTTAGTTGTTGAAATTGTATTTTGAAATAACAAAAATCGGAAATAAAACATTAGTACTAGGCTTAATGTCATGTTGAGGAATCCGATTCCTTGAAATTTGTGAAATAAAATATTTTCCCCTTCGATTCTCAAAATATTAAAAAATATAATTAAGAAACACAGAAACTTCAATCATGAACGAAAAGAAACCGAGTCTCATGCATTGCGATAAATGGTATGGGGATTAAGCTCGCTGCGAGGGGAATTGATACTACCTGCGACAGTAATAATTATGAACAAAAATGTTTTTCGCCCGGATTTGGTTCATAATTTCTATTTAATTTATTTTGCTAAAGAAGCATTAACATATATTTTATATGTATTGTGCAAAACACATTTCGCACTCATTACTGACAACTGAACAGAAGCAATAATACTACAAATATAGTGACTTTTATTGCCAACATACACAGTAACGAACCAAAACTTTGGATTACTGATTTAAATGATAACTTAGCTAATGGAATGATCATAAAACAGGTTACCATCAAATAGCTTTTCTATGGAATAGCTATTACACACATTTATCTAGATATCACAATACATGCCCTTAAGCACGTGTATTGGTGTCTGGGGGAGGGCAATAACCCCTACTAGACTATGCACCATTGGCTATAGTACTACAGAGATCATCGCTGAATAGGGAATAAGCATGTTAACCCTTCTTGTATATTGGAGAAGTGACTTCCAAGGAGGATACATAGGCCGTCAGCCATCACGACCCCAACCTGTTCTTGTTATCGCTAGCACTGGCGCCCATCTTCGGAATTTTAATGAACTCTTAAATTTTTTTCCATAACCTTCCCCTGGAGTCTTGTAATCACCTCCTATACGACAATATGTATACCATAAATTTTGAAAATATTAAATGTATAATTTAATGAAACTTTTTTCCCATTTTTTCCCATTTTGTTTGTGATAAAATGAGGGGATATACTGCATTGATACATAACTCAGGTATGACAAACTACTTCTCGAAACTACATTACACAAGAATTTAATTATGTGAGATTTTGCATATGTAGGTCGAAAAGAATATTCAAATTTCAGTTCAATTTTCTATAGAATACCAACTAGCTCTTAAAATGAGATAGAACATTCTGGCATCTTGAAGACAGCCACTGGGTTTGATTACTAGTGTCCTCCCTATAGCAATTAATAAAATGTCTCGAAATTTCCTAAAGTCGTATCTCAAATTCTTTTGAATTTACCAAAGGATCGCTGTTTTCGAAATTACGACCGTCCACTCCTGTTAACCACAGCTAGTATCCAAGCTCTACCATTGTATACTAGTGCGCATCTAGACTGCGAAGTGTGCGACGTGTGCTGGTGTAAATCAGGGTACACCAATGTAGTGTAACGAGGTGCATGCCCGGCCGTCTGGTCAGAACTCTGTCAACCGGAGTGATATTAAAGTGCTAATAGGACATGAAATGCATTATTATAGGCCTGTGGCACACTCCACGCAGTTTGGTATTAGGTGCAGATTAAAGGTGCCGATTCAACACCTCCTTTTTTATACTCAGTGTCTCATGTTTGTTTTGTGCAATTCTTGTTTGTTCTCATTCACACCCACGCTATGTCCATTTCGCCCACCATCATTTTTGCAAGTGTTTTTTTATGAAGGTTTCAATGTGTATTTTGTGCAATGTAACAGCTCCATATAGGCAGATAAACTCAGTGTGCAGGAGGATGTGTGCAAGGAAGAAGCATCACATGTTATGCGAGCCAGCTAATGCCTGCTCTCGCACCATGTTGTAATTTCAGTAGGTAAGCGTCGAGCATCATAGGAGGTTGGTTGCATATCACTGCGTTCTGCGTATACTGTGTCCGAGCGGCATACTTTCAATTTGGAACTACTAATTTAACGTGCAACAGTATATTAACTACTAGAGTCATTTTTGCACCAGCTCCCGGGACACCACCTTTCAGTTCCCCAGAGCTTGCATTGCCTGGGGAATCTTAATCTACTTCCGAAAATTTTTACTGGTTCATACTATTCTTGAAGTGTTACCGCCGACGATCAGTCAAGCCGCCTCAAGCATGTAACCTTCTTCATTAGCAGCATTGATTGGAACCGAATATATGCAACAGAGAACTGGTATACATGTACTTTATTCCGGTTGCCACTAGGCATGACAAGGCATGGGCTCTTAGAAAACCCACCTACTTATTCCAAGTGTTTCTACGTGTTTTCAGGGTAAATGTCATGTGTATTTAATTTGCAACGGAAGTAAGTGAATGGGCGTGTGGTCAACCCGAATAGTCTACAACGCGATGCACAGAAATCATATACAATTTTGCCGCCAAAATTGTTTCAGTAACAAGGGCGCATAACCAGCCTATAGGCTACCGTTCAGTAAACTTAATTCAAAAATAGCATTACAACTACAGCAGCACAGGGACATAGGTATTCATTAACAGAGAAGTATATCTAGGCGAATCAGCTCGCAGCACCCCGTGAGCAACGAGAGTCATCATGCTCCTGCACCACCACCATCATTTATGCCATCCTTGAGCGAGGTCTGATGCCTAGTTTGGTATAATCCAACATTTTCAAAACCTTACAATTCGCACCACCCCTGAAACCGAACCTAACCTTTTTCAGTCCAACCACACAGTGTTAAGACTACATTCTAAGTGAAATCATGCCAAATGGCGTTTCTTACATCCGTTCTGTGTGGGAATTGTCTGTAGCTTCACGTCACTCGAAATCTAAGATTTTCAGTCAGACCGCTTCTCAAATTGCCTGCTGGCGACCTAAAATTACTGGATGCTCCTCACCTCACGCAATAAACTAGCATAACTTATGTCGACGGATGTCAAAAACCTCCTCCATCATTGAGCCGTAACTTAGGTAGTTGCATCCTAATTAACGACCAAAAGGAGAGTAATAAAATGGGGTCTTCACCCACGCTATCATATAAGCAAAAACGGAAGTCTGGGTTTCATACTCCCTATGATATCACCTTTTAAATTTTTGGCATTGAAGTCTTTTCTCTTGGGCCTACCTTGGCCAGATAACCAGTTCAATGCTAAGAGGACACTTAAATCTCCGACACTGATGTAATATTATCTTGCAGTGATCTGTTTTAAATTCAAGAAAACCATACCAGAAAATTGTACACATTCACTATTATGACATACTTTAGAAAGTCACAAATGTTTAATGAGCAGGGTTATAACAATAAAATATATTAATGTCATGAGTTATTTACCTTGGGGCTTTTATATATGTTTAGTAACAATTGAAATATAAGTTTTTTTAAACAAATATTTAGTTAATATAAAATTACGGTAAAGTAATCAGATTAACTTCAAAAAGATGTAGTTGTCTACCACCAGAATATAGTTTATTCTATTTCAATCGACTGTTTTTATATATCGATTTAAACGCTTAAGCTCTTTCAAATTTTATTCGTCCTTTCAGTATTCAGAAGGTCATTCGTTTGGGAGTTTTCAGGTGTTGAGCAGGGGAGTTGGTTATTTCTATCTTTTGGAGGTATGTAAAGAAAATATAACTGTCTTCGGTTACTAAAACATATTTTTAAAAAGTTTATGTAGTTGTAAGTTAAGAGTTCCATAGTTTGTTAAATTAAGGGAAATTGAAAGTTTTTGAATATGACATACCATTGTTGGCGGAAGGAACCGGCTACTAAATTTGTTACTAAATTGTTTTCTTAATTGCCACAAATATTAAAACTTATGATTTACCTAAGCGTTATTATGACTTAGGGCTATAAATAGTTTGATGTTTGTCCCTACCGTTCTAAAACGTATTTAGCTAAAGCATATCGGATTTTAGTAGAAGCTTGTGTATTTATACATTTATTGCACTGTGTGTGTGTAACGATTTTTACACGTAGGCTTAGAGTAATCAAAGTACAGGGTAGTCCGGAATTGGGAGTGTCATACGTTGTGTTAAGGTTGGGAAAGAATGGGTTGATTCACTATCCGTGGTCGGCTCCTCCAGGAAATGATTTGTTTTTACTAGGAAACTTATATTCACAACGTGAAAATCAGCAGTCGCGTAGCCTGCATTTCAGTAGTCGAGTCAACTTAACTCGGACTCGAGGAGACACGGCGATGTGTTTAGACTACCCGCCTCCCACCAAGGCGAACCGGGTTCAATACCCGTCGGGGTCGCCCCCCCCCCCCCCGGTTCTTTGCATGCGGTATTCGTGCCGAACGACGCTGGTGCGCGTGTTTTCTCGGTGATCTCCAGTTTCCCCCGCCCTTGCACTCAATTGTTGCTCGATACTGCCTCACTTCACCCACACCTGCTCTCAAGACCTCAATGTTTAAAGAGCTCCCAAAATCTCTGCACTCAGACTAATTGACCTGGGAGGTAACACTAGTAGGGCTTACTGTTGTATCTATACAAACTTTGGTGGAACATGCGCATAATTTATAAATAACATTAATTTGTGGATATTTTATTAGTCATTAAATAACATAATTAATAGTACACATCAAATTGTTATATACCTAAACAAAAGAATACAAATAATTCTACAATAGGCCTACATTAAATTCTTAAGATTTTATATTACAATTTAATTTATAGGGCATTCTACTTGAATCAAATTCTGACATAATGAAAAGTTGTTTATTGCTGGAGTCACAATACTCAAGACAAACCACACACTACAAAATTTTAGTAGACGTCTATGAAAAGCAAGGTCACTGTGACATCAGTCAGACAGAATCGCAGCCTCGAAACCCTGTCATAGTCGATTCTATTTCTGCTTTCCACCTATGTCGAACTTGTCGGGGCGTGCAAAACAGGAAATACAACATTAGAAAACAAAATTTAGTGGGTATTTCCTTACGGTGGTAAATAATAACCTAACTTGTCACCAAAATAGTGTTCTGGTTCATTTTTAAATATGTCTGCTTTTTTATATATCTTGTGTAAATTCAAATATTGTCAGAAGCAAAATTATCATTCACTTTATTACAAATTTTATTAAGTACATATTGGGTATTATAAGGATAATTTACAGTTTTCAAATCTTCCAACAGGCAATTAAGTTAACACACTTGTTGGGCAGATTTTTTGGGTATTGTGAACACTGAATAATATAGGCCTATAATGTGAAAATTCAATCTACCTCTTACGACATGTTGGTCTGTCGTGTTGTGTTTGTCTGACTATTGTGACTCTAGCATAAGGAACAATTTACTAATTTTCAGAATTGCTTGTAAGGTAATGCTACCTACAATTTCCATGGAAATTTTATTATAAACCTTTATAGCTGTATGCAGGTTATTTTTATCCTACTTTCCCAAGGAAGGATGGGCTTATGCAATCACCCAAATGTCTGTCTGGAATAATAACTTTTAACCCCCCCCCTAATTTCACCTACCGGTAACGGCAATCCACATCAAGTGTTTAGTAAGCACATGCGACATGTATAGTTTTTGAACAAATCGTGTACTTATTTTCAAAATTGCAAGAATTTTAAAATTAGGTCTTCTATGTTACATCACATGGAACTGTTTTGATGGATTTAAATCAACAGTTGATACACCATAAGTGCATGATGTATGCATTGAAGAGGGAATGTGTGATAATGTTATTAGCCTGCCATTTTGGTAAGACAGTACAACATGGAAAAATAAAGCTTTAACATTATAACTTGAACTACACCGCCAATTATGCCATTTTTTCATGCACTTATTTCCAAAATGGCTGCTTTGTAAATTTTTTTTGGTTTATTTGCTATAATTACCATGTTTACCAACTTAGAGCAAACTGTTATCCTGAAATTACCTATTATAATAATCAAGTGTGCCAACTCAATGCCTCTATCTTTAGTATGAATGTAATTCTTAAAAGAATAGGGGCTTTTCTGAAAAGAAGAAAAAATCTTGGAAAGTGGGATAATTCCACTGTACTAATTACAAAGAACACTCATTTACTGGGGTCATCAACACTTGACCAATAGAAACCCCAAAAACGATAGTGGGGAAGGGCTATGTAGATCAGTGAAATTATGGGGTAAAATGGGTGAAAAATTTGTAAATAATAAAATATTTATTCATAAATTGATTAAAAAACACTGAACTAAACATTAACTAGATAATATTTCCAATACAAACTACAAATACGATAGTAAGAAGGGATATGAAGATCAGGGAAATTGTGAGGTTAAAAAAAAAAAAAGTACATTTTCATTACAAACTTTTACCCCTCAATTTCCCTCCAGATCATAGCCCTTCCCACTATCGTACTTCTAAATTGTATTGGTAACATTGTCCATTTAGGTAATGTTCAGTTCAATCTTTATGCAATTAAGCATGTTTTTGTGAGAGACTATTACAGTAATATTACAAATAGTACAAATATATGTTAATTTGCAAAACACGTGCACATTATTTCTCAGTGCAAATACGCTACACATGACAATCATTTATGGAGAAACTCCAAGCTTTGCTGATGCATGACGCTTCGCACCACCACCTAAAAAGAATTGCCGGCGCACCTTGAATCACTGTTTTGGGGATTTACTTCCCTGCTGGTGCTGGGACTCTGACTCTGTGCATAACGTTTGGCTACGCTTGCACAGTAGTTTTTAAGTATGAGGGGGCTATGCTTGAAAATAATTTGTGGGGAAACTCCAAGCTTCGCTGATGCGTGACGCTTCGCGTCACCACTAAAAGAAAATGCAGGTGAGGTTTAATTACTATTTTTGGAATTTACTCCCCTGTTGGTGCTGGGACTTTGGCTCGGTACATAATGTTTGGTTACACCTGTACAGTATTTTTGCAATTTAACATATTTTCGTGAATAAATATTACATTATGTATGTGTGTTTCACTTGTTTTACCCCACAATTTTCCTGATATTCATAACCGTTTCTATTGGTCAAATATTGTACGTAGTAAATTTGTATTCTGTGTGATTATTGAAGTGGAATTATACCATTTTCCGAGAATTTTTTTTCAGAGAAGGCCCTTATCTTTAAGAATTACCTCATACATTATCACAGTAGCATTTGGGTGTGTGTGTGCAAGTGTGTATTTATAATATTGTACATTTAGGTATTTTTTGGTTAGGTCATTTTCGAATGTAACGTATTTTTGTGACATTCCTGATATAATTGTTATATTTGATCACAAAAACACCATTAATTGCACTACGATCTAACAGAACAATACCTAAATTGACAATATTACTAAAACAATTTACAAATTCTATAGTGGAGAGGATTGTGAAATGGAAGGACATAGTGGGGTAACATTTTTTCTAAAACGTACATATTTTACACTCGTACCCGGCAATTTCCCTTACCTTCATTGCTCTCCCCACTATCATAGAATTACATTAAATTTATTTGATACTCACCTAATACACACGTCATTCCTAGGGTACACATTAATATTCACGCCAAAACGGCTATCCATTTGACCACACTACACACACACTAATCACCGCACATAAATCTAACCTTTTCCTTGTTATAATAGCATAGAAACACTTGTAATTTCATACAATTATTAAATTTAACAGATCAAACAACGTGAAATGCAATAAAACACATGTTTAAGCACTCGTAAATATGAATCCTCCAACAAAACGCAACTAACTTCCGGCAATTTCCCACAATCCACCTGAAGTCAACCAATATGGTGTTATACATTGCTCGTTATATAGACACTGTCTCTGAACAGGGCTCTGTATCATCTACGATATGTATATTTATTGTACTAGTAATGTTTTATCATCTCATCAATATAGACCAGGTAAGTCTTTAGTGATTCACTGGAGTTACGTAAAGACCAGACACTGCTCCATACCTGTGTTGTTTACCTGTGTAACTTCAGCGCCACGCTATACATGTACCCCGTAAATGACGTTTTACGCATTAAATATTCTTTACAGGAGGATAGTTGAACGGTTAGTCAGGATGTACAGGATGGTGAATGAAGAGGGAGGATGGGGAGGGCTACACTGCAAGCCCAGTAAGGGAGTGTTTAGAGGAAGAGGAAACAACTGTGAGAAGCTTCAGAGGGTGTGGAGAACGGAGCGGGGTAGGTAATCAATGCTTGTGAGGTCGGTGAGGGAGGAGTGGGATGTGTTGAGAGAGGAATTGGTATCTGTGAGAGGGGTTGGTAAATTCAGGAAGGAAGTGGAAAAGGAGTGGGTTTAGTGAAGGAGAGGTGAGAGAGCTCGCCACCGGGCGGTAGCCTAATTGCTAATGTATGTATGTTACAATGAATACAAATGGTATTCTTAGATGTAAAACAATTCAGCGACCTGATATAAATACATACTACGTAAATTCCATTAGTGAATGGGTTACAGGACCTGTTTATGCGTGAATGTTTCTGTCAAGCATGCATGAATATAGGTTACGGGAATACTAGCACTAAATATAAGATTACTGTGATCCGAGTCTCCACAAGTTGAATGACGACATTATCAAAATACACTAATCTCTCAAATTCATTTTACTGTAAACAGTTACAGAACTGTGATGGAGAGATCCTATAACAAATACCAGAATATAAAAATGGTGTGTGGCTGTTAAATACTGCATCATCCGTAAAAGGATGTACTAGCTTTCGCCACCCCTACTGAAAAGAAACGCTATGAAAATGGCATAAAAAACAGTTTTTTGTTCGGTTTTTAAATTTATTCTTAACTGTTCACATGTGGTTGCCCGTACTGTTAGATATGAGTTTGTGTCTGTCTGAATAGTTAATACTTTTCAAACTTTGAGAATATACTTTTCAGTCATTATCAACTTGACGAAACAAACATTTTTGTACAAACAGCATCAGTATAACTGATGCTCATTGAGGTGGTATATTTTTTAGAGTATTTAGTAATTAAAAAACTGGTGTAGTGTGTAAGGATAACTACTTTTTGTGTACTTGTTTTTAACTTCATTCAGGTAGATAATGATAAGTTTTGGTTGTCTTCAAACTAAAACAGTCTAGACTACCGGAACCTTTCAAATTCTTAACCTATTTAACTTCTAAAAGTTATAGCTTCTGTTTGCTGTGAATCAAGATTTGGATAAAATATAATTTTATGAACCAAATAAAATCAGCATTGAACTTGAATTTTGTTTAAAGTTTGTGTGAGATCAGCACTTCTTCGTATGTTCTAAATGATATACGTCGGCTCGTAATAAAAAAAATATGTAGGCCAATATCACGAGATCTTTTCTTTTTGTTCAGTATACTATTTTTTGAAACTACTTGGATGCTGTAGATTCAACTTTTACAAATTGTTGAGAAATATTTTTCCTGCATCACACTTATATATGTATATATATAAAGTGAATTTCCATAAAAAGTGGTAGGCATAATTTGCAGTTCACAATGCCTAATTGAAATAGAAACTTGAAAATAAACGGCATATGCAAGAGTTTTACAACACAATTACTGCTACATAAATGAAATTTAATTTTATAAATTCTAACATATGATTTTCGTGGTTTTAAAGTTTGAAGAACCTTATAATAGGCTCCCATAATTACATAAGATTTGTCTATACTGTGCACTCCAGTAGAAAAAATGCATAAAAACATAGCAATATCATATATCTAGCATTAATAATGTAGAAACTGTGTCTAAAACTATAAATTGTGGAGGACATAGCGGCGGGTGGGATTGATCCTCCGTGCAGCAGACATGAATGTTGAGTAGGACGGTGGCGAGTCAGCCCACGCAGGGTTGTCAGGCGCTGACCAAGCCCGCGCAGTATTCTCTCCATCCTACACGTAGCTCAGTCCTCGTGAAGCTTATCCGTGGGTAATACGTTTGTGACTACCGAACAATAGGAAAAAAGCCAAACAAACATCTTTAGTTATCTGTGAAGAGAAAATCAGTGAGGAACAAGATGGCTCGACTTTGTGCCGCTAAAAGATTAACATCCAGATAATGTAAACACAGTTTACGGTAATCGATAACACTAAAAGAATCACGGGGGTCTTTACAAACTGATAATTTTTTAAGCGAGAGATAATGTGTGCAGTATACATTCTCTAATGTAGGTTTTCAAGGTTAGGCCTAGAAGTTGGCTTGGTGGAGAGCATGTGCGCATTGTAACAAATATCAGAAAACACTGTTGATAAACTTTGCTCAGAAATATTACTTCGCCTGCTAAATATATTTACCATTTCATTATCAAAGGATGTGCAGCCAAGTAAAAAAATTAACACACTAAATAAATAAGCAAATAAAACCATAGAATTTTATTGCTGCTTCAAAATATTTCCACGAAATGAACAATATTTCAGTATACTGTTGTCCATGTATTATTTTGTTTGCGCTAATTATTATAAATCCATTACATAGGTATTGGCTATGTAATATTTCCATAAATATGCACGTGGCTAAATTTCCCTTAAAAATAGCTCCTTACCATTGCGAGTTTTTACTTTGGGTAAAAAAACTGATTAAATGCAGAGGAAATATTTGCAATAATATCATTTTCAAAATATTTTGTATATCACCCATGTAGCACATATCAACATAGAACCTTGGTTCTTATTTCACGAAACAGTTTTTTAATGGCAAAAATTGCAATCTTTCATATATAAAAGTATATTTTGTATGAACATTGTGTTGCAACCATAACTATTACGTTAAATGTTATTTCCTCTTCTAACATATAGTTTGTAACAAACTGTTTCAGTTACCGTTCAGTTGTAGGATTCTACATGCTAGAAGATGATCATTATTTAATGATACTTTTGTAAATTACAGCCCATAAAAATATCCCGACAAATTAGTCCAGGCTAACTAGACCAATAAAGTCGAAATAGACACATTAAAACATGTAGTTTCAAAAGTTTCAGGGATGTGTAGAGGTAGATCCCCTGAACAACGTAAAATAAAGTCTCATCAATTTTCGGGCTGTTGGGGGGGGGGGGTGGTGTTATAGTCCTCCTCCCCCCCCCCCCCCCCTGCTTATAACTCTAAAACTGTGTGTCACAGAAAATTTATACGAGAGCAAAATGAAGGAACATCAAATTACCTACTAAATGGTGTAAATAACTTGTTTCGCCTCACGCTTTTCGTAAAACTTGACCTTCTAGCTCTTCACTCTTTTGTTTTACAGAAACATTGTCGCAGAGAAAGTTGTAGGGTATTAAATTAGCTTTATACACACACACACACCCCCCCTTCCCCTTTCTTTAACTGTTCGGAAGTTAGAGCGATTTGAATTTATAAGGTAAATTTTGAGATTCTGCTAGAAATCTGCACATTCCTGTTTTTCATATTTGAGGACTATACTCTCTATATAATCTTGTATATGGTTTATTTCTCTATATTACATTATATATTGTGTATTTATTTTTTAATTATTTTTTTAAAATTTTTATATTAAATATAATTTTTTTTATGACATGTACTTAGCCTAAGTATTTATAAGTAAATGTATAGGTATATAATTATGTATGAAGTATTTACTTAGTATGTACCATGGAAACTGGTAATTGGGGACATAGATTTGAAGAGACAAATTGGTGAACGGGGACATATTTGTTAGTTCCGAACATATGTATATACCATGTTTTTTGTTCAGTTCAGTGGGCATATATAATGTGGGTAGTATGAAAATGAAGAGTACTGCCTGATGTATCCCAAATAAGCGATGTCCACTTTACATACATGTAGGTACGTACATAGTCATCCAAAAGTATGTCTTGTCAATATAGGGAAAATTCACTTTCTTCAAAAAAATTGCTAATATAATTGTTAATCTTCTTCCACGTCTTCCTCTCGTATCGGTGCGCTGTTCATACAGGCTCCATCGCATCTACAAATAGATGGGCGGTGGATACCTGCTTTCCGGCATCCACAGTCAGTAGAACAACTTCAAAAAATTGAATTCAGGACGCTGTCAGGAGCTATTGGATCCGTTGTTTTGACAGGGTTGAGGACTCTGTCATCTTGTACCCAAGCCCAACGTGCTGGATTGAGAGATTGGTCAAGCCATTGTTGTGTCTATAAATACACTCTGAAAGAGTGTTGCGCACCTTGGGTCGGTGGCAGTGAAGCAAGATTGGTATTCACCTTGGTGGAGGATTTCACGAAGGAGTTGTATCGGTGATTGTTCAAAACACGTTCACTCGGTGGGGCTTGGTACATGGTGAGGATTATCTCCCCTCCAGCTTGGGCTACTGCATCTAGTGTTGATGTGGGGTCGTAGAAGATGTCAGCTATGGCTTTAGTGTCTCATTTGGCATTTGTAGGAAACACTTCAGGATGAACAATTTGCTTTTGTTAAATATCGCACATGTTGTCACACCCTGTGAAACTGTGGATAGACAGGATAGATCCACTAAAGGGTAGCTCCTGCAATTATCTGGGGGAGTATACCTTGTCCTCAATGTTTCCTCTTCCAGGCTTCATGAAATATACATTTCTGTCTGGTGATGTGAGAGCTGTTAGTAGGATGACTACAGACGAATGAGAAGTAACCTTGTTTAAGCCACATCTTATGGTACTACCATCAGCATCTCTTATAAGCTCATCCAGATTGTTGTTACATCTAGACGCATACCAAGCATCGTTCAAAATTTTTTCATCAACATCACGAAAGTATACAACTGTTTTATGTTTTTGTATCTTACTGAAAACTATTCTTTCGCCATACTTTTCCACCATTTTAACCATCGTCCACTTCATGTCTGGCTTTGCCCCACTTATCTGATCCATCAACTAATCCATGGAATACTAGTCTTTATCCTGTTCATCCAGATAACGGAATATCTCTGCCACAGCTTCACCAACATATTCTTCCTGTGGCCTGCCTCTTTTTTGCTCAGTCAGTGCTTTAACCAAGAGGAATTTTTTGTAGCAGTCCTCATGATATATAGCATCCACGGCATGTAAATCACCTATGTTGTTGATGCACCTCAAAACTGTTTCTCCCCAATCATCATTTCGAGCATGAGTGTGCTTTGCTACGGTTCTGTCAAAATCATTTGATTGCACAACACTTTTCGATGTTGGTGGATTTTTAGTTTCATCTGTTTCATATAAAATGTATCATCGATATTCTCTGTGCATAGAAACCATTTAGTTTTGAATTGAAATTGGGGCTGTGTTGAATGCAAGCAAGCCAGAACCCGAATTAGAAGGCTGTGATAAATTACCTGCTCATTGATATCTGAAGGTCTTGTGTACCATTGTCTCTACTTCACATGAACAAAACCTGTTTTCTTCACTCTAAACAAACTATCTTTTCCATCTCTTCTTGTAAGGCTAGCACTTAACGTTTTCATCCCTTTTTCTCTGGAACGGCTTGCATCACTTCCGCTGACTCCTCGCATGTTTAACACTTTTCATCCATTCTGAGTTCCTTATATAACCACACTAAACTTGAAAAATACAGCCATTTGAGTTCAATGAAATAGGATGGAGGACTGAGAACTATCTCAATTCCAAAGGAGTGGGGGATATGTGGAAGGGAGAAGGATCGATCAGTGACCTTATCTTGTGCGACGCACAGTTTTAGGGTTATAAGCGGAAAACTTGAAGAAAAAAAGTACCTCTAAACCCCCCCAAACGGTCCTGAAAATCAATGGGACTTGGGTCTTTATTTTGTGTTGTTCACCCTACACATTCCTGAAACTTTTGGAACTGCATGTTTTAGTTGGTCTATTTTTCCTATTTTGCCTGGACTAAATCTGTTGAACACAGTTTATTTGGAACTTCCAGAATGAAAAATTGTCTATGCTATTTTATTTTTAGTTAAAAATTAAAAAGTGTGCACAGTCTTCGGATGTGTATGAACAACAAAAATTAGTTGCAGTAGAAAGATGTGGTTTGTTTGTCTCAGAATATGAACCATATTTGGGTGCAAGTTCAGATGGTCTAGTGGGCAGTGACGGTCTTGTTGAAATCAAATGCATCCCCAAAATCAGAGACAAATCTTTGCTAGAAGTGGCTGTTGACCAGAAAAATCCAATTTGCTTGGAGTTGAAAAAAGATTGTTGTTAGCAGCTCAAAAGACATTATGACTATTACTTCGAAAGTTTCAAGGTCAAATAAATATCGCAAAGATGAGGTTTTGTGATTTTGTTGTATACTCTCCATCCAATTTTTTTGTACCGCGTATTGAAAGAGATGTAAAATTTTGGTAATAAAAGATGCTGCCGCTACTCAGTCAGTTTTATTTTAACTGTATGTTTCCAGGAATAGTCGATGGAAGGATCCGAAGAAAACTTTCTTCCAGGGAGTCTACGTACTTATTGCAGGCTAGAGGCCAAATTAATAACTGTAGTAAAAAGAAGGTGTAGGCTATGTAATTTTGTTTACTGTATTGTTATATTTTTCTGTGCTTGGAAGCGTCTATGGGCGCATGTTTGAACGAAAAGATTTGTATCATTACAATGAACTAATAATTGTAACATTGTACGTTAAGTTCTTCAATTGTATTTGAATTCTTACTGAACTTAAATTAATACTGCCAGGGCCCAGGCAATTTTGCGAATAAAATTATCTGCATGACTACATTCTCCTATGTACATTTGAACCTTGTATATTTTTTCAATGTTAGGTTCATTTTGACTAGGTATCATGGAACTAGATTTTTGTTTAATAAAGGTTTCTCACTGTCTCACAGTTTTCCAGGGTATGTCAAATAGTCGCAAGCCAGTTACGATATAAGTAGGTTTTAAGTATAGACTACTATCCTTAAATTAATTTGTAAATTCTTTCGGGCCCTAATTATTTGCAATTGTGTGGTATGAAATGATTGGTAGTTGAAAAGGTTTGTGATAGTAAGCAACATTGCAAAAAAAAATTCACTTAAGAATAGTAGGCCTGCTGTAAAACTATAAAAGTGGTATGTTTATCATGTATATTACTGCACATAATTTTTGACAAAGGGTGTTCACGGTAATGTGAGCACTTTTGAAAACCCTGTTTATTTGATACTTTCAGTCTGTTGTGTATCCTTCCGCAGCATCTCGGTGCAAACAGTGTCAGGTGGCGTATGTTTATCAACTGGTCAGAAGTCAGCTGTAATCTATTGTAGTGTACATTGTAAGTACATACATTTTAATTTCAGTAAATAATATATCTTTGCGAGCACGATGGGGCAGCGGTGGCGTAGTGGCTAGCGCACTCGTCTCCCACCAAGGCATTCTGGGTTTGATCCCCGGTGGGTTCGCTCTTGGATTTTCGCATGTGGGAATCGTGCTGGGTACTCCTGTTTCCCCGCCCTTGCATTCCAGCGCTGCTCCATCCTAGGGTCTCATTTCATGTCATATTCAGAGATGATGGACACCTACAGGTCCCAGCTGGAAAGCCCATCATTCGGAGGGTGTTGCCTCGCCCTGGGTCCACCCTCTATACGCATTGTTATTTATTTGCGAACACGATGATGTAATTTTTACTAACACATTTCAAAATTATTTTTTTCTTTTACCTTCATTATATTAGTACCACACTATTTATAACATTCCTTGTTAAATATTGGCCTTTCACAGGAATGAAACTCTCAGAGGTAATAGTAAGTATTAAATCAATAATCCACGGCAAACAAGTGTTAAATCGTTGTTAAATGATAGAATGACTGAAAATAACATTTACAGGTATCACTAATAAAAACGGCGTGCTTAAACACTTTTAAATGACACTTTATTTTAATTAACTATAATATTACAAAATATTATTTTTCTGCTACATGCATTACAATTGTTACTATATTTGCCTATGTATCACAACTCTTACTGAACAGTGTACTACCTAAAGAAAAAATATCTACCAAGTTAATAGTTGTGAACATACACATACTATGGGAAAGCAAATGGCCGATTTTACTACAATGACTTAACAAATACAGAAAATATTTGTCATAAGCTTGGTGGCTGAACCAAATTGGTACAGATTTTTACAGGCCACCTACATGGTGATATTTGTTATTGAATGCAAGTTTTAAATGAAAATCCGTCCAGATGAATTTTGTCTTTAGAAGAACTAACGACATAAAAGTTTGGTCTAACCTTTCTTATGAGAAAATAACTTTTGTCTTATAATATTAGAATGACAGCGATGTGAACATAATTACATCATAATACTAACAAAACTGTATCTAATCAATGAAAACGTATTTCACGAAGTTGCATTCACGCATTTAATGCAGAATCTAATTTTCATGACTGAATTTGAGGTTGTCACTGGTAGCTCGGAATGTTCATTTTGTTGGTCTGGAAACACTAAAAGTTCAACAAAACATCAAGGAACTATGGAAATATATTAAAATTAGAGGAGAAATTTTACACATTTAATATAAAGCAATTTGATAGCGTTATTTGTTAAAAATTAATTCATTACTGGCCGAGGTATCGATTCATAAACGCTGTTCTCTGCAGTTGAAAACAATATTGCAAATATAATTAAATGCACCCAACATAAGTTTCTCCAAATTTTAAATTATTATAACCAACTTTAATCACATAGACATACTGACAGGATGGCATATTACGTGAAATGTTAGAACTAGAAACAATGTTGAAATACAGCGAAAAGGTATTATAAAATGTGGGCGTTAACGTTGTGGGGTTTTCAGTTATCGGTGTGATGTAGAGGTGCTACAATGTGTAGTTAGAGAATAAGGTGCTATTGGTGTGAGCGGAATGTGTTCTTGAGTGAACTGAGTAGATGGGGAACATGTGACATCAAACCCTTAAATACTGGACCCCTGCCAGAACTCATAACTATCACACATTGGTGATAGATAATTGTGTACTCTTGAAATACTGCACTTACCATAAAGGACAAAGCGAAACAGTCGGAAGACAGCTAAAATAAAACAAACAAATACTCTCTTCCTAAGACTAACACAACTGAGATTAAAACTAAGAATGAAACTCTCTTGGACTTCAAATAGAAAATAGTTATTGCAAATAATCATACTGTATTAGATTATGTTCATTGAATATTATATTAACTTTGCAATTATTTGCAATAGTAAAAGTATTTAATAAAAATTACACCTGAGATGCAGAAGTGGCCATAATCAAAGTAGTAGCCCTGTGATTTATGCCTTTTAACAATAATATATATAATCATATTTTAAATATATTAATATATAAATTTAATATTTAAATATATTTTAAAATTAATAATTACTTTTTAAAATTAATTAACACTCACACCAATCTGATTGTGAACAGGGCTTTTTATACTCAGGGGTTGTAAATCGTGCTATAAACGAAATTCACTTGGCGTCTGTCCAGGAACACGGCGTCTGTAGCAGTATGCAGTTGGCTGCCATTTAGAAAATTACGTTACTTGTTGCTGAAGAGATCTTATGAACTCACGCGTTGATCTGCGATGCTGATGTACGTCGAAAAAGACAGCTTTCCTGACTAGGCCTATAGGCCTGGGTACAACGAATCAATAGGTACCACCCAGTTGTTCACTGTAGGTGAACTAAATTTATCTAATTATACTGTTTGCAGCCCGAACAGACCCTCTTCTTTGCTTGACGATCTTCCCAGTGTGATTCTTGGTGTTTTGTTATATGATTGTGGCACTCGTGTCACTTACCCTAGCTGCACTTCGTAAAAACCCTACCGGGGGTGTGACATGTCACGCCCCGCTTAGATGTAGGATTACACTCAACGTGGCCACGCTAAGCTCTGTAATGCTTCGGCCAATCACAGAATGGCTACTTCGCCCAAATCAACAAACTCTGTTGCCTATGTCAACCGGCCTGTAGTCTTCATTAATAAGGCTATTCAACACATTAAACAACATGTATCGGAAATAGTGACAAAATATTTAACTCTTAAACATGAATAGCAACACAAATATCCTGAATAAACAAATAAATAGAACCAAATTCAAATAGAAAATAAAAGATCATATACTTGTATATGAATTAGCATGTTAAAATTATTCAGTCTTTCAGTGAATAAATTAGGCGGCAAATTTCTAGCCGTTAGGTCTTATTTATTATGTAAATATATATTTTGTATTTGGGGTTGCGAACTGCCATATAAAATCTTGTTAGAGGCATTTACAAATAACTAACCAGAGAACGGGACCAGAACTGCCACATATTCACGGAATTCAGAGCATTTGAATATGGAAATGGAACAACGTAAAAAAATGTAAAAAATAAACAATGGACCCAATAACTTGTGACTATGCATCGGCCAAGTGATGTCATGAATTGGTTAGAAATACAAATGTTTTGTTATTAGCCTATTTTATTCATTATATGCAAAACAAAAAGAATGTGATGAATTTCAGGTGCCATTAATGTTTAATATTGTAACTAGTGAGATGTTACGACCTGGAACTACTCCGTACTCGCTGCCAACTTTAATGTTTGTATTGTGGTCATTACTTGGGTTAAAATATTTGCAGTTGCTGATATTGATTTTTTTTCGAAGGTTGATTTCAAGAGTATTCACTTTATCATGGCTGAATAATGTGTGATAGAGAATGAAACCCTTTTTTCTTGGAGTTATGTTGCAAATTAAGTAGTCACATGTCTTAAGTTACACAACATAAGAGTGAGGGAGACTTTTAAGTTTATTTTTCTGTCAGTTGAACTGCTTCCATGGTTTAAAGGTATATTTTTTCCCTGTTTAATTCCATATATTTTCATGTTATAAGTTTTTTATTTTCAACATTTAAATTATCACGGCTGTCCTTAGGGTTTTGACATGTCCGGCTGCACAAAACCTCGCACCCAAAAAGAATTATTGAATAAAAAATATTTAAATATTTAGAATTCATTTGGTTGTGAAATATTTAATGATAAAATGTGTGTGAAATGTAACTTGTTTTATCAATAAAATGTTAGGCGCTCGAGAGCAGAGCTTATTGTACATAGGCTATAATATCTGTTAATTTAAAAGATAATTTTCATTAATTTGCATATTTTGTAGTTTAATCAATTTTATTATTACATCATGTAAGGGGGTTCCCCTCCTCCCCCCCCCCCCCCCAAAGCTGACTGCGTTGTTGGGAGGAGGGATAAACTAGTTTGGAAGGGCCTCGCAAAAGTTCTTACACCCAGCCTCGCTTTCGCTAGGGACAGCATTGCAATGTTTGATAATCCCATTTACAAACAGTTGTTATTCTCTCCCACATTTATCCATCACTCCACCGACAAATAAAAAAACCACGATTATATATTTTTAAGTAATTTATTAATATTTGTATGTTATTGTACGTTTAGCATTATACTATTAAATATATTAAGTTGGATTGTGATTGTTAAATAACGTTGGCCCATCACATTCATATTTATTAATAATTGTCTTTCCGACATTTGTCCAACTCTCTACCAACGAATAATAAATTTAAATGATCTATAGTTTAACAACTTTCTTTTCATTAATAGGTTAACATGTGTATGTTATTGCATGTTTAAGCATTATTCTCATAAAACATATTAAACTGGATTTCGGTTGGAAAATAATGTTGGCCCAATGTTAATTATATGTTGGTATTCCTACAGAACCTATTTCTATCCTTGCCAACCAAAAGCCAACAGTTGACCTAAGGTATATCCATCACAGCGTATTTCCGACCTTGCCAATCGATTTTCAACTGTTGGCCCAACGTACGTTAATACTGGTGGTGGTATGTACTGTTTTTACTGACAGTGTTACAAATGCCACCGACTATATAGTAAACTTTCTTAGTAGAATTAAATATATTATGCTTTTAAGATTTTAACATTCCGGAGGCGCTTTATATGCCAAATAAACATAAAAATTACACCTATAAATTATGAGCCCCTATATCTTCCCTGTATATTTAACCAGTAAATTTGTGACCCTAAGGTAACACTTCAGTGGCGCATTGACAATGAAGTCGTAGGTATAGTCGTATTAATTCTAAAATATAAGATGTATGGTGGCATCAGAGGAATTAAACTAGTTTTTCTCGAAAGAAATTAGAGGTAAATCTTGGAGAAATAGGCACTGGTGTTGTATGTTGTAACCAAACTCACGACTTGCTGTAAGGCATTTAGGCCTAGAAAGTGGAAAATAGTCAGTCGCCAGCCAGCACTGCCAGTACTGTGCCTTGAGAGGTTTGGCGGTTCTGCTATGGTACAGAGGAATGAGGGCGACATGTGAATATAGAACAAAGGAGGAATTTAAGGGCTGCACTGAAAGAAAAGCCAACAAAATATTTTGTTATAAAGGGTCAAATATATGTTTAGTTCTAACAAAATATTTTGTTGAATAAACAAAATTTAAAAAGCAACAACATTAATTTTGTTCATCTATCATAATACACGCTTAAATTTAAAAAAAAACCTTGTTTTTAAGCCAAAATAAATTAGACTCAAATATTTTGTGTAATCGACTTAATTTGGTCACTCATTTGATTGACTTTGTTCGAAAATATAGCTTGGTGTCTATTTTTTTTTTCTGTTAATTAGGATATTGACATAGTTTATTAGTGCATATGATGCTTAGAATTGGTATAAAGATCCTAATTAAAAAAGTTCAACAGGAAACTGGAAAGTAAAGTTGCAGAAATTGATATATTTATTTGCACACGTCAGGTATTCAAAATGTTTGTATTTAAAAACATTCTCGTTTCATCACAATTAGTGTTATCTGAGGTTGCTAGGGCCTTGCATTGGGGCGCAAGCGATGTAGGTTCGAATCTCTGTTGTGCTTCCAGTTATTTCTCTACTAACCGAAACTTTAATTTACGTAGAGCTAAAGAAATGTTTAGTTGCACCAACCAAATCTTTGTTTGTGGTAACCAAATACGAACAAAAAAATATTGAATTGATAACCACATCATTGAAATTGAGTCATCATTGCACAGGTGTACTTTATTTTCTTAGAAGCCTGTATGCAAAAAAAAAGCCACTACAATTACTTGCACAAGGGGAAAGATGCACGCTTTTGTTCTCCTACATTTTTAATATAGAAGCTAAAGTAAAACCTATAGTGTCATGTCAGGATTGAACTTGCAAACTATTGTAGGCTACAGGTTTGTAGTATTTGTATTTATAGGGTATTTACAGTAAAGTGAGCACTTCTGAAAGCCCTCTCATGTGGAATAATAGTTAATAAATTTATTTTATTTTAGCCTCGGACGTTAATTTCCGAGTGTGATTGGATCTACACACTGTTTTATCACTTACATGGCATTATTTATTTTAAATGCTTATTAAAAGGATAACAAAATGCTGAAATAAAATAGTAACTAGGGCCTCAAAAGTGGTCACTTTTATCGTGAACAGTGTATGCATCCAGTTTCTGTTTTATTTCTTCATTTTGTTATATATATATATATATATATATATATATATATATATATATATATATATATATATATACATATACACACACACACACACATGCGCGCGCACACCTGTTTCCCCAATAAGTGCTCCCTCAACCATGGGTCCGTGTTGGGATGTAATCAAAGATAGTATAAAAACATACCATTCACGACATTTTGAGCACTAGAGCCATTTGAGAAGTGGTGTGTATGGTTCTATCTGCCCGATAGCTGATGTGGCAACGTTGCGACCAAGTGACTCAACACAGCGGCCCGCCACTGCAGTGCCGAGCAGCAAATTGGTTACTCCCGCGCTGCCTACCGGAATAACAGTGGGGGTACAGACTCTGGAATGCCCTTAAGTGATGACCCAAATTTCACATTTACTTTTATAATAATATTTTGTTAATATTTCTTAGCTATGATTATGGACGTGGTTAGCAAATCCTACTAGCAATTTCGTGATAGTGGAAAATAACATGTAAAATATGCATCAGATAAGAAACATGTTGGTGCAATGTTTCCACAGTAATTACTTGATTTTTTTTCCCCCCATCATGGAGACTAAGGATATTTTGGTAAAAATCCTCATTTCTTAGTTTTAACAATTAGTTTTAAGGTTGCAATATTTAACAGTGGCATTTTTGGTTTTGTGAATGGCTGACTAGAAGTCACCACCTCCTGACGTCAATGTCACATGGCTGCAATGTGTGGGGCACAAAGCATGCTCACTGAACGTGGCCATAAGTCAATAAATAAATTGGTAACTTCTTGCCTGATTTGGATTGAGTAATAGTATAACATATAGCTTTTAAACATAGTGTTATTTCATTGTATTATAATTTAGTCCATGTCTACATAATGAAAACTATTTACACTGTAAAACAAACATTTGCCTGGTCAATCACGACATGCGAAAGTTGAATTTTGTCTTATATGCATGTATGTTTATCAGGATTTGCATCATAGAACAGTGCCAAGTTGTGGATTTTGCCAGAAATAAATAAATGCTGTACTTCTCAAATATGTTGTTTTCAATATTTTATCTTTATTTAGTTACACTAATAATTGTGACTCTGATTCAAAGTACATTCTTGGGACAAATCAAATTTCAAATATAGTTGCTATAAAAACTTATCATATGCAAAGTATATTATCATATTAATTGTATAACAGAGTTCTAAGTTAATTTAAATTTGACGTTTCTAGTAAAGAGGAAGACACTAGGTAATTTAATGGATTATAAGTTATCTTTAAATGGCACCTCTTATTTACATTAAATCAGAATATTACAACACAACTCCTTGCATTATGCAAATTTGTTCTTGTTCCACTGTTGCACAAGAAAACCTCACAGTAAAAAAAAAAATCCGCTAATTAGAACTAGTTCGACACTAGCTAGCCTATGCACGTATTCATTCGGGATAAACAAGATTGTTTACATTAAATCGGAATACTATAACACAAAAAATCATTGCATTAGGCCCTACACATAGTTAATCTTTTAATTGTCACGCAAAAATTATTACAGTTTACGAAACATAAAATGCGAAATTGTGTTAATTTTAACAGGTATGGCACTTGCTATGCATGTATTCTTATGGGAGAAACTCTATGGTTTTGGTTCACGCTGCTTCTATTACTACATCGAGTTTCACTAAGCGTACACAAAATGACAGCGAGATGCCAGACGTAACTATATGACCGTGGCCCCTAGCAACAGTCGATGTAAACAAAAGATTAAAAAAAAAAAGGATAGCAGTGGAGCGAAGGTGAGACAAATTACAAAAGAAAAAATGAGAGATAAAGAACAAAAAAGAAAAAAATCAGGACTCCAACAAAACCCATGGAATTTAGAGTACGAAAAAACAACGCTGAATAATAGAGAATAAAGTGAAAAAACAAGATGGTGGTTTACTGGCTTCTAATATGGTAGCATACTGGCTACAAATATGGCATCATAATAGCTACCAATATAGTGGAATCCAAGATGGTAGTTGGATGACCGGAATGACAGCGGGAAGTTGACGCCGTCGGGTGAGACATGAGACGAACGATGATACAAATACTTACTGGTAATTTGGGCGCCAGCGGTGCTTCTCAATCACAGCACTATTGAGACTCAGGGTTCTCAGTGACGTTGTGGGTTCTGTGTGTCCGTCTCACCTGTGCTTACTTACAAACATGTTGGTAATACTAAACTTTTAATAAAATCACTGAAATAAACAATTAATACACATGTGGCTAGGACACTGTCACTACTGAATAAAATATTGAATTCAGTATAGACTTGTTTTTATTAATATTGTTTGTACACATCAACGTGCCAATGAAATGGTTATCTTGGCCATGACTAGCCAATTCTGCTTGGGTGCTCCCCAACCCGTAATTAACCTAGCGCAAGCCTAAATGGATGATCTCACAGAGGTGCGTGATAACACAGCCTTCACAAGGGAAGGCGGCCAACAGCCACTAGGATGGACTGATGGTTTTTCCCTGAAGACAGGACACGGTTAATTACAAATGAATACCCTTAATACACGTTAACACGAGTGATTACTCAGCATCACTAACGCAAACTCATCGTGGCTCGTCCTCCAGCACATGGTTAGTGTGGTGACGGCCTATACACAGAGCCGGCTAGGACGGGAGTAACTTCACCATACACTAATTTCACAATTACATAGACCCTTTAATGAGACATGAAATAAGATGGGGCACGATGCATATTCACAATAAACACGCACATGTGTGAAAACAAGTTTAGGTGGCACGATGCTGCTGGATGAAGTTCGTAGCAGACCACGTGGTGCAGGTGAAATTGCAATATTTCTGCGTGGAAATGGCGAACTAAATTCAGATAAAATATTATTTGTGTTTGGCAAATGTTTCTCTTTACGATTAACATTGTTACAGGCTTGTAACATGCCTGATGGTAAAATCAAACATTACTGTGACTGCGTGGTCAAGTACAAAAGCATCAATTTACGTGAAAAAAACATTAAACCCTGAATGAAAAATACATATAACCCTGAAATAAATGATTGCACATACAACATTAAATAAATAAGCTCTTTAAACGTAATAATGGCGTATAGAAAGACTTGGCTTCAGTTGGCCACATGGTTATACGTGATGTTGCCATAAAATATTCAAATATGAAAATACATACAGAAAAATAAAGCTCTTAAAATTGCGTGTAGCAATTATGCAGAAGTTACAATGAAATGCCATGAACATAGGCAGATGGTGTCTGATTCAAAATGTATGGGTCGCGTGACCTCTCAGACATCTTTCTCCTCCTCCACGATTAAGTTAAAAATGCCACAAGGGCGTAAGAAATTAGTAAAGCAGGAGCATAATGCTGGGGACAACGTCTGGCAAAAACGTACGCAAGCAAAGATTAACCGGTAAACTACATGGACTATGGGAACCTACATCAGTGAACAAAAGTTGTAGTGCACACCTGACAGTGTCTTACCTCGCCAGTTCTCCTCGAGAGACTGTCCAGATACAAGCGTCGCACGGACTTATCATGGCTGCCTACAGGGTTCACATAAGCGGAAGTGCTATGTATGCCAAGTGAAATATTTTATATTGAAAATAAAATGGCACTAATTAAATTAGATATTGTTTTACATTTCTATAATTTTATTACGAATTTCAATATTATTTTAATGTCTCTTTGTGATGGCGTTCATGCCAGAATATTAAGTGTTCTTAATCTCTGTGCCACAGGCACTTTGAATATTCATAACCAAACAATTAAAATTAGTAAAAGCACTTTAAAACATTTTAAGACATATTAAACACTGTAAAGACAATAATACATTTTACCCTGAAATTAACATTTATAGGAAAGTTCAAAATTGTCGGCCTAATTGCGCATGTGCGGTACACGTGACATGTGAGCATAGTCATAGGCTCTAGCGTCGCTGGCTGTTAGCCGGCGTCAAAGTCCAGAATCCAAGATGGTTGTCAGATCTTTGATCCTCTCCCCTATCCCCTTTGTGCCCCAAAGAACATTATCTCTACTTTTAACCTCTAGAAAATTTACGTGGTAAGTAAAGGGTGAATAAAGACTCGGGATAGATGTTAAAGAGAGAACAAAAATAAGCTACGTGTTTCCTGAAGTCTGGCATGTTTATCAAAAAATGCATAAAAAATGTTTTATTGGCTTACATGCCAGAAGTTTTGTGCGAATTTTTACAAAAAGAAAGTGAGTGAGTGGGTGCTTGCGTGTGTGTTTGTTTTCTCCAAAAAAATTACATGTGAAAATGTGTGTACTACGTTTTGAGAATTTTCTTGAGTAGCCCCCCAGGTGAGCAGACTTACCCTGAAAAGCTTAAGTTTGTGTCAATTTGAATCTTTTTTTCCCTGCAACAGCTTTTTGTCAAATAGGGTTTCTCTGTTTCGTTACATGTAAGGAGGGATTTGGATAGCTTATTAAACACTGTTCCCACCTTTACAAATAAATTTCTTTCTGAAATATTTTTTTAGTGTTAAATTTGTCTAAATAAAAGTGAGCAGATTAGCCCTACCCTACTGATATTTCATTCTGTACTTTATATCCAGATGTTTTGCTTTGCTTTATTAAGATGCTACAAAACATCACTTAAGTTAAATAAAACATGGTTGTTATACATAAACAAGAAATACGTATTTATTTTTTGTCACCATGACCTAGTGTGTGCACAGTATTATACATCAGTAGAAAATCAATGCATGCCTGGAACTTTTTCAGATACCTACATAAATACATAATGTAAACAAAGTGAGGTTAATGGATTGAATTATCTCAACTCTAGTCCTCAATGTCTGGTTATAGTCAATTAACTCGCACTCAACAACACATGTTCAGTCTGTCTGTTGCCATCAATTGAATTGTCTTTTACACTCGCGTATCCAGCTCTATTGTCCCGCCTGCCAATCACACTCTTCACTGCACCAGCATTCACAGTCAGATTTTACTCCCGCTGGTCACTTCCCTCGCTCTTTGTTGTTCTTCTGGCTCGTCTATCACTCAAGGTTGCATAATCACCCAAATTCCTGTCTCATAAAAACTGCCTGCTCGGAGGCCAGGCTCGTTGTACTTTTATAGTATCAGCGTCCAAGATCTGGACATTCCCTACACTATGAGTCATACTGAGAGAGGAAATGATGATCAAAATTGGAAAATTCTTTATGATAAATGCAGGAATTTAATCTGTTGAAGGTCAGGAGTCTGTAAGCTGCAAAATACTTACTCACTGTGACATGCAGAAGAATGTGCTGCGGCATGCCTTTATAACTTGAATCTCTGGTAGTATTATCACTCGCTTGTCTCCCATATTTTTCTTTGTGACTCAAATCATGCTAACATATCACTATTCTGTCCTCTTCAGCCCATACGTACAGAAGTGAGTGCATAATATGTACAGAAGTTTTAATTGGTTGTAATTGTATTTTTGACTAAACATACACTATGGTTGATATATATTGTTTAATATGTGTACATTTTTATAAATTATTTATATTTGACAAAAGTAAATAAATATAACTTGTAGCGCTATCAGTTTGTACAATGTAATTACTAGTAGTACGTAAATGCTATTTTATGAATTACATTCAATAATTAATGGTACCTGTAGAATTCCAGTTTTCTAAATACTTTCTCATAGCAGGGCAGTGTAGATTTTGGCCCACATGTGCAATTAAATCATTCTCAACATAACTCAAACTTTGCTATCACCATTTTGCAGAAATGTATGCTAGTTCGACTTACGAAGTTATCCAATCAGCATCCGCCATTTAGAAATATATCTCTCTGAAGTTACATCTACAATGAACTTGGCGAAGTCTGGCTTATTTGGAGTCTTAAGCAAGGTCTCGGGGACTATTAAATATGGTTGGGAATTGCAATCTCAGCCAGTGACTCTTTGCAACAGAATTATTCAGTTTCGTGGCACACTGAAAAAGTAAGCGCCTTAATGAAGACTACCTTGTTTGTATATGCTTTAGACAAGCTTAAGTAGTGTTCATGAAATGTAAATGCAAAGTTAAGATCTAACCAGATATTTTTCACAAAGTTTGTCCTAAAGATATGTTTATGACCCTACGATTATTGCCATTTCATATTGTATCCTGAAATTTTTTCTATAGCTTTGTGTTGTTCTAGTCTCCTAGTTATTGTTTTTATAAGATTATTGTATTTACTTGAGTCTTGTGTAACACAAACTCATATGTAGGATAGCATTAGTTACATGAAGGAGTAAAGCATATTATATGAATCTGTAGATCAAAAAGTGCTCTTGCCTGTGAAATAGTCTTAACAACATTTCTATAGCAGCAAGAGGACAAAACTTCTTGCTGCACAAGAAAACCAGTAGAGAAAAATGAAATTGTGAAGCCATCGTTCCGGCCATAAGTAATGGCAGCTGTCAACCCATCCTGTCTTTTTTTTGCTGCAGATCCATTAAATTTAAATAGTGTCGACATTTTTTCATCATTGAGCTTAGTTTCACATTTTTGTATGAATCCATTTTCCTGTTCTCATGTTATTAAATGAAGCACCTGCGCTATAACGTCTCTCTCCTAAAACAATCATTGTTAAAATCATTAAAATCTGTAACTAGTTTTCTGGAGAAAAACTTTTTACCTAAGTAACACATACAATATTGTTTGTGCCGTAGATGCATGTCAATCACATTTTGTGTTCACCAGCATCGCACATTCTTGCTGTCAAACTGTTAATGTGTTTAAAATTTATACTTTTGCAAAAAAAAAATGCTAGAAAAAATTCATTCTTAAGCTTATAGGTTGCCCTCGTTTGTTAACTGCTTCCCGTATGACTACGTATACTAGCATAAGGTTTACTTAGCACCATAATTTCAACTAAGATTTTACACACAGGCAACCGAAAAACAGTGAGGTTAGTTTTTAAGCCAGTCGTGGTATTGGCCACTGAGATTAGGGCTAGAGCAAACACCAGAGGCAGCTGTTGTGCTACACATTATGTTGTGTCGACTAAGCATGACTCAATCATTTATCATCTGCTTATAAAGCAAGATGGAAACATTTAGATATACTACCTACAAAATATAGTTTTCTCGTAGGGAAGTAAGATACTGTGTTGAGATTTTCACCTACTTTGTTCAGCAAAATGAACCTCATGCAAAAAAGAATGAATTTTAATGAAATTGTGCACAATTTTCTGACCGCAACTGAGAAACATTTCTCTTGACTCGATGTGGCCACTTCAACACTACAAACTAGGCAACAGCACACGGACATAAGGCTACTGGCGTCAGCTAGTGGGAATGTGTCTGATCGCCTGACCTTGAGCAGCCAAGAAGTTCTGTGCCTAGTATAGTGTGCTGGAATTCTCAAGTTAAATGCACCAATTAAGTACTATTTTGTAAAACTCTATAGTGCACTGGTAATTTGTTTACTTTGCTACAGTACTTCAGAGCCAGAACCATATAATACTTGTTTTCGTTGGTAGTAGTCATCCTGGCTTTTTCTGTAATTTATTAGTGCTTCTTAATTTTGTAAATATTATTCATGGTATACACAAATAGCCATTAACAGAATGAACATAATTATAAACAGATAAATTTTCCTGTTTTGTTAGAAATGAATGGCTGTAGTTCGAATAAATTTTTCCAACTGAAGGGAAAACTAATTCGCCTGGTTACCATTCTGAAAGTTTAGTAATGCCTTTACTATGCAGAAAATTATTCTATCCCACTCAGAATTGTGCTGATTAATAGGTTCACTTTGTTTTACAGTAAATATGAAATTTACACTATGGCAGAAATGCAAATTGACATTTCAGTGCTTTTGATGTTACATTGCTGTGAATTTAAAAATTCCCGGCAATGTGTAATATTACATTGCCCGAATTCATCAGTGTTAATGGAGAGTTTGTCGTAAATGTATTGTCAGTGGCACTCAAGTGTTTCACAATTTGTCATATTATGGTGTTTCAAATGGTAATTTTTAAGAACTTATGTATCATGAAAATAACAAAACGTGTAACGAAGTTCAGTTTTGTAGGTGTGAAAATCCTTTATCTTTCAGGACTATAGTATATTCTCTCATATAAGGTGGCGAGATTTTGACAGTTCGACGAAGGTTTACTTTTAGTTTACGTTTCCTTTCGCCATCAGCTGGTGCGTCAGTTGGAGGCTACACAAAGACAAGGAAACCAGTTTCCAGAAAAAAAACATGGCGTGTTCAGAATATAGATGGACAATTACCTGCCCAGTAGAAATTACTACTAATCAAAATTGCTGTACACTAAATATATGTTACTTTAAAAATTATGCAGAGCTCATGGAAAAATAAAACTATTGGTACCTATCGGTTCGTAAATTTGTTTATTTTACATATGAAACCTATTCATAGCTTGTTAGGTTCGAGAAAGAGCACATAGATGGTGCACACAACATGGTAAAGCATGTAAGTCACGCGCGTTACCAACAGATAGCAGTAGGTTCGCCGCCTCTATATCCTGCTTGATTTTTCTCCTGTTACTGTCTCGAAACAACACAAATATGAAATATATTTTGTCAAATTATTTGAAAAAATAATTCAATATTTCTGTAGGCTTTTAGAATTAATAATAAGCATATGGAAAGCAAGGATGGGGGTGGGAATATGACATGAAAAGATCTAATGTTTGAAGTCTCATTACATCTGGCTATGAATTTTTTTATTGTACATTTAATTTGGACACCTATGTATTATTACTTTAGCACAAAGATTAGTTTGTAACACTTACAACCACTGTTTTGTAACCGCGTAAAATAAATTATAGTAATTAATCTAGGAACTCTTTGCTATCACGTATTATGTTCTTGTCTGAAGTGCGTCGCCAGTGAACTCAGAATGGCCATGTTTAATATTAACTTTTTTTTTCATTTGTGCATCAGCTGATACACAATTTTGTAACGGCACTCTGTTTCGTATACATCAAGTTGCCACTCACGGACTCGAAATCTTGCCACCTTATGTGAGGCAGAGGGTACGGTATGTTTTGGTGTGTGCTTTTTTATTTTATTTTTTTTTATATATAAAAATCTGCCATATCTTTCTCAAGAAGTAAATTGCTTTCATGCCAAATTTTTTGGTCCCAGATTTTGTGTGATATTTTACTGTTTGAGTACAAACTGATGTGAAATGTCTCCTATTTCAGGAATTTTTGTGCACTTAACCCTTCCAGAATGCCACTGCAAAAGTTGTTTGCTCGTCAGATATTTGATTCTCGAGGAAATCCCACAGTGGAGGTGAGTTCATGTTGATTATTTCTGTTAGTATTAAGTAGGATTTAATTATTCCACTAAAGAACTTAAATTACGTTTTGATAGTCAGTGTTTTTACAGTCCTTGAGAATCCTTTAATTATGGTTTCAATCATTATAACCTTGAAAATGTTGAAAGAAAAAGATTTAATTGCGTAGACTAAAATAAATGTAATATTGCTATGCTTCCAGTAAGTTAAATATGTTTTATACTGGTGTCACTAATTTCTTTTTCTCTACAATATAAAACTTTTTAATGTTGTAGCTAACAGATGTCCGATATAACACAATCAATTTTCATTAAATAAATGTTAATCATATTTTTTTTACTGCCTCAATGTGGTATTGAAGTCGTTCGTATGTATGAAATAAGTGATTTAGTCTGTCTTTTGCTATGATTTTAATTTTTTGTGTACTTGAAGTTCTGGCAGTGATTGCGCCTATGTATTTTTGGAAGTACGCAATTGGATTAACAATGGAATATCAGGTTATCAAAAAACTGTGATGTGCCAAAAACTGGAGCATCTGGAAATTTTCTACTAGAAACTTGCTTCGTGGTATTGAAGGTGTGTATGAAGTTTGTGTTGCTGAAATTACAAAACCAATGGCATTAGCTAACAGTGCAACAGTTTTGGAGAAAACTGTGCATTATCCAAACGAGAGCATGAGACAAGGCCGATCGAGCAGCGAGTCAGGTAACTTACTTGTAAAAATGTTTTAAGTCCAAAGTAATTGCATTGCTAGTAACATGTCAATCTGCTAGATATATTGATTAAATTACTCTCTGTATTTGAACAACAAAGCAAGCCATCCACACTGTGCAGGTGGAATTCTCTGTTTTAATATGAATTCAACTGATGATATGGTGACTCGCATGGCCATATTTGAGGGACTTGTTGTACAAATGCAGCATTTAAATGTAAAACCAGACGTCATCATTAATGGTAAAGTTATACACTACACAGATTATAATGCAACCCTCCAACAGGCATGGTGAGCAAGGCCTGAGAACCAACAAACATGAAATTGCAAATACATCCGACAAGAAGCGTTGCAGACAGCGAAGTGATAAACATGAGGAGTTGGTAGCATGGCAGCCAAACACAAAACTCAAAGTAAGGGCAAGCATGACAGCATCAATATTGGTCACAGTAAACAATCAAAGAAGATTATAATTGTAACGGCTGAAAAAAGAAAGGATAAGAAAAATGTTATAGTCTCTCATTTAAGGTTTCCAGAATTTGACAGCTACTGCAGCCAACGTATTTAAAGTATAATACAGTAGCGTCATATTTGAAATAACAAATGTCAGCTGACCGCCATGTGAAGCAATGGTGGTATCGCTGAATAATATGTATTCTTTCTTACATCGACGAAAAAGAAAATAGTGCACAGTACAAATAAAAAATTTAAGCAAGCATTTTGGAACAAACTTAAATAATATTACGTTGTAGTATTCTGTATAAGGTTATTAAACGTGTTTATAGTTTCAAATTTGTTAAATGCATAACCGGAATAATGAAAAAACAGGACTGTTTATCTTCACCAACCGACTGGATGCCATGGTGGTATTGTGAGATGCTATTTTTGTGTGTGGGCGTATCAGTTTAGAAGTTCTAAATCGAATTAATGAATGTAGTGTGAATAGTTATTTAAAATGCAGCAACTTAAAAATCCTTCATGCAATCGCCAACGATAGCAAGACATCGTACGTGTTGCCAAAGGAGTCAGACATATTACTAATGGGAGAACTTGAAAGTAGTCCAGTGGTATTAAAAAAATAGAAGTGACCGGCCGATTGCTTCGATTTTCATCAAAAACCTTCGCAAAGTAAATAGCGATACATTATGTACGTGAATATTTGGAGTGTGGTGTATTTTGATGGGGAAATGTAAATATCTTAGGCAAATGTTTGTTAGTTCTTTTATAATTAAGGTAAACATGTTAAGTTTGTGTGCGGGTTTTTAGCAGACAACATTTATATGTTCAGCATTCATTTCATTTCTTAGAAAGTATGTTAATGTTACAGTTGAATTAATTTTTGTTAGGTCAATAAACAACAAATATTACTTATTGACTTCACCAAAACATTGAGGTTACATTGCTCACCTGTATGTGTAGACCAAAACCACAAATGCAGTTGTAATTAAATATTAAGTATTTAGGCCTAATTATGTTAAAACTGAGATATATAATGTTTCGTTTGTCCGGAAAGACTACGTGAAGTACATTTTCTTCTGTGGTAAATTTTTTAGCTATGGTAATAAATACTAATCGTATAGGACAACACATTGTGGGTTTTTTTTTTTTTACGATGGACATGTGTATTGAGTATCCACATTACTGTAATAGTACATACGGCCATATGTTTGATGTAATTGCCACTTGTTTTCATTACTTAATGATTACAGGCCTACCAGTCTGCACCATTTGTGAGGAATGTTTTTTGTACATGCTTATTTTATTGTAATTGCTACAAATAGTATTGACTGTAGAAGACTTTTACAGTTCTAATTAACGTTTTCTGTGCATGATTTGACAGGCCTAACTATTATTGCATTTGTCCACTGCCTAAATGTAAATTTTTTAAGGTAGGCCTAATGGTGACATTGCTCGAGCCCTTCGCATATGACAAATGTTTAAGATGAATATTCGTGTAAGGAAGCCAGAAAATTAATGTGAGATCGAAGTAAATTTTACAGCTAAGGACATCCTGCAGATATGGCATGAGCACCTAGCTTATCAAAACAAATGCCATATATAGAAAATTACTAAACGAGGAATTACAGTTACAGTTAATACATTCTGTGGAGCATGTGTTGACGGAAAGCAGCATTGGAAGATGTTTGATGTGTGAACAGCTTGCTCAACAACCTGGTGAAATTATTCATGCTGATCTATGTGGGCAATGGAGTGAGAGTCATTGGGTGGAGTAAGGTACTTGGTGTACTTCAAATGTGAACAGTCACGATTTAGCTTCGTTAATTTTATTAAAAAATATCCGAGACCATGTTATAAATGACTGAAATGTTAAAATTGTCTGGGAGTCAACCATCATTATTCCTAATAGTAATACAGTTGATACTACTTTAGAGCTTCATTCTGTTAGTCCCCCCCCCCCCCCCCCCCCAATCTCTTGTAAATTTGTTTCAATTTACTTGTGCATTTTTCGAATACAGATTTTTGTTTTCATAATTCTCTGTATGCTTGGAAAATTACACAGTTGCTGTCTTGTGACACGTAAAGTATGAGTAATGCTTTTATAATCTCCAGCACACACATTTTGAAGCAGGCATAATGTAAGTAACCTCAATCATAGACTTAGGCATTGTCTTCAGGCTTTTGTAGCTGCACTTTGTGTTTAACATGTAGTGAAGATAAGAATGTTTTTTTTTTTTTTTCGCCCTGTTGCTTTTCTTATCAAACAAGGATGTGCGGGATGCACCTAACATATATGCCTTTCAACAGTCTGTTGAAATATGCTATTTTGAAATAGGTATTAAAGTTACAGTTTCCCAGTAAATTTTACCTGCTGCAAGTTGTTGAAACTAACTATATGTACATAATTTAGATGTTCAGGGTAAAGAATGTGGAACAGTAGTCTTCAAGTAGGTTTATGTGTAATGTTATAGGTTTGTCTTAAAACAAATTTCCAAAAAAAAAAAAAAAAATGGAAAACTGGAGGGAGGGGAAAACTTACAATGGATTTCTTTATATATATATATATATATATATATATATATATATATATAAATATTATTTATTTATTTATTAAAAAAAAGGGAGGGGTCAGTACAGTGGGATGCCTAAGATTCACGTAGGGTTTCCAGTCTCTCATAATTTTGTGGTGATCCACCATTGCCTTACACATACAAAAGGGATAACAACTGTCAACCCTGGACATTTCGAATGTTTCCCTTTTAATATTTATTGTTTCATGTTAAAGATGGATGTAAACTTAATTTAAAGCTGGTTTGAAACTTGTAACTGTAAATGCAATAAGCAGTAACAAAATAGTGTAATTATTCTATTTTCAGTGTGTTTGTTGCTGTAGTAGTGAACCTTTTTGGGCTGTCTGTACTTAACCTGTGTTTTCAGTTCACATTTATCACGCAAGATGATACAGCTTGTGCTCTATGGTTTAATGTGTTGATGTTATTTTACATTATATGTTTATAATATTTTTAAAATAATTAATATTATAATCTAAAGTTAAAAATAATACTATACACTTTTTGACTCTTGATAATTTTGGTGGCAGCAACATGGTGATAGAGATGTATCAATTGGCCATGTAGTGTGTATTGGAATGACCCAAGTTTATTGGTTGGTAAAAGAGAAGTGTTGATTAGACCTTTTTCACAACATTTTTTCAAGATGTAACGGTACATATATATATGATAATCTTCTAAGTTCATAGACTGCTTACGGGTGGTCCAAGTTTTGCCCGGGACTTCTACCTGTAGCTGACCATAAAATGACCATTATGTTTTCATTTATGATGTGTGTGTGTTAGTTAGCACTAGACACCTACAAATATTTTCATTTTATTGTGGTGTTGCAATTTTTATACCGCGGAAACTAAAGAAAGTTATGAGCAACATAAGCAAATACTCTGTGATCATTTATAATATACCATTGGTGACTAACTGTAAATATAATCCTGGAAAATCTGCGAACCTGCGACGTTACAAAGTTCTGTTTACGGGCTATTCCTCCACCTCCTGCAAGAGAAATATTTATTGCTCTGCATTACTGACTCACTTTTTTTCTCTTTGCTTTTGTTTATATTAGTTATGAATGAAATGTTATTTATAGGTAACATAAGTCAAACTTCAGTTTAACAAAAAATAAAATAATTTTATGTTAGATATAACATGCTTGTAATTCAAGACATTTAGGAAAACAACCACACATGTTATACATTTGGTTATTTTTCAAAGGTTTGATTAAAAAAGTGTGATGTTACAGCAAATAGACTAATCCCTTATCATACACTGTAAGCAGTAAACAAATATGGCAGTATGTGGATTTGCACAGCTTACTTTCTTACTTGTAATTGAGCCAAATGACTATAATAGATCTAATAGAATGTCATAAATGATAGTGGAGTAGGGAAATACTATTTCTCATTTAAAGCTGCCCCAATATTTGTATGTAATGTTTGATAACACAACTACAAATTCCAAAATTGTTCTGAAAAAACTATTTTGTAATATTTCAGTTGTAGGTATGCGAGTACTATTATGCATTTTCAGTGGCCAAATAACTTCAATGATTTAATGACTTGTGCTAAAATGTGTACTGGTATGTTTAGACAGTCAGTTTGTACTGAATAGTGGAACAGAGAAAATTTCGTTGTAGCATTCCATTTACTACTTGATGTAGGTACATCAGAATACATTTATGTATTATGAATGTTTCTTTTTAGATAATCTTTCCTACTGTACGACTTTGTGAATATATGCATTTGGATAATGTTCTAAATTTTATTTTTGTCATATTTTTTCCCCATATTTATTTTTAATGGACTAGCTTAATGTGAAATATTAACACTGCACCAAATATATACGAGTTTGAGCAACATCGCAAGAAAAGGGGATGCTGCTGACAATTCCTGGAATCCATTACACAAAGCACATATCGTGGGGGTGTAACAGAGCAGATTAGAGCCTACATTATATAAAGAGTTGCAAAAAATACTGTGCACTTTGCGTCACACACCTTCATATTTTCTAAGCCATCTACTACTGTTGAATGTCTTAACATTATGCTCTGCTGTCACCAACACCACTATGTAAATTTACTATTTTTGTATTTATTTTTAATTTTATAAACTAATTTACCTCAGCTTGCTGAACTTATGGAAGTAGTTAGAATTTTCTGATAAGTTTGTAGGAAGAATTCATCTTTATGTTGTGTTACATGCTCCTCCGTATCTCTGTTCCAAGAAATAGTGGTTGATAGCAGGGCTGGTTGTAAGTTTTCCAGGATCGCAGATATACGACATGCAGTATATATCTGGGTTGACACTTACTGGCATATATATGAAATTTCCCCAGCTGTTATGACAAAGTTCAGACAGTGACAAATTATGCTAAAATAAATTAATAAATATTGTTTGAATCCAAGGAATTTTAGTGAGAAAAAGTGTTATTTTGAGAGTTTCTGAAAGTACGTAATTTAACCATCACTGTATAGGTTGGTAGAAAGATGTTCAGTAATTGTAGTTGTGGTATATGTATGCCGTATGGTGCAGGTGGACCTTGTGACTGACCTTGGCTTGTTCCGAGCTGCGGTGCCATCTGGAGCCAGCACTGGGATCTATGAAGCTCTGGAACTTCGAGACAACCAGAAGGAGCACTATCATGGAAAAGGGGTTCAGAAAGCAATTGACAATGTCAACAAGATCATTGTTCCAGAGCTGCTGAAGCAGGTACGTTTTCTCAACTGTACCTTTTCATTCCTCGACTTTTTTTTATAAGTCGAGGGCATGTAAATGTAATTTAGTACATAAGTTCTGTTCTCTTTTCAGTGAGAAATTTAGGCAGTGTTTTAAATGTTACTAGATGCAAAATAATTGGCTATGGGAAAATGTCTTAGACAGGTTTTATTTTAAATTTTGTGTTACTTAAAATATAAACTTTTAATATGACATATATTTAATCCCCTTAAGCTAGCATTTGTTTGTCAAATTACTGTTGCACACATTATTACCAATATATACAAATGAAAAGTTGGTTTTGCTGATGGAGGCTTGGGTATGCCAAGATAAAAATTTCAAAATTTTTGTAAATGCCATTTCCAGAAATTTGAAGCGAACCAGCAAGAGGAAATTGACGAGTTTCTTCTGAAGCTGGATGGCACAGAAAACAAGTCGAAGCTTGGAGCAAATGCTATTCTTGGAGTTTCTCTTGCTGTCTGCAAAGCGGGTGCGGCAATGAAGGGTGTGCCTCTGTACAAGTGAGTAATAAGTATACACAATATTATATGTGGTTAATAGTGATAAAACAGAAATAACACCAAAATGGATGTTGATATACACAGCGTAACATTGGAGTAATACTTATTTTATCTTTGAAGTTTGATGGCACTGGTGGGTTCATGGTGTACCATCATAACAACAGTAAGACTTAACTACCAAAAATATTCTATTTTATCAGTAAAATTTCAGATATTTCTTGTAACAAATTACATTAAAAATATTTTTGTAATATTACTGTCCAAAAGGAATATATTGGTAGCTACCAGAAATAACTTAATAACTAAAATGTAATAATGTATTTTTATTGTAAATAGCATGCTTACTCTTGGGTACGTAAGTGGTTAAAATGCTACGCATTGCAGATTTTACGTGAATCTGTGTTTAAATAATGAATTTTTGTTAACTTTATAGAGCATTTACAAGAATAGAGTGCTAGCATTAAGTATTTAATTTTAAGTATCTTAGCAGAGGGTTAGAAGGGACCCATTCTGTTGGGTGGTGGTAGTTGATTGATGCACTGTTGGGTGGTTTGAGGGGGGGGGGGGGGTGGCAACCTTGGTCATAAGTTGTCTAGTCAGTTGTGAGACAGTTTCAACCATGCAAGTATTCAGTTAAGTGTTGAAATTATTCCAGTCGGCTCTGAGAAATGGAATGCTCGCATTGCTGCAAATTTTACCTGTAACCATAAAATGATTGTGTCCATCAGTGAAATTATTTTATTTTAATTCACTGCCCAAAGACAAAAATAATGCATTGTTCCCACCTGTTGGTTGAAGACCAAATCAAATTCAGTGCCTGCCATGTCAGAGGTGGTAAATGATGCAAAATTTCCCCCATGCACCAGCTAACTCACAAGATCTAACAAATGATGTGAGTTGTAGTGGAATGTTTGTTAATTTGCAGTTCATTTATGTGGTGCTGTAATTAATGAATTTTTAAATTGCAGTAGTGAAGGAAATTCTAACTGCTGTTGGACTTAAGTTTCAACACTCATCATTCATGGAGTATTGTGGATGTATTAAAGCATGTCAGATGTTGACTTTAACAGTAATTGTGGCAATCTGTTGTAAATATTTAAATGTTTGTAGCCAATTATGTAACTAGAAAAACTGGCTGTTTCTGCTAATGAAGGTACATAGTAAAACCAGAATATTAAAAGTTAGGTCTATCATTATTTTGGTGAAAGTGATTGTAATCTGGGTAGTTAGAATCTGCAGTTATCAGGAACTGAAGTCGCACATCATAATATTTTTCATTAAGTCCTGTTAAAAAGGGGCGTGAATTTTGGCAATACATATGGTATTTGACATAAAACAGTAATTCACGAAAATATTAGAGGATTTTGTACAATTTGTGAATTACAGTCGAAATTGTCAAAAACCATAATTTTTTGTTTTTTATGTCAAAATTTTTTTAGGTATCCAATTGTAGATATTGTATGTACTAATTTCACAGCTGTAATATAAAAAAAAAAAATTCCCTTTTTTTTTTTCTTTTTTTTTTTTTAGGCATATTGCTGACTTAGCAAAGAACTCTAACATTGTGCTGCCTGTTCCTGCATTCAACGTCATTAATGGTGGCTCTCATGCAGGAAACAAGCTAGCGATGCAGGAGTTTATGATCCTGCCTACTGGTAAGCAGAGGGGGGTGTGGTGTCGCTGTTTCAGTTTAATAGCATTGATATTGTATTTCCTATTATTGTGTGGTGTGTAGTTAAGAAATTTTCGTGCATCATAAAATTATTGAGAGGTATGCTGTAGAGATGCCCAATACTTTTAATTACTATTCTAGTGCTGATTTTCTTATTGGTTTCAGCTCTTGCAGATATCTCGAAATAGGAAAGGGAATATATGAAATACTGTGAAACTCTGTTAAGATATTTCAGAAAAATGCTGAACGATGTGTGCTTATTAAGCAGGGAAACTTCTTAAAAGGGTAAAATTGTGTATTTGTAATAGACCAGGTGTAAACTTTATAAAGTGTAGTAAGCAGGAAAACTAACAGGCAACTTCTAAAAGGGTTTTACTGTATTTACTTTGATACACGTTCTATCTCGAGGGATAGGTGGTTAGAGTGCTGACTGCCCTCTCTAGTTTGTCAGGTGGCTTACCGTGGCGTGTTGGCGAATGTACTGGCCCGGTGGGTCATGGTGGGTTTAGATTCCGTGGGTGGCCGTTTAATGGGAAGGTATTGTTGGAAAAGGAGTCGAACCCCAGAGTGAGGTGGAATGAGATAGTGTTTCCCGTCCAGGGAGTTATCTTCCTCACTACTATGGTGTACGAGGTGTGGTGTGGTTTAAGCGATCGTGTGGGTGGGGGTGGATGGTCTGGTTGGAGAGATCAGGGTTATTCGTATGGGCCGAGTAGGCCGACATGCGGGAACGTAATTCGTGAGAGACGATACTACGCAGGGTTTGGGGTCTACCTTAGGCGAGAGTCAAACCTGGACAGTCCTCCCCGTTTGGTTCATTCTTCAGAGGGTCTACCTTAGTTGGGGTAACTATTGCTACCCAGGATGAGGGTTCCGGCTGAGTAGGGCGAGTTCCCTCCTGGTTGTATTCCGATCAACAGGGGTCTAAATACTTATTTGAGGGTGACCAGTGATGTAGGGGGATGAAAGGTTATATCAGCTTAAGTATTGGCACAGGTTCCGAAAGAGGAGGTTCAAGCTTGCTCATGGCTTCGTTTGTGGGGTTAGAAGTTAGAGCTCTTTGCAAGGCACGGCATTCTCTACACCGTCTACGGCACTGAACCCAACCCTTCTTATGAAGCAACTGTTCTGTCCCGTGACTCTTTTGCAGATGTACAGTCCTTGGGTCGTGACTTATGCAGTCACATCCAAGGCCCTGATTTGTAGATGTGAATTCCAGTATTGGGATGTCACTGAAGGTAGGTGCGGGAACACCGAAAACCCAGGAGCCGGCGTGTCTTATGCAGACATACTTTCTGCAAGTTCTGTCTCCTGTAGTTCGGTGTGCCTCACTGCTAGTCTTCAGCGGTGTTTTGTTATTGTAACTGTCAAGATTTACTGACACACATGGAAATACTGAATTTACAAATGACTCTGGAATTAACGTTAAAATGACTGTAGGCAAACAGTTCAAATTCACGTAGTTTTATTACCTTACTTAGAAAATGGGGAAAGTCCTGGCTAATTTATACAAGATTAATTAATTAGCTAAATAGTAATTAAAATGTTTTACGTACTGGAACAGGTGAAGGTGAGCCTGACAAATAATTAATAAAAGTGCAATATTTATTCTTAGTTTGAAATTACACAATTTTCAGTGTTTCCCAATTTACTGGCATTTTCCCGAAGGGTAAATTAAGTTGCGGCAACCTGCTATTGTGGAGTCGTGGAAGTTGACTGGGGTGCAGGACGTTGGGTTACCTCTGGAGTTGAGCCGCCCTTGTGGTCGGCTGGTGCAGTTGTGGACGAGCCTTCTTCAAGCTGCGGGGATGGTGCAGTCTTCACAGTCTGCAGAGGTGGTTTGAAGCCATGCCGTAGGCTTCTGGAGGTTGAAACGTGTTGCAGGTTGAGGAGAGAAGAGAGAGAGGTCTTCAGCAGACCAGGTAGAGTAGCCTTCCAGCGCGGGGATAGGTTTATCAGGGTTGCGGCAGCGCTGCTCATATCTTACCTCCCCGTGTGGAGGCGACGACAAATTTAAACACCTCTTTCTGAGACTGGCTGGATGTGACTTCAAAAGGTCACAGGGGTTCTGCCATCTCGTGTGTTCACTGGAACTTCTTCCACAATTAAAGGTAGGGTAGTGGTTCATCAAAAATATTTTATTTATTCACGGGGTGGTGCGTGCATGCTGGATTCGGGGCGGGCCGTACATTCCATAATTAAATGTGTTAATCACTTTTACGTATGCGGCTGTCCAACGCGTAGAGTCTCCTTGCTTGATACGTGAAATTACTTTGCCACTGGTGCTGCTTGCCCCGAGCTCTCATTGTCTCCAACTGGGGAAAAGTTGCCCATAGAGAGCGCATGTGTGCTGCGCAGCATGATGGCATGCGTCAACTTTTGTCATGTCAGACATTTTTGGTTGGAGATGTTTGTTTATAAATGAAAT
This sequence comes from Dryococelus australis, assembly GCA_029891345.1. Taxonomy (NCBI): domain Eukaryota; kingdom Metazoa; phylum Arthropoda; class Insecta; order Phasmatodea; family Phasmatidae; genus Dryococelus; species Dryococelus australis. Next base: position 61,191,702 of record CM056993.1, on the reverse strand, counting down.
ACACGTATAGTGCATTCCCCATTGGAAGCGACTTTCTTGGAGCCCTGCTAAATATCTACTTGCAGGCCCGTTTCGTACCCTCCAATGTAAACAAACATTGCCATGTGACTGCCATGTAGTATCTGCCAAATCATTGTTTACATGCCATTGTGTGTGTACATGTGTTCGTATAATTTTGCTACATCTAAAAATAAACATTGAAATGTGACTTCTACTTTTATACCTGCAAATGTGTTGTTTACTGTTTACAGCTTTTCACGGCATTCTGTCTTAGGTCTATTTAAAAAACAATTTTGTACGAATATTCACAGTTTTGGCCTATAACATTATTTAGATCAGCTTTATGACGTTTTAAAAATGCCTGAAGTAACAATAGTTCCTACGGTTACGTTACATTAATATATTTATTTTCCATGACATGGCAAATTACACGTAATGCACGTTAATATTTTGCCACGACTATGTTAAACACTGTTATAACTGCAGGGTAATGAACTGTAGTATTTAACTTTTTTTTATTGATAGTGATGGGTAATTCTTTAATATGATGGCCTCAGTTCGGATAACATAGGACTAGACAGTCCAACGAAAAGGCGACATTAAAATCAAGCACGCAACTCCTGTCGCTCATTTTTTGTTATAGAAACTTAAAATATAGCTCTGGACATGTACACAAATAAGCCTACCGTAACTTGTATTCCACTCATGTTTATATATATTGCTACTTACTGTGTATTAGGTTTATTGAAATTTATTTGTGCTGGACTGGGTTATTTTGTTGGGATTGGTAGTAAATCACATTGCACAACTGTGTTTCAAACACCCAGGGCAAAGGTACAACGTGATAAATAGACGTGGATGTAAATAAATAACTTCGTCATAAAAACAGTTCACATCCAATATTTGAAATCACGCACACACGCAGATCCAGCGTAACAATCACCACATAGCCATGCCACACAATTTCACACGCAGCGGTTAACTAAACACACAGTGACAGTATATTTATTACTGCCACGGAAACACAGATTTATCACAACATTGTAACTTGCTTTGGTAGGTTTAAAAAACACAATGTCTACAAATGTGATGTGGTAATTTGAAGTATTTTTCGGAGTAAGTATAATTTACGCTTCGTTTGGTAAAACAACACCACTCCATGTCATGTCTCGCCACGTCTGCCAACTTCTTTGTTTTTACCCTGCCATCACATCTAAATATATTAAATAAGTATTCAAACATTAAAATCTCTTTTCAGTTGTAAATTACAAATTCAAAAATCATTATTTTTCTGTAATAAGTATGAAATATGTTACAATTGAAAACATGTACAATTATTTCCGCATACTAGTGAAGTGAAACTTCCCGAGTGTGAAAGAGACAGACAGAGAGAGAGCGACAAAGCTCGCTCAGCAGACAGTTGTTTCAAAGTTGCTCTCGCTCGATGAAACAACATTGTACCATTACGGCCTACTCACAATATTTTCCGCTGCTATTTTAAACTGTAAAAATGAGATGTTGCCATCGGGGCTACCTAAATATTTAAATAGACACAGTTTAATTTACAAATAGTATACTAAAAAAGTAGGTTAAAATAATAATATTGTAACTCTGAACTATTTTTTGCCGGTTGTTGCCAACACATCGCTGCATTTGTTGTTAATTCATATTTAAAAAAGAAATAAATATTACAAGTTATAGAAGATATTAAGGTAAAGGTTCATTTATTCAATAATACAGTACTCTAAAGTTAACCACAGTGTTATATATTTGTGGAATACATGTTATTGAAAAAACAAGGTGACATGTTTTGCCTAGTGAGTTTTTTCAAAGGTTGATTTTCGTAAGTTGCTTCCAATCGGGAATGGACTATAGTTATAATTCTGCCCATGAACGAGTGCCACAGCCATAGCGATTCAGCTCTTATAGAATCGGATTCGTACATGAAACGATAAACATTGAACCTTCCTACTAGTTAATTTATGAATTGCAGCATGCTGCAAACAAAATATTGATACCGTATTTACTAGTGTATAGCGCACCCTTTTTTCCCAAAATAAAGGAAAACCTTTCTGGGATGTGCACTATACACAGAAGAAAAAAAAAGAGACGAAGGGGAAGTGGTAGCCATAAATTGTCCAAGGTGAGGGAGGGTGTTGAAAGTGGCAGGACTGTTTGTTGTCTCATCTCTGTCTTACATCCCTTCTCTCTCATCTCTTTCTTTCTCTCTCTCATCTCAGAGAAGTTATGTGTAGGTCGAAACCTCCCCTCCCCCCCCCCCCCCCGTCTTCTAATGGCATTGTGTCATTGCATCAAAACCAGACCTGCCACGTGCCCCACACCCCTGTAATATCACCCAGATGTTGCCGGTCCATAATTCCTCCATCCCTCTTTGTTTCCATGGCAGTGGCTAGGGAGTCATGTTCCCCGGAAAGGGGGGGAGGGATAGAGAATGAATGGGGAGGTCTTTTGTGTGTGTGTGATAAGAGTAGTGTGCCACAAATAGAGCCGGGCGCTCCTAAAAGGAGGAAGGAGAAAAAAGAAAAACTAAGCTGGAAACCTTGAGTAGGACTGTTTCGAAATTTTTTATTTTGTCTTTTTGTACTTATTTAATTAAAGTATTTTCCAAACATATCACAATCACCACACATTAATATAAAAAAGAATAATTTGTTCCATACTTACTAATAGGGTGCCACAAATTTTTGGAGCAATTTTATTTAAAAAAAAAGTTTTTCTCTGGAACTTGTTGCAAAAATCATGGTGCGCACTATACACAAGCAAATACGATATACGATGGGGAGCAATAGATCAATATACAGTTGACATTTATGTGATATAAATGGTACAACAATAAATATTATAGTGGTAGAAAGTTTCCCCCCACCCCGCCCCCCTTTCCAAATGAATCTTAAATACCTGAAAAGCAGATACAGTAAATACCAAATTTAACGCGGCTGTTGGGGGACATAACTCAGACCCCCATTATAGCTTCCCACGCTATTCTGGGAGTGACCGACCGAGTACAGTAGCAAAAAAAAAAAAAGTCCTAATGTGGCGTGGCACCTATCTGTCAAACTGAGCTAGTGATATTTACCATCGTAACTCGTCAAATTTTTAGCCCCTTGCTATCGGAACTTTATTTTTTTTATTTACATCACTGGACTTGACAGCACCCAAGGGAGGGTAACAGAAGAGAAACATGCTGTGATGAAGGATTACATGCATTCAAGCAAGAATAACTTAAATAATACTGCATTTTCCAGGCAAAGGATGTATCCAAAGGTCGAATGCACACTTACACTGCAGATGGGATCTATCAGTGCCTCACGTGTTGTGAAACATGTCGCTTGCTCATCTGATATGCTAGTTCATAAGGAAAACTGAAACACAAAAAAGCTAATTATGTGTGGCATGCAAAGAAAGGTTGCTTTTCTGCATTAAGCCTTGTCCACAATAGCTCGTCTGCTCAGAATTTTTTTTTCTCGAAAATCAGAAGACATGCCTTATAGCCAGTATATATACATTATAATCAGTGTGTACAGCATTATTATAATGATTACATAGAGCTATATTCTGTAGAAGATTAATTATAGGCCTGTAAATTACCTCAAAGCATGAATTTCGGAGGGGGGGTTTTCCCCCCTCAACAATAGCCGGTATATATACATTATAATCAAAGTGTCTAAAAAATTATAATGATTACGTAGAGCTATAACCCATAGGAGATTGATGCAGAAGCTTGCTGTTGTCACTCGTGCCTAGATAGTCGGGGCTGGGTAGCTGTCGATCGGTCGCTACAAGATTACTCTGGCGGGCGGTAGCCAGATAGTCGCCGTTACAGGGTCGGTTCAATTCGTAACACCGACCCGGTATTAGGAAAACACTTTTTTAATTAAATACAAATATGTATGTATATTTTAATAGCGGGATGTCTCCTGATTAATTTAATACCCAAGAAAGGCATATCGGACCACCCCTTGTTGGCCGACTATTTAGTGTTTCATTACTAGAAAATCCAATGTATTACGTACAAAGTAGTAACAACATTGTTGGAGATGCCTTGTTTGAAGCAAAAACACAGCACTTTATTTTTTGACAATAGATATGAAGGTACATATTATGAAATAAATCACATGCATGCTGGGGCTGACAGCGAATACATTGGTTGCTGCCGCATGTACATAGCTGGGTGAGCGCCTAGATCCTCTGCAGCGCGGACTGTCGTGGGCGTGGTGGTTTGCTGCTGAAGCTCGGCCCTAGATCCTCAGGTTGGGCAGCTGTCAGTTGGTCACTACAAGATGGCGGCGGCTGCCGCCACTGCCGTCGTTACAGGGTATGTTCACTTTGTAACTGAGGCCAGGCGTTGGGAAAACATGTTGATGTATGCGATTCACATCAATGTGTAGAATTTATATTAAATGTAGGCGACAAGTTGGCCTCTGCACTGGCACGATGAGGCCCGGCAATGTTTACGGGAATATAAATATTTAGTTAGATCTACTTGAAATACTAATTATCCAGAATTTTTCATCAAAAACTTTTGATATTGCCTATACACACACTGCCTCACTCACCATAATATGGTTCCAGTAACATAAGAACACATTTTATTTGTGCACACTTACTTTATTCACTTTACACATTAAATTGACTTCACAAGAAAAAAAAACAATTGCCCACCATAAAAAAATTAGCATATTATGTTGGCATGGCGCACATAAACTTAAAAATAATCGTTAAAAAAAAGGGCATTGAATTAAATTTGAAGTTATACAAACACTGATTAAGAAACTAGACTGTGTAATGTGTAGCTGTTTTTACAGCAAAAGAGGAGGGATAATGGAAGCCAAAAAACACAGGGAGGGTAAGGCAGAGGCTGGCATGTGACTAGGACAAAGAATCCTTACTGCCCCCCTTTTCCAGTTTTCACCCAGGGACAATACAACAGTGTCCCCTTCTGGCATTAAATAATTTATTGCTTCACGCTGTTTGGGACATCAAATGTCAGTCTATGATGGTAACTTGAGAAATGTGTGACCACTAACATCATTAAGGGCTAGTTTTCCATAGACTGAAAACTGTGAATAATAGAAGCTAGTACCAGGGTTGGAAAAAAGGTTTACAAAAACAAATCCGCCCATAAATCAAGATACCATTGGCAGGGATTACTGTATCTATTTTTAGAGTGCCTCAAATTTTCGACTTTTTCCACCCAAACTTTTCAGTCGGGATTGGGTCCTAATAGAGGGGTGTACTGTACTGCATTAAAAAAGCATTGTTTAAAAAAAACTGTTATTTCTCCTTTTTGTCTATGGGCTATCCTCCTTTCCTTCCCAAGAGCCATAGTGGTTAGAGTTATTCCAGGTGGGGCAGTAGTTGCTAGAGCCATTCAAAATGGGGAAGCAGTTTCCCAGTGGTTAGAGCAATTCCAAGTAGGGCCTTATTGGCTCAGTGGATAGAGCGATTCCAATTGAGGCTGCAGTGGTTTAGTGGATAGAATAGTATCAAGTGGGGCCGCAATGGTCCAGTGGATAGATATACTATATCACGTGGGGGCCCAGTGGTTAGGTATATAGGTATCTACTTCAATAGCACCATAAACATGTGCAAAGCGATGGCAGGATGTAATTTAATAACTCCATTAAACCTGAAAGAAGCAGTATCAATATTTTTAATATAAAACCTTAGTGAAACGATGGTGGGCTTTATTTTAATAACTTCATAAAACCTAACCGAAGCGAAATTTCTATTTCAAAAATATGAAAACATGTCCTAAAATTCATGCGGATGAAGTCGTAGGGTCAGCTAGTATAGTGTAAAATACGTTGCACCACCAAAGCCAGCCATATCAGTTCCCGTTTAATTTCAAATCATCTTTTACTAAAAGATAAAAATAAAATTATGAAAATGTCTTTTCAGTTGAAAAAAATAAAATTCTTTGTTTGTGAAAACATGACCTGCAAGATAACCAAGTGCAGTAATTTTTATGATTGAATCATTGGGTTGATGAAATGATTTGCTTGGACTACGGCAGATTGTAACCAATACGTACAGAGTTTGGGTTTGTTAACTGATGTATCAGTATCTGTCCATACCTACTTAGTACAAGGTAACCTCTTATATAACACAACAAAAGTTTTACAATAAATACCATAGCTAGATACACATGCTAATGTTGCATTTTTGTTTTGTTGGGTTTTTCCGTAGTTATAAAATGACACCATTAAGAAATGCACTTTAGGAAAGAAACACTCTTTAGAAATGATGCGTATTTGCTCATTTTGACACATAATAAAATAAGGTTTCTGATGTGTAGGTTTACTGAAATCAACCAAAATAAACTGATAAATTATTCTAAAATTGCATTTTCATGTAAATTCACAGATTGTGGATGTTATAGCTTTATATTTAGAATTAGTGTTTGTAGTATTTTATAGCATCTATATACGTAGTTAAAACTGTTTTCCATAGTCTCTAATTTGTTGCAAAACCAAAAAAAAATGTAGGCTACAGATTATTTACCACAATGATAGTTTTTCAAGATGGTTGTTTCTTTAAAGTCTAGTTACTGGATGTGAAATAAGTCACAGCTCTGCGGCGTGTTGTCTGTCTTTCCAATACTGCGGTGTGAGTGTGTGGCTTATCCCCCCTTACATGCCTGACAAGAAGGGAAGTACAGTGAAAGTCAGATGTAACGAGTATGCTTTATAACAAAAAGTCCGCTATAACGATAACTTTTGTCAGCACCGTCAATTGCCTATACTCAGTGGGGAAAAGAAGTCTTAATAACGAATGCAGCGTGGGCTTAGTTTCGCTGTTAATCTTAAATAGCCGCACTCAGCAGTTTCCTTAAAAAATAATGCAAGAAGAAATGATTACTTAAAAATAAATTAAGAAAAGGTTTTGCATTCCGTGTGTGAACTTCATGAAATGTGATAACATTGCTGCCGTCAACTGGCTGCGTTCAGACTTGGCAACGCCGCACAGCACGCGTGGCCACGTGGCTGGTGCCGCACCTTGCTGTCCAGTTTGGCACCGGCACTCGACTGTATTGTCGCGTGCTGCTTGTGCGCTCACAGCTGTGTATTTGCGTAAATGCAAAGTGGAAAGTTTCAATATCGGCCAAAGCTAATAGTGAAATGTAACGTGAATATCTGTCCCTAAAATAAAATTGAATGTAAATTTACCTACGGAGTAGTGTTCATACTTCAACTTCTTTGAATCAATCATTGGAAATTAGCATATTTTTTCATGTGAAAATATAGGATGCTGCAAGACTTTGGGGGGGGGGGGGGATTGATAAATTGTAAAAACGTTTCTGGCCATAATAAAATTACATCTCAGGTCCTACACTGCATCACCAAGGAATAGACCTGAGAGTACAAGTAAACTATTTATACGTGCTATTATTGTACTGAAAAGCTGCTAAGAATTGGGTAATCTGATCGCCGGCATATTGTGCAGTTGAGTCGTTGCGAACGTCCGGGTTAAATTCCGTTACAGGAATGTTTTTGTTAGTTGCAATTTCCCTGACTTCAAACGGAAGCATTTCTGTGGTGATAGAAAATCTATTGTTCCTAGTGGTGTGCACATGATTTAAACAGCTATTATTCCAGTTCCGGGTTATTGACGCAGTCGGGTGTGAGACGAGATGAACAATGACACAAATACTTACTGGTAATTTGGGCGCCAGCGGTGCTTCCCAATCACCGCACTATTGAGACTCAGGGTTCTCAGGGATGTGGTTTCTGTGTGTCCGTCTCACCCGTGGGTACTTACAAACATGTTGGCAATACTAAACTATTAATAAAATCACTGAAATAAACAATTGATAAAACATATAAGCTAGGACACTACTAAATAAAAGAGCTAAGTTCACTGTAGACTTGTTTTATTGGTATTGTTTATACACATAAATGTGCCAATGAAATGGTTATCTCGGTCATGAGTAGCCAATTCCGTATGGGTGCTCCCCAACCTGTAATTAATTTACCGCATGCCTAAATTGATGATCTCACTGAGGTGCGTGAAAGCACAGCTTTCACAAGAGAAGAGGGCCGACAGTCACTAGGGTGGACTGACAGCAGAACATAGACACTTGAATGATACATGAAATAAGATGGGACATGAGATAAATATTTACAATAAACACACACATGTGTGAAAACAAGGTTAGGTGGCACGGATGCCGCTGGATGAAGTTCGTAGCGGACCACGTGGTGCAGGTGAAATTGCAATATTTCTGCTTGGAAAATGCAAACTAAATTCAAATGCAGTATTATTCATGTTGAGCACGTGGTTCTCTTTACGATTAGTGCTGTTACCGGCTTGTAACATGCCTGATGGCGGTGAAATCAAACATTACTCTAACCGCGTGGTCAAATATAAAAAGCATCAATTTATGTGAAAAATACATAGAACCCTGAATAAAACTCTTATAAAACCTTGAAATAAATGATTCCACATGCAATGTTATATAAATAAGATCTTAAAACGCAATGATGGCATATACAATGGCTTGGCTTGTCGGCCACGTGATTATACGTGATGTTGCCGCAAAATATTCAAATACGAAAATTACCCTTAAATAAAGACATACATAAAAATAAAGCTCTTAAAAATTGTGTGCAGCAATTATGCAGAAGTTACACCGAAATGCCATAAACATAGGCAAATGGTGTCTGATTCGAAATGCGCGGGTTGCGTGACCTCTCTGACAGCTTTCTCCTCCTTCTCCTCGATTAAGTTAAAAATGCCACAAGGGCGTAAGAATTAGTAAAGCGGAAGCATAATGCTGGGGAAATTGTCTGGCAAAAACGTACGCAAGCCAAAGATTAACTTGTAAACTAAATCGACTGTGGAAACCTACATCAGTGAACAAAAGTTGTAGTGCACACGTAACAGTGTCTTACCTCGCCAGCTCTCCTCGACAGACTGTCCAGATACAAGCGTCACACGGGCCTATCGTGGCCTCCTACGGGGTTCACATAAGCGGAAGTGCTATGCACGCCGAGTGAAATATTTTATATTGAAAATAAAATGGCACAAATTAAATTAGATTTTGTTTTACATTTTTATAATTTTGTTATGAATTTCAATATTATTTTGTCTCTTTGTGATGGCGTTCATGCCAGAATATTATGTGTTCTTAATCTTGGTGCCGCAGGCATTCATAACTAAATGATTAAAATTATTACAAGCACTTTAAAACAGTTTAATACATATTGAACACTGTAAAGACAACACAACTCATTTTACCCTGAAATTAACATTTATAGGAAAGTCCAAATTATCGGCCTCCTTGCGCACAGGCGGGTCACGTGTTTCAGTTGGCGGTTTTTGCTAACAAAATGCTCATGTGACCTGTTTGTCTACAAAATCTACGACTTATTTTTGTAATTTTTTTGATAACTTCAAAGTTGACAAATTGCCGCCATATTAGATTTTTATTTTTGAAATCGATAATACCGAAATAATACAGCATTTTATGCTAGGCAGTTAAAAGTCTTGTTTCGACTAAACCTTACAAAATGCCTAACACAAATTAATAAAAATGAAACTAAAAACAAATTCAAACACTGCCTCACGTTTGTTTTCCTGTGAAGCGGGAAGGGTGCACAAGAGAGATAGCGTGGGGTCTAGTCACGTGCTTTAGCACTTTCATCATGTGCATCACAATATTGTGCTGTTGAAGGTGCCTGCAAGTGGAATCGCTTCACGGAAGCGTGTAGTTGTCAGTTGTTCCCGTACGAACAAACCTCAGGCTTTAAAAACAGTTCCATGCAGCCTGTACATGCTAAAATACGGTATACATTGTATGTGATATTACACGTAGCAATTGTTTGGGTGATATTATTTATGAAAGTTACCATTTCATAGTACGGAATATGTATTTGTGGACATTTTTGTTTCTGGACATTCAGAAAATATGTTATTGTTTTGATACTAATATCATCACGTAAATTAGAGTAGCCACCTGTCGGGCAATTTTAAGATTGCCAAATATTTTTATATTATCATATGGTATAAGACGAGTACGTTTAGAAATTTTAAGGGCCTAAATTACGTAACTGCCTTGCACACCTGCAAATACAGCGTATACATTTGGAGAGTTGCTAGCTTTCCAAGAGGTCTAGTCGTTTGTCATAAGGGCAAACTGTTAAAGTGAACAAACATTGATTCTTATTTCAAGAATGAGTGATTGTGTGATTTTGTTAAAGTGTATTTTGGAGCTAAACTATCGCACATTTTGCTAATTAATGTTTATCTCGTAAATCAATCTGCATTTTTTATAGTCTCCAACAAGACAGATTTTTTGTTAACTGTGAATAGTGTAATAAAATTTCTTCACTCAGTCATAGCAAATAAAAATGTGCCAAGTGACAGTAACTTTGCATGCACACGTCGCCCATCTGTCTCGGTGTTCTCGTCCACAGCCGCCACCGTGGCGACAGGAAGCGCCATGACCTTGGCTGACCTTGCACGTGGAGACAGCTGCACGCATTGTGCATTTCCTTGCCACCCTCCCGGCTTCAAAACCTTGCATTTGTCACGTCTGTTCTCCGCTAGTGATTGAATTTTATGTCATATAAATTTAATTTTAATGAGTTATAGTATGTCTTTTTACTTTTTTTGGTTTGTGCCATTAAAGTTAATATACAGCGCAATCTCAGCCACGCATGCTTGCCTTCTTACGCCAGCTGCGGAACAAGTAAAGTGCTACTAGTGAACGTAGAAATTTTATTACTATTATGTCACTCAAAATAGTTGCACCTATCGTCACTTGTATTTCAAAGTAAATGGTTTAGTCTTAACGCAATACATTTTAACGAAGAAGTATTTATTTGCAAAGATGTTTTCTTTTGTGATTAAAGATATTTTTTCCTGTAAATTTTGACTTTTATTGTATCTGCTGTAAAACTAATATTTTTAAAAAATATTAATGTAACTCAATGGACAGCATTTTCGCGAATTACAATTTTATGCCCAGAAACTTATACTTGACCTGCCTTTGTCACAAAAAATTGTTTGAACTTAAGGCGTAAAGTTCATTTTCAGTAACTTCGTACGAGGTAATCTTAAGGATTTGTATTAATTTAGTTCAATTGACATGTGTCTTTTGAATTAACTTATAAAATGTGCCTATTTGACACCTTTAATCTTATAATAATGTGTAAGTACCCAGCCTGAGTGCAGTGAAACTTGACAGGGGTAAATCACAGGACATGGTTTTGAGTGATTAATTATTTAAGACAGTGGAGAAATTAATTATAATAGCCTTATTTATTCATTTCTGTCTGAAAAATAAGATTTTTCTTAGTGAAATTAATATAATTACTTAAAAAGACACATTTGCCATGCACGCAAGGTGTCGGCAACATGTAATGGCAGGAGGGGTAATTCTCCCATCTCTTCCCCTTGACCGCCCGCCACAGTGAACACACTGCCCGATCGATATTTGAGTTTAGGTGAAATGTTTTTTAATGTATTATTTACAGTAATGATTTTTCTAAAATTCCCATTTTTATTGTGTTTAATAGCCAAATTTTATTCACAGATAATGTACAGCTCTCATACTCAGAATGAAGTCCACAAAGGTCAGAAGTATTTATCGAAACAATAATGAAAGTTGTAATTTTTACTTTTCATTTTTTTATACTGAGTATATGCACAACTCTATCACTCTGTTTTGTAAACTGCTGCTGTTAGTTGTTGCACCAATACCATGTCAATAATACTGTTTTTTTTTGGGGTGGGGGACAGGCGCCAGCTCTTTCACGGAGGCCATGAAGATGGGCAGTGAAATATACCACCACTTGAAGAAAGTAATAAAGGACAAGTTTGGACTGGATGCGACCGCAGTAGGTGATGAGGGTGGTTTTGCCCCCAACATTCTCAACAACAAGGATGCACTGTCGCTCATTATTGATGCCATCTCGAAGGCTGGCTACACTGGCAAGGTCGAAATAGGAATGGATGTGGCTGCATCAGAGTTTCACAAGTAAGTGACAGTTGTATTCTCCTACGCATTTTGGTTTTTCTCTGAGTTCACTGTGGCCTTTAACAATATTTGCATTCAGTATATCAGAAAATTTTATTCTGTCTGTTGTACCTAATAATCTTGTAATCAAAAGTTAATGCCTGGTGCTGTTACGTAATTTGTGGAAAATTTAAAACAATGACAATTTAACATTCTTTTTACTGCTACTTCAGAGGCAGTAATTACCACACTTGCATTTGAAAAAAAAACTTATTCACTCACCAGTAACAGTAACACTTCTTTATATAGACTCCAATTATAGCTACCATCTTACTATAATGGCTTATTAAATTTTTTTAGGAATTATGGGGGGATGGGAAAATTTTAGTCAAATTGGCAAAAAATTTTGTAGCTTTTCTCGTTGCTGAATGTTAAAAGTTCTCTTTGCAAGTGCTTTACTGGGTGTAGCAAAAGTAAATAAAGCTCCCCTCTAGGCCATTAGCGCTAGCCAATACCTATTCACTCTGCCCACCTTCTATCCCTTGGTCGGTGAAAGTTTCTCGTTCAGTGGTATGTCTTTGTAGTCAACAATGCGACTCATGCAAATATATTGAATTGTTGTTGGCTTGTATACATAATTGAGATAATTCTGTAAACCTATTTGTAAGAGTTTTCATGGTGAAAGAAACTCAACATAGTGGTTTTGGACATATTTACATGAACAATTTCGTTGCTGCTTTATGAATACTGGAATTATACAGAATTTGTCAAATAAAAAATTAATTTAATTTCTTCGTATCCTAGGTTATTTCACGAGTCACAAAGATTTCTAGGTTCTTGTTAACAAGACTTTGATTTCTCTTGGTTTTTTTATTACTGTTGATTGGCAACTTACCTATGCTTTTTTTTGCTTTGATGCGTGCCGCTTATACAACAAATTTAATATTATTACGACTCATCGCCAAGAGTACCTCTTCCACCACCACAGGCATGAGTGATGTGTTGTCTACCCTACAGGCAACAGGAACTTATGAGCATATTCTCTTCACCTGGAGGATATGTAACCCGGCAGGCATGCTGCTCCCCCTACCACGCGCTGAGAGTCTACAAGCTGCCCAGACCTTGGGCAGAGCCGAGCTGTACCAACAAGGCACGAAGTACAAACTCTGACCAGAGTTTTCCCACGCCAACCAGGGCAGGACGTCACACTTTCCCCGTGCCGGCAGCCTACAAGCTTCCACTATATAAGTCAGGATGCTGCCAAGCTCGAGAGTCATTCTTGTTCCATCTCTTGCGACATCCCACAGCAATGCTGCCAGTGCTGGGACCACCCGAGATCTTCGAAGCTTTGAGTACACCCCCTGTTGCTACTTCACTGTCGATGACCAGTCAACTCGACAACCAGCGAACACGCTTACCGTTATGTTTTAAATTCACTTTGTCTCCTCAAGACATCTTTATTAGACCAGTTTAGAAGTATTATATATTTTCCCGTTGAGCAAATTCTCTCCTGTTCTCCATTAGAACCAGGTCATCTACACCTTGCCAGCATAGTAACCTTCAGCACTCAATTGCCTGGTAGGAGGTAGCACGTTTTGCATGTTTATTGAGCCTTCAATAAACATACTGTTGGTTTCATCCTTTCAGCTTTTATTTCTTACAGTATTTGTCCGTTTGCCTGCTAGATACAGGTTGCTACATACACTTTTGGCAAAGACTGGGGAATTTATAACTACCGAATTAACTTCAGCCACGGGCGCCCTTCAGGGGTCCGTCATATTTTCACACGCCCATTAGACGGCCATCTGTTAATTTCTAAACTACCACAGCATTACTTCCAGTGCCGGTGGAGAGGAACAGAGGAGCCACAACCACTAGTAACTCTTTCACCCAGAGAAGGCGACAGTCTCGAGTTATTGCCTTATCCCACAGCATTGCTGCCAGTCCCGGGATATACTGTAGCTTGATCTGCCGTCCAGTCCTGTGTGAACGCACATCCAGTGTGGCGGCATTGGTGACCCAAACAGCTCTCTGTCTCTGATCAGCCCGCGTAGCAAGGTCAGGTGGTAGCCAGTGCAGAAAATTTCTTGCCCCCCCCCCCCCTCCCCCCCCCCCCCCAATCCATACATTAAAATTATCAAGAGAAAGAAAAATAAGAAATAGTTGCAAGTTTAATTTTCTCGTATAGTCACTAAAAATGTGAGCATAAGCACTTATAATCTTTAACTTTGTTCTTTGCAGATTTTGAAGTCACATCACCAAAATCAATTACTTTTGCTACTTCGTTTTCAATTGACAAGATGGCTAAGCCAGAGAGTTGAGCATGACTCATAATGGACCTAAGATAACTCTTCATTAATTTTAGTTTAGAAAAACTCCTCTCACATGATGCTACTAAAATACATAACTTTAACAAGAATCTTAAGGTTAAAGTAAGATTTGGCACAGAACCTGAAAGTTCATATTCAACAACAAACTATAAAAATCCTACAAAATACCATTACTTACACATGTCTTTTGAAACTTCGGCAGATTGTTAATGCCTTCTTAGTTGTGAAATCTCCAAGGATACCACTCCAGAAAGTTCATCATAGTTTACGACAAAGTTTTGTATTAACTGTAGAAGTTCATCTTCAGAGGTTGTGATCAGATTTTTAGGCTCAAGAACTGCAAACCGAGCGACTATAATTTCCGTTTCAAAAGAATGCATTCCACACAGATTAAGAGAGTGATTTGTGCAAGAAACAACTAATGCTTTAGAATTAAGTTTACGAATCCTCGCCTGGACTCCAAAGTGCACTTCAGCCATTGTAGAGGCATTGTCATACCCCTGACCTCAACACAATGTGATATTAAGCCTATTTTGTTCAGATGCCTTTATAATATCTTTTATTATGTCAAGGGCTTTCTTTTCAGTTAGCTGAAAATAGCCTAGAAATGATTCCATGAATTCTACTTTTTTATTCCGAGTATGAACATACCGAACTGTTTCACACATCTGATCAATGTGAGATGTCTGGTGTACTGTCAAAGATAATGCTGTAATATTTTGCTTCCTTAATATCAAACAAAATCTTTTTCTTAACACTCTCGCTTAGAAGTGTGATACTCGTTTTGTGTGGTAGGAGGCAGATAGCTTTGCAAGTATTTTGCCTGTCCTCTTAGTATCGGATCATAATTTGATACCAGCTCAACTAGCTGTAGAAAATTTCCTCTGTTTTCTGATAACATATCATTTCTGTGGCCACGAAATGGTAAATTTAGTTGAGCCAAAAATATTGTTACATCTAAGTGTTGTCAAAATCTCTCTCCATTTCCTTTTTTCTGTTTCTGCAACAGTCTGGCTAACTTGATCAATAGTTTTGTTAGGAGTTAGATTTGCTTGTAACGTTTTTCATTTTTCAAAACAAGTTAAATGTTGCTCAGAGTTTTAATGACTTTGAACTTTTGGATGAAGTTTCCACCAAGTTTGAAAACTAGTTATAAACTTTGATGGATATTGATAACCACTCAAATTTTTGTCAGTGCCAAAGAGCCTACAACAAAAACAGCCATCCAGGTTCTCAGTATTTTCTCACCATTTGGTAGACTGGTGTAGAACCAATCAGACATTAGTTGGTGGATATAACCCTTTATTTTATCACCTGACCTTGTAACTATACCAAATGGACCGTCTTTGTTCTGATACGCTTCACTGCCCCTTTTAATTAAATAAACTCTAGACTATCCCAAACAGGAAAAGGCCAATCAGATATATCATATAACATATTACTTCTTATTTGTTCCCCTTTTGATCTATCATCTCCTTCTAATTTGTCTTCTTCTAAAATAACTTCTTACAATTTATTTTCTACACTTTCTCTGTGCTCTTTAGTAAGAAGTTCTTGTCTTGCCTTTCGTGGTTATCAGTTTCAATTTGTGTTTGATCTTCACTTTCGAAACTGCTATCAGAATAGGAGAGTACTCGGTTTTCTTCAAAATCAAGTTCATCCTAACCCTTTGATTGAGATACTGTTTCAGAGTTTTCCCTCGCGTCTCCACGAAAGTTTGATTCCTCTGAAACACTTGATAAGATGTGACGAATTTTAGCAACGATCCAGCCAGCGACTGCAGATTTAAAGCTTTGCCTTTTTCTTTCTTTCTGTGCTCCACTTGGGCGGTTCAGTTTCATGGTCTTATATCTGAAAAATTAAAATGGGGTTAGTGTTGCTTTGCGTCAAAAAATAAATGCAAAAAATAGTAACCGGTCACATAATTTAGATCTCAGTGTAGCTGTAGCAAATCATCACCCAATCTGACCAGTGCAGCTCTAATACAGCGGTTCTCAAACTTCTTAGATTGAGGAGCCCTTCGTACCCAAGGGTGAAGTCACGGAGACCTAACATTTATTTTAAAGCTTACACATTAAGAATTCTTTAGGTAGTGTTTCTGATATTAACCTATTTTTGTCGTTTATAAATTTATGTTTTTAATAAAACCAGTAGATATCAATGAACGAATGATGAATGATTAAAGAAAATTTTTTTTAATGTAGTAGTTTTCGCCGTAAAATAACTAAGCCTATATATAATGTGTTTCTTATGTAACAGTTTTTCACTTTTACTATTTAGGCCTATTCAATACCCATGAGCTATGTGCAGAATCCAACTACATCAATTAAATAAAAACTAACCACGCGCTGCTCCTAGTGTTACTTTGGCATGTAGCATCTCGCACAGCATGTGGTACGATTCCCACTTGCGAAAATCCGGTGACACGGCCGGGGATTGAACCTGGTTCGCCTTGGTGGGAGGCAAGTGGGCTAACCACTCGGCCACCGCGGCGCCAGGTTGCGGGTTGAGTTGAGTGATGATGAGTCTCTGGTTGTTTATGTAACGCTCTAGTACAAACTGCAGAGTCAGACTTGGGTGGAAAGAAAAAACCCCTACTCTTCCTTATCAATACACTCTCCACTACACAGCATTAAGTTCAGCCATGTTTCATTGCATTTGGTGTCTGAACTAAAAAGTTTCGGTATGTATTATGTTGACTTATTGAGATTAATTAATTGTCAGACTAAGTTATTCACTCTTTTTAAATACAACTATTTTAAAAAAAGCATCATGAGCCCACAATTTTTATGTTTGTCTTTTTGTCACCCTCCTCAGACACCCGGAGTGGCCTGTACCCCCCACCCCCCTATCGTACGCCACTGCGTATAGTGTGGGAGATCAGTAGAGACTTTACAGAGCCTGGTCAGCAAGCTAAAACTGGACTTACACTGTATATTGTGTTTAATTTGTTCGTGTCAAGGTGTACGTAGTAGTAACCTGTGAGCAGACACTTGATGCCTTTCTGTCAAAGGCACGGCCAAAAACATAGAGAGCAACACGCAGCGCTCCTTGCCGCCAGACAGTTTAGTACACTTCCTACACCGGAAAAGCACACGGGATAGCGCCGCCCCGTCTGTATCGACTGCTCCGGTTGTGGTATTATTTGTATCTCTGTGTATATGCATTCACCCATCGTGCCATCCCGTGGTAAGAGGATTGTTGACCAGTACGGAAGTTGGATACGGCTGGGACAACATCCACTTCTGGACCGAGTCTCATCTGTGAAATTGCAGTTTAGGTGTGGGCCAAGCTCGCTACGTCTGGACAAACCCCATCACAACCATGGCACCCAAGAAGCAGGAGTAAGTGAGAGCTAACCAACGCCCCTTGCCTCTTGACGCCTATCTAAATTCAACCACCCCGCTTTTGGTCTAGTGGACAGAATCCTCGATCGTCGTGACTGTTAATCTAACCGGACACGTGTCAACTGAGATTTGGTAACTTTTTGGATTGATTTTGTGAATGGTTGTTGATGACCCACGTGTTCTGTATGGACTTGAGATTTTATTCACATGAGTGGAAAGTCCGCAATTTACGGTAAAGTGAGCACCTTTGAAAGTCCTTTGTAATTTCTTCTTTCTTTTATTTCCTTATCATTCCACCTCATGTCAATATAAATATTAAGGTGTGATGTGATTAAATGTTTACATCCACTGCAGTTTTCTATGTACTCAATATATAAAAGAAGCATCAAGTAATCACTGTTAATGCTTGAAGTGTTTCAAAATGATGTGTATATTTGATTTTGATATAGAGTATTGCAAAAATCATATTGTCCAAAGTATTAATAGTGACATCTGCAAACCTATCAAAATGTTCACTGCAAACAAATACAAAAAAATGGTTACCCTGGAGTACTTTTTTAGTAAGTGAAAATTAAATTTTGGGTGGCCTCTTGCAGAAAAATCAGAAAATACTTCAAAGGCGTGTTCTGAGTAAAATTATTCCTCAGAAGGGTATCTGCATCCTCATCGTAATGACAAAAACCATAAACCTTGTGATGCTTGCTATCTGTCTTACCAGCAGACTGTCTAAATATTATCGTCATTTTGCTAAAATGGAAAATACAGCTGCTTTGACTGTAGAAGTGCTGAAAACATGAACATTTAGCCAGTGTGCGAGTCGCACACGCCTATTGAACATGTAAAATACAGCAGAATGAGACAATTCAAATTACAGTCAGTTAACTGTTTTTAAATGCAGTACAGTAATTATGAATGGTACTGGATATGATTTTTCGCCTAATTTTCCAGATACAGAAGGCCTGCCGATTATGCAGATTTTGTCCGTATTTACGAATTTTTTACCGTTAAACGGATTCACTGAATCTAAAGAAATTTCATGGATATTCACTTGTGCACAAAAAAACTGGTTTGCGAGATTTATTGAGGGAAGGGATATTTGTTACCTGTGTATTTACTTGTATATATAAACGGAATTGTAGCATATTGCTGCTTAAAAGGCTATTGTTTATAAAAAGTGATTTAACGACATGAGTAAATTGAAGAAATACGCAAGCATTACCAAACAGTCCACAGACGGACAATCACGGTAAAATGTAAACACAACATGGCCGCCTACAGACAGCGAGTAAGTGCCGCGGCATTGCCACCTCGCACGCTGTAGCGCAAGTGAATAACAAATTAAAACAGAAATATTTTTCCTTGTAGTCTGTTTTTGGCATTAAAATTTCCTACCACAGCTATTTTAATTAGATAACACTAGTAATTTGGAACAGCAATTATCCTCTTAGCGGTACTGGTAGCAAGCAAGAACAGAAACACTGAACTACACAAAACATGCGCATGCCTTGTTCTTTTAAAATAAGTTGTGAAAAGTGTTCACGAGCTAAGGTTGAACCAGTTTCCCAATTTACTTTCATTAGCACAGCTCTCTTCACACGCAATGATAATCTCAACTATGTAGCAAGATATATAGCCTTTAGTTTTACACTTTACATTGTGAGTTGCGACTTAGAAAAAACTTACATATGATAATTGTTTGCGAAACTACCATGGATTTGGTCAACATTTACATTAAGTTAAAACTCCACGGCAATGTTAACAGAACATGGAATGCATAGCGGTTGGCCAGCTTGCGCCACGGCGCAAGCAACTACTGCTGTACTGACACAAAGCAAGGAATGTTGGATACTATTGCCAGATATGTGGAACATTCCATGGCTGACACATCTACTTTTTCAGTTACGATCGCACGTGTTTATACTGTTTACAAACATTAGCATATTTGCATGTTGCCGGCGAAGAACTTAATATTTTATAAGTATTTTTATACAACAGTTACTTTTGCAGACGGTTGCGCAAGGCATTAAAATCACTCAGATTTATAAAAGAACAGTAAATCAAGTTGATTGTGGACAAAGCTTTATCATTTTTCTTTTGCAAGTCATTAAGTTGACCATATTTTGTAAATGTTTGCATTTATGTAAAAAGTAGTTGCTTAAAAGTATACGGAAGTGGATAAACATTTAAATAGGTTACTTTGTTGAAATTGAAATGGTTTGTTTAGAGAGATCGTCCTAAGAGCAACAGTGATTTTTGCAACGCAAGTGGAAAGTCTTGCAAAGTATTTAAAAAAAAAGTGATTTTTTTTATTAAATGGCCCAATGACATAGAAACAAACTTTGTTAGAATCCATTTCATTTTTAATTACCTAGTCTTGAATACCAAATATTTTTACTCAAAAACAATCTTGCTGAAATTTTTTTTTGTAATCAAATTTTTAACTTGTAAATGCTATTTTCTGTTAGAAGTGTCTTAGGCCTATCTATTTTGAGTCTAGTTTATCTTGACAATATTTGTTTTGAGTGTAATTTTTCTTGTTATATCTGATTGAGTGAGTGGTAACATTATGTGAATTTATATTTCAAGAATATATTTTCGTTTCAAATAATATTCATCTTTTTTTTGCAATAAAAATAAGTAGATTTTTGGTGCACTTGTAATTTTTAATTTGCAAAGATGAACATATTTTTATTTGCATAATCTGGATTTTTCAGGATATTGACATTGCATTTTTCAGGATTTTTTGGAGAGTGTTGTTTAGGATTTAGATTTCAAGATCAGTGGCAGCCCTGAGATACAGTATTTTATTGCATACTATAATTGCTGTAATAGTTCGTTTTGAGTGGCATGCCTTCTTTTTATAATACTCCGGGGTCCGTGGGTGTTAACATGGGGGTAAGGCAGCACAAGGCATAAAATAGAGCCCTGTCCCATTTGTCATCACATCTGATGAAACCAGCATAAAGGTGTGGTGAGAAGGCTGGAAGTGAGGAAGCGAGAATGCATCTGGCTCTCTTCGTGTGTAATGGTCTAGGAGATGCACAACTTGCTGTGTTGCACGCAGCTTGTTAGAGGGGAAGCATGCAGTTCATGGATGTGATCAGTAGGTGCTCGATGAGATTATTGATAGTGCACGCAGTTCACAGGTACTCTGTGCGTATAGTGCATTCACAGTTACTTCCAACTTTTCTGAATCCCTGTTTAAGTTCTACTTCCAGGATATTCTTCCACCTCATTCAAACAGAACTTCTTAACAGAGTTTACAAAATTACACCAAAGGAGACTGCACCGCATTCGTGGCCACTGTGTAAATAATATTTGGCATAAGAACTATAAAATAGCCATGTGCGGGAAAGCAAAATTACCCTTTGAAAAAAATTTGGGCGGGAAAAAATAATTTTTTCGCTCAGGAAATCTGGCAGAAACGAGAATTTTTTTAGCTGACTTAATTACAAAAATAATCAATTTGTATTTAGAGTTTGACATTGCAACATATTTAATCAAGAATATCATAACCGTAAATTAAAAATACACCAACAATGTGTCTATTATGATAAATACATAATGTGACTCATATAATTTTAGTTAAAGAAGCATTGGTTTTCATGTAAAAACACAGGCTACTGTGTCACCACTTGTGTTCACTGTTAAGACATTTTCTGTTTATTTTAATAAAATAAGTTTACACACACAATAGAACACAAGAAACGAGCACGAGGCAAAATAAGATAATGCTTGTATTACAAAAGAAAAAGGCATGACAAATGACAAACATGGATGCAAAAATGGCAAGTTGACTGACTTGTTGCGACTGAAACACTAAATTTGGACTGCGAATTTTAGGTTAAGAATGGAAAAATAACAGACGACTGGAGTATAATGCATAATCGGCTCGTGAGAGTTCACCAACATAACAAAAACACATGGAGTCATTTTCATGTGCTTTAAGTTGCCTCTTTTTTAAACAGCTTGCGATATCTCTCTTGCTAGTGTAAACTGGAAAGCACCCCATTTTGTATGCTGCAGTAGGTAATAGAGGTTAGTGACCCTGCAACTTTGTGTTTACATTTTTTATTTACGTTTATGCACGTAAAGCATTTTTAGAAATGATGTAAAGTGTGTGTAATTATTTATCTGCGTTAATGTGAATTTACTTTAACGGCAGTACTCTTAAAGTTTCAGGTGGCTTAATGTTTAAAAGTTATGTACTTTGCTTTTTGCAGATGTGTGATTTTACATTGACTTAATCTTTTCTCATGTGCTATTCGGGTATAATCTAAAAGTTATATTGAAATGTTTCTTTTTTGTTAATGTTTACTGCTTCAAAGTTTGTGTCAAATTTAGGTTTAACTGTAAAAAAATCCAACCCTATATTCTCGGGGAAAAATTTTTCCCGTCCGAAGGGAAACTGGAAAAATTTTCCTGGGATATTTCCCTACTATCAGGATCCTGCACACCTCTACTATAAAAGCTTTTAGAATGAAAAGTTTACTTTATTCATTATGGTGTGTGTATTGAAATAAATGTTTTAGTAACAAATCTTCAGATTTTCCTGCAAGGTAAATGCAATATAAGTTTTCTGCCGGTCTCCCAAATTTTTCATTTTTAGCAAAAACTTTTTTAAGGTTTTCTAAAAATAGGGTCTTTACTTGGAAGGAATCGTTATTACTGGGTGGTTTTGTAGAGATTTGACTGTAGGTATATTAGTGTTGGTTTCAACAAATCTTTATTTTTCATATAGTTTATAATGATGCAAAGACTAATAAAATAGATTGCAGTTATACATTTTTGGAGGGGGTAAAAACTGTGGAATAAATTTGGGCCTAACAGTTGCTTCAGTGTTTTTATTTTAATTTTAGAAATGGCCTGTACGACTTGGACTTCAAGAACCCGAATTCAGACAAGGGTGCATTCCTGACCCCAGAGAAACTCTCTGACCTTTACCTTGAATTCATCAAGGAGTTTCCAATTGTCTCCATAGAGGATCCTTTTGACCAGGATGATTGGACTGCCTGGACCAACCTGACAGCCAGCACAAAGATTCAGGTGAGATTGCTTTTCCTATGGCAATACTGTCTATTGCTCCACCTCATTTTCTCCCCTGTAAGTAGAGATTATTAGAAGTTAAAGATTTATACTGGAGAAGAAAGAATCGACTATGTTCTGGGTAGTCAGGACTGTGTTTCAGGTGGTAGGGAAATGTAGAGCTAAAAAGGTTTGTTGGTAGTTAAGCAGGGAGGAGGATGTTGGTGCAGGCAGCATGTAATGCCACATTGCTTTACAGAGAACTGAGAACCAAAAGTGGCAAACTTTTAAAACATTTATGATGCATGTTAAGATCCTTTTCAAGTACACAGCTGGTAGGAAGACTTAGTTATTTGTAGACACAAGCTTTTAAGGTTTTATTTTTAATTCAATTTAGTTATTAAATGTAAGGATTTGGTGATGGTGGTTTTTTTCTTAATGGTCTATAATTGATGCACAACTCTATCGGGGATTGGCTGATACTACGCTGCGTTAAAAGCTAGTTTTTATTGTGCAGGCTCATCAGTAAAGGTTAAGCTGGCTGGTTAAAAACTTACTTGTCAGTAGGGGCCTAACCAGTGTAAAGTGTGGGTCGGGTGGCTGTCTGGCAGCTAGGTACAAAGTTGAGTGCTGGGTGGTATGACCATCGGTCACTTGTTTACCTGTGCCGATACTCAATTGGCTCTGGCACTGGACAAGTAGGATGGAAGTGGTTTATAGTAGTGTTGGAGGAGCCGACGGATCCCCAGGTACTGCTATGGCTGGAACCTCTGGTGCTGGTCCGGGGGGGGGGGGGGGGCTGGTTCTGCGACCTCCGTGGTACCAGGGCAGGCCAGGCCCAGTGGTACTTTCTCTGTGCGGCAACGACTGAGTGCGGGGTCCCTGGCGTCTTTTGGAATGCCACAAAAAATAGGGTGGCGGGGGGGGGGGGGGTTGAAGCCTCACCAACTTGCTGCCGGCTTGAGCTCAGTTTTGGGGTTTATTTTGGCAGAATGCCTTATTGGGTGGTGTGCAGCTCCAGGTAGGTTTGTAAGTTGCAGTGGTCTTTTCCTCCTGTGGTTCCTTACCACCTCTTTTGGTGTAAGGCATGATGTGCTACGGTCTGCTGCACGAGAGAAGAGCCAGATACTTTGGTCCGTATCCAAGTGTGTTCTGCCGCAGCACGGTGCAGAGCTGTTCCGTTTTACCCTAACTGGCAACACAAGCGGTGTGGTGGTTGGGTCTCGGGTTTTCTTTGAGGCGTCGGACAACTGCAGGTCTATGTTCTAGGGTAGTCAATATCTCCCCCTCCCCATGCTCCCAGTACTGGTCACATACTCCATCTGGTAACTCAAGTGGTGCAGTGGATTGAGTTCAAACTGGCCTGGTGGTCTAGCTTCCTTACGGGTTGTATGACTAGTGGTTAGGGTTCTGCCTTCCGATGCATTTGGTGCACCGAATGGGTGGCTGTCGAGAGAGAGAGTGTGTGTGTGTGTGTGTGTGTGTCGATTTACGAGTCTTTGAGGAGGAGCCCGCAGTCCTACACTAAAATAGGTTGGTGTAAAACCCGGTGTTCCTGCTCCGCTCTGGCGGGCATGGCGTCTACTGGGAATCTGTCTCCTCAAGAAATGTTAAGTCAAAGTAGGTGAGAATGTGTTTAATTCCGGAAGGAATAAACAGGTGGCCCGTACTACCTCCTACGTACCTTGAGCTGACCGGAAGTAAATGAACTACGCAAATTCCAGGTGAAGGGGATCTGGCTATTAACTTTCCGTATCTACTTTGTGCCATGTCCGGAAGGTGCTTAGGGGGTCACCTTCCTGAAGAGTCGTGGGGTAACTGTTACCAAGGGCAATAGGCTAGGGATGATAGACAACTTCAGGCAGGGCCGGGGGAGATTCTCTGGAAGGTCTAGTAGATGCTGGTGATGGAGCTGAAGAGCTTCTGATTTGTCTAGGCGACGAAGAGCAGTCGGAGAGCTTCAGCGCACGAGGCGGTGGAACGAGCTGCCGGGGCTGATGTGGCACTGAGAAGAGCCAACTAACAAATGCTGTGTAGGTCTTACAGATGCTGGGTTGGCAGAGGGCTCTTCTAGCACATGTGGTGGTAGAGCGAACTGTCTGTGCTGTGTTGCCTTGAAGAGGGCCTGTGAATAACTGTCGATTTTCGGCTGCGCATAGGTACATATACCGCTGGTTGGCCTGCATGGTGGAGGTGGTTAGTGTGTGTCCCAGGGGTGCTGGCCCCCCAGACCCGAGGAAGTACTCTCTCTGCACCACTAGTGGGCGATGAGAAGGGCAAACCCCAGACTGGCAGTCCATCCCCTAAGGTATGGTATCTTAGTGTCCGGGCTGTACTGTTCACCACACTAGTGCGGTGAATAGGTGGCCGTCCAAGGTAGTTCTGTTTGAGGTGTCGTTACGGGAAGAATAAAACCTTTGTCTCGTGCTGTCCTCCGGTTAGGGCTAATGTTTGGAGGGAATGGGTACTAGCATACAGAAGTGATATTCGAAAGAAAGATAAGCCAGTGTTTATTCCTTTTTACAGAAATAAACAAAGATGGTGAAGGTACTACCTCCTATCCCCTAGGGCTTGTGGAAGATGAACACCCTATGACAAGCAGGTGGAGGCAACTTGCTCAAAGCTAGAGGAAAGACTGATTAACAAATAGCTAACTTGACTTAGTTTTCTCTAGTTCTATTCTGCTCATCCAGAAGGGACTGGTACATGTCTGTCTAAGAGCGGAGACGATAAGATATATCAACGCCTCCATGCCAGGAGATAGAGTAGCGCCGCGTCGAAGCTGTAATAAACAACCCTTGTTTTGTAAGGCTAATAATACCCTCGCCTCTGGAAGCCTACAAGCCAAGATTTTGGGTATAAATATGAGGTGCCATGCCAGGCGTGAGGGCAGTTGTATCTTCCTCACAGTCTGAAAAGGTAAATGAAGCAAGAGGGGTAAGAGACCTCCACCCTATTCCAGTCTGCTATATGACTTGAGAAATGTCTGAGGGTGAGGTGGCCTTTAGGACAACTGGTAAGTGGCAGCCTACCGACCTCAGTCTGAACATGGTCGAGGGCAAAGACTACGGTAGTGTGCTGGCCACTAGGCGACGTGCTGAAATGTGCGAAGGTAACTAGAGAAGACGTCCGCAGTTGGTGAACCCCAAAGATGCCTACACGTTCGTGCCACTTTGTAAGAAGACATCCTTCTCCACCTCGCCTTCCCATTAACCCTTTTTCCTTTAACGTTAACTTCTGTTTGGGAACGGTTCGTGAGGAGATAGTAAAACTCGTGGGCTCCTTCAGAGCAACCCCAATTAAAATAGGTCAATTAGTCAGATTTATACTTTACATTATAGGCTGTTCACGATAGTGAGCACTTTTTAAGGCCCTCCAACAGGCATTAACGGCTAATAAATATATCTTATTGCAGTCTCTGGCATTAAATTATGATGGTGGTGAAATGTTTTCACTGTGTTTATTGGTCACATTGCAATGTTTATATTAAAAAGCAGCAGGATGGTGGAAATTAGATGAAAGGAAAAATTTGTATGGGCCTTAAAAATTGCTCATTTTACGGCAAACAGATTATAGCTTTGTTCAGGATGCCTTCTCCTTAACTTACTTATAAGAAACGCATCCTCAATTCCTTTAATGAGTATTGTTTAATTAGAAGTGATTACAAACTCACTGTAGTTTCCCTAAAGGCGTTAATAAAACGTAACTATTTATTAAACCACTGATTTGGAGAGAAATTTATTTCATGTGTGTATATTTTCCCTTCTGTCATTTACGTACGCATAACTTATTTGATATTAAGAACCTTCTGTTTGTATTGAAGTTTCTATTCAGAATTACTGCCAGTAAATAATCCACAGGTTTGATGAGTAACGCGTGCCCCAATGGCAACATAGACACACCAGTAGTTTGGCAAACCGAGGTCTGCCTTTCAAGGTAGATCAGGAGCGCCCCACTACAGGAAAACAAATCCATACTTTGATTATTCAGACCAGATACTCTACTTCTTCTTCCCAGTCTGAAAAGGTGGTAAGGGGAACTGAATCTTCTGTAACTGAATTAATCTCGGGTGGGTGCCTTGCCCAAGTCTCGGACATATCTACACCCATCTCAGTCGGTCCCAGTCTGAATAAGGCCGGACAGTGGGTACTGAGATTGATGGTCCTGTTGCTTGGTTTGATATGCTAGGAGCACCTTAATTACTTGTCCATTCTTCTGGTTAGTTTATTTTTCATACCTCAATGTCTTACGTAGACGACAACAGACAAAATAGATTAAAAAGACGAGCTCTCCGAGAAGCAGTAAGAGCATTTTTATCTGTCCCTCTCTTTGGACCACTTACCAAATTACCATGTGAAGATCACCCTGCAATTCCTTTAGTTTTAAGAGAAGGCAATATCTTGAGGTCTCGACAACTCACGTCCCACCATACTACCCCTCACACCCCGCAACCGGTACCACTGCCCTACTACGCTGCAACTATACCACTATACGACTGCAACTATACGCGGCCACTGTACCATCAGTTGTCCAGCACTCCAGGCTGTTAAGCGGAGTGCACCCACAGGAGTGCACCACAACCTTTTACATCACTTTTTACATAGGCTTAAAGTGTTTCAACAAAATGTCTTTGTAGAGCTCCTGAGTTTGTCTAAAGGGAAGTGGCATGAAATCTGAAAATTTATACCAACCGAAGCATTATTGTTAGCGCTAAGTTCGTTCGTAGCCGTTTGGGAGGCAGTTTTGGTTGGACATATCTGTGGTACACAATAGAAAAAAGTTTGTTTGCATTTATTGTTGTTGCAGAAGTGTTGCACTGATGGAATTTGTCACATTTATCACTAAAGCATATAAAAGTTTTCTGCCGTGCATAATACACCACAAATTCTCTTTTTGCTGCGTTTGTTAAACATCTGCACATTTTTGTTACCCTAGTTATATTTTCTAAAATTGATAGTAAAGTATCAGACTGATAACATACATAATATAGATACTAAAATATTTGGTCTCTGTTGATACCAATACTTTGTTTTGGTATCAGGACAAGTCTAGTCATAATGCCTGAATAAGGCATTTGGTAAAAAATTTTGAAATGGCCAACATAATGAAAATAAAGTAAATGCATATTCTTGTCATGTTTTAGTGGTGTTACTCTATAGAAATCCACAATTGAATTTCAGAAAACAGTGCACTACGTAAGAATTACATGTCCTTTACGTAATTAAGCATCCTTTGCATAACTACAATTACTGTCTCATGAAAAATATCCATCAAAATATTCCAATATTAGTTTTATGATCTTGCATCTTTAATTGGTAGCCATACTTACACTTTGCATGTTTAAAAACATGTACAAGAAATAGCTTATAACTAAAGAGTAAACTAGCGGTTTATTGAATTAGTTAATTTATTATCAGGGTTATATGTAATTAGTCCCTGCTTGTACAGTCGGGGGGGGGGGATCTTAAAAACAAGAAATCCTATTTGTAAATTGGATTCAGATTACAGTTATTTAATTGCAAAATGAATAACAATCCACTTAAACACATTTCATCTTTGTGATGGTTCGTTTAGAAATGTCATTGATATCTATGAACTCTCCTTTAAAAAAAATTAATTATTGGTTGCATATGGATCAATACGTAACTCTATATGTTCTCCATGTGGATGATAAATTTTACTAATTTATTTTAATATTAAGATTTGATTCCAAAAGCTTGTGCAAGCTTGGTCATAGGGTCAGCAGTTAAATCATTGTCATAGTTGAATGTTTACAGATTGTTGGTGATGACCTGACTGTGACCAACCCGACGCGCATCCAAACAGCTGTTGAGAAGAAATCGTGCAACTGCCTGCTGCTGAAGGTAAACCAGATTGGCACCGTAACGGAGAGTATCCGTGCGCACCTAAAGGCCAAGGAGAATGGCTGGGGCACCATGGTGTCCCATCGGTCTGGTGAGACTGAGGACACTTTCATTGCTGACCTTGTGGTTGGGCTTGGCACAGGCCAGGTAAGTGTGGTTTAGTGTCCTGATAGTGTGTGCTTGGTTTTAGCAAGGGATACACTGAACACAGTTCAGTTTACTAAAAATATAGCTTACCTTACCAGCATTCTTAGAAATCATAACAATAAGCCCTATGCACACTCACAACTCACTTCTCAGCTAATTTGTGGTTAGTTATGAATTGCAACAGAGCCAAGTAGTAAACACACGAAAATTACAGAATTTAAAATTAAGTTTTTTTTTTCTTTCTGATTAACAGAATCAAATAAATTGTTTGTTTCGCTTCAGATCAAGACTGGCGCCCCATGCAGATCAGAACGATGCGCCAAGTACAACCAGATTCTTCGCATTGAAGAAGAGTTGGGGGCTGCTGCGAAGTTCGCTGGCAAGAACTTCCGCAAACCTGTTTAAAAAGACTGGCTTCAGAGCTGTGTCGACAGCATATCACTCCAAATACTTTCAATATACAATAGGGGGAAAATGCTCCACCTCATTAATTTTGCTGGTACATGTTAAAAGAAATGTTGATAAATTATGCAAGGACCCCTTCCTAAATTTTGGTGTATGTTTTACCACAATAGTAACAATAAATTATTTAAACTTGTTAAAGGAGATGCAAAAATGTACATGAAACTATGATTAATTAAAATGAGTGTATCTTAAGCTAGGTCTTCAAATGTTGTGGAACTAGATAAGGAAGTATAAAATAGACTTTTAACTGTAGTTCTAGTCATGTGGAATCAATACTGGATAATGGTAATACAGGAAAACAAATTGAAATAATATTGAGTGTTTGCATGAAGGGATTTAAAGACATAACATTTTGGGTGCGATGCCTAAATAAAACTATGAATTATTGGAAATTGTTAAAAATGTTTTACAAATTATATAAAGTCTCTTATTGGGGAGCATGATTTAAAATCAGAGTACAGAGTGCAGATTAAAAAATTTGAGGCATGAAGTTGTAATTGTTGATAGTTTCATGGTTTTGACTGGAAGGTTACCAATAAAGTGCTTCTGTCCCAACATTCCTAGCATTGTGGAAAAAAATACCTTATGTAAATGCTGTTGTAGAAATGTGTGTCTAAATTAAATTTGCTTGTGATGTAAAAAACCTGTCATGTATATCTTAATCTCGGTTATACCTTAACCATGCAGATAGCTCTAATAATAAGTTCGTCTTTGCTAAGAGGCGATGTTTGACGCGTGCTCACCCAGTGTATAAATGGCACATTTGTGTAGGATTTTAACGCTAGACCAATAGAATGGCTTTAATTAGGCTTAACAGTGTTTGAGGAGGGGTGCTGGTCTCTGTGGCAGCTGGCTCTTCCCACTCTGAAGTGGCAATTCCTGGCAGTTAACTGCTCCAGAAGTGTGGATTGGACCAGCCGTACCTAGCCTCGATCTGATAAACTAACGCTCTCAACACCGGGTGGTACTTCTGGTTGGTATGGAAGGATGGTGAAAAGTATACAGTTATGACCGGAACAGCCGCGACTGCTTGGCGTCTGAGTGTGGCGGCGCGGTCCCGTCCCGCCTGCCTTTTTCATAGGTGGTAGTGCAAAGTCTCTGCTGATCCCCCTCGTTTTGTAAGCTGATCAGAGATGGGGAGCCGTGTAGACCGCCAAGCCTCTACTGGTTGAGCGGCAAGTCTCAGGCTATGGTCACTTCAGCACTAACTTAGTGCTCAAAGTGAGGAAATAAGCCGGTCTTGTAGCCCCTCCTTGGTCAAAGGTGTTACTAGTGGTTGAGGCTGCGCTCTCTCCCCCCTCCAGCACTGAATTAGTGCTAGTTATTGGACAGAAACAGGTGGCCATGTAATGTGTGTGTTTTTAGACTCGCGGACTCTGGAAGGGGGACCTTAGTCAGACTAATTCGGTTGACTAACAATCTCCTGGTTCCTGCCTGCAGTGCATGTCGTATCTTGTTTCTAGCCGGCAAAACAGATAAGTACTCTAAAGAAGAAAAAGTTTAAGGATAGAGAACAATGTATGTGTATTGAGAACTCAATAAACATGTTACCTGTGCTACCTCTTACCGGACAGGGGAGTGCTGAAGGTAATTGCATTTTCCAGGTGCAGGCGACCTGTTTCTAGGTTACAAGGGAAAGAATATAGTTGTAGACAAATACAAAGTGAATTACTGTTAGACTGTACTAAGTAAACTGTTGTCTAAAAAAGACAAAGCAAATTTAATAAGTATTAGCGTGTTTGCTGGTTGATTGGTCGTCGAGACTGGAAGTAGCTGCTGGGGGCGTACTTAATGATTCTAAGATCTCCGGACGTCCCAGCACTTATCAGTGCTCTGGGATGTCGCAAGAGAGGATGAAGAATGAACTCCGGAGCCCTGCTGCGTGCTGACTTACATAGTGCTCAAGTCTAGGCTGCCGCAGTGGGGTGCTGGGAAGGCGCGTGACGTCTTTCTGTCGTGGGGTGGGAGTTGGAAATCTGGTCAGCAGTAGTCAGCCATACTGCGTCGTTCATCTTTGGTAGCGCTTGGCCTTGCCTGGTGGCAGGCAGCTTGCTGGCGCTCAGCGCGGGGGGAGGGAGGTGGAGGTCCCCCTTGTTTGCTTAACCTTGTGGCCACGTGCTCTGCCGCCTGGGAGAAAAATTATGTGCAAAGTGTTGCATGCCCAACTCGCGTGGGTGGTTGTCAACACTTATGTAGATTGAAGTAAGGGTATACTCCACGTAAAGAATGAGTCTTAATCATAATTGATTAGTAGTAGGAGTGGCATGTGTAAATTCGCCCCTCCATTGCGATGAAGACTCATCATGAAAAGGTAATGGAGTTAGGCGTAGACCCCCCTCTGGAAGGTCTAGAAGGTCTTTGTAGGAGTAGTGAAGGAGGTCGAGAAGAATAGTGAAAAAATTTCATCATCAGGTAGGCGGTATTCTTAATGTTGGGTGCTTGACCGCTCTAGTGGCATGCACTCTGTCATCGTGAGCCAGCCCAGAGAACAAGACACATGGGATGCGGAGACAACTCTGTCTCTCTTGTCATGGGCGGACTTCCTCTCTGCCCTTTAACTTGGTCGTGCAGCGCTCACTGACACTGTGAATGTGTTTTCTCCCCTGTAACAATGATTGCTGGGTTAGGAAAGCCGTGGCTTTCGGGTGTCCCACCAGCCTACATTTCTTACATGTGCGGTTGACAAAAACTCAGCATATCGCTGTTGGTTCTATCAAGAATATTACACTCTCTGACCTGAAAGAAAGATTACATAAAAATAACGGTACGTCGAAACGAGGAGAACAATAATAATAGTATGTACAAGCCTTGCGGAAGGCGGGGAAACGCCACTACTATCCTGGAGATTGCTGCAGTGATTTAAGAAAGAGAAGGAAAATTTTTCCAAAGAAACCTTTGTCTCTGTCAGCAAGCTAAATAGTTGTGTGACAGGGTGAGAGTTCAGCAACTGCAGGCCCTTCATCACGAGTTGATCGGCTAAACGAATACAATGCAAGTACACTAAAACATGCATGAATTCGTGGCATGTTGGTCACTTAAACACAACATACGTACACTTTACTATGTGTAATTGAAATATCTTGCACCGTATTTAATCGTAGCAAGTTCATTGGGAGCTCAATGGCTCAGAGTACTGGTTTGACTCTCCTCAAGTGGTGTAGAGGATAGAAAACATATACACTGTAAAAAAACACAAGTAATTTAAGTTGTCAGATATATAAGTACATTTAAAAAGAATTCTTCAGGTGATTCTCTTCACATAACACTTTTAAAACGTATAGTTATGTATAATTGTGAGCCCACAAATCGTCATATGTAAATGCTGGAGAATAGAAAAACTAACCTAACTATTCCTTACAGGGTCCTTATTACATAGGGCTGAAAACTAATTTGTACACAGTGTATCTTCGTTGAAATGTTCAAAGGTATGTGTGCAATAAATATAAGTAAACAGTGAAAAATGCATTTCTACAAAATGGCATTCTTCTTGTAGCCGATCTTCACAAATACACTCTAAAAACTCATTGACATATTTAAAGGTTTACCTACGCATAAATTCTTAATACCAAAATCTAAAACTACTAATTCCTTTGCAGGCATCTTATTGTAGGCTAAGGCTAACATGTATTTCGTCGAAGTCTCTATCTTCAACTAATCACTGGCACTGTGGTGTCTATACGTGGTACACTATTGGTAGTTATTACCATCACTGGTGAGCGTCTATTGGTAATACTACCTTGCATGTGAGCTGTCTGCCACTTATATAAGGAACCTTTATGTCTGTGAGGTGTAAAATTCCTATTTTCACTTTCTTTAAATTACGTACAGCGTAATGACTGCTGTATTCACAAGTTCAGTTTGCACATAGTTGAGTCCAAATAACTCTGTTGCATTTACCTCATCGGTTCCTACACCCCGCTTGACACCTGGGTAGGCACTTACTGGATACACAATAATTAATCTAGCCTAAATGAGTGTTTTTGCCTATCTCGCGGTCTTTGACTGGTCGGCTAGATTAAATGTCACTTTGTTACAGATCCATAACGAGTTCTGTAATGTTTATCTTAGTGGTTTACAACTATGTGTGTTTTACATCATTGAGCTATGCACTTGTGTTCGTGAAGCTTTGGTTTAGCTGGCCTTCCCCTAGGACGCAGTTCAGCATGTAGGGGTACGGCCATGTGTACCTTGACGTAGGTCGTGACTGTGATTCTCGGTACCGGCCAGGCATCAAGTCTCCCTTGGCGGCACAAGGTGGCATCAGGCGGTGTCGTTCAACACGTTGAAGTTGACATGTCCTTGACCACTGCCCCTGGTGATTCCTTCTCTTGCGTAGAGTTTGTGCTAGTGCTACGCACTATTTCCGGTGTTCTAGTGGTGGGCTCTGAACTCTCGTCTGGATTGTATTTCGATGGTCTAGTGATGGGAAGTACTTCTTCAGAGCAAGAGGTCGACTTCGTGGAAGTTGGAACAGCCTTGACTTCTGTCTTCGGAGTTGTACTAGGTGGAGCGGCAGGTGCTTGGGTGATTCTTACCCTCTCACCGATGGTGCTTCCGATTGCTCCTTGATCGGCGGGGTGACTGACGGGGTTCTCAGTCACGTTGTACTCTGCCATGACAATTTGGAGCAGCTAGGGATTGTGTTTATCTGCGATTTACTCAGCATAGCTGTGTAGCGTCAAGGGCGTTGATTTGTCGGAAAATGTTCCTTGGCGTTCTACATCTGGTTTCCATGGTGGGATGTAGCTAGATGCTCTGTCAATGACGATAGGTGTCAGCTCTGGTCTCGTCAAGGGTCCTGGCTTTGTATCGGGAATTAACCTTATGGGTAGAGGTTCATCCTCATTTTCGGATGGACCAGGTGTTTCTCCTGTGGCATCGTCCCCGTGTGTCTGTATGTCCCCTGGGTAGGGTCGTATCTGGCCTCGGATGGTCTTTCGGATCAGTCTTTGGCCCAGTAGACATCTGTTTTGCCAAAAATACGATTCGGACCTTCCTATTTGTTAGAGGCCAGCGCGGAACTGGTTACTGGTTTGGGGGGTGCGTTCTGATTAGTACCGTTTCACCTAGGACGAATTCCCACACCCCGGTCTTCGGTATAGGGTACTTCTTCCGAATATATTCGTTTTGGGCATTTTGGCAGTAGTAGTTTGGGCTAGGGCAGCTAGCTGGATGTCCTCGCTTCCGAATATATTCGTTTTGGGCATTTTGGCAGTAGTAGTTTGGGCTAGGGCAGAGCTGGATGTCTTCGGGTTGAGTCATATTGGTGGGCTCACTTTCCCATTGCCAGTCGCCTGGCCCACCGAACGTGTGGCCCAGGAGTATGCTATGGCATGTATCGACCGCTTCATGGGTTTTACGACGAAGGGCAAACTGAATTGTTGTAATATGCCTGTCCCAATGTTTGGTAGTTTCCTACACTGATGAGAAGGCATTTTTTGATCTAGTTTTTTCGTTCAATGGGGATGGTATGGCATGGCGGGGTAGTTCAGGTTTCTACTCCCCATTTCTGGCAAGCTGTCATGGGCGGCTTGTGAATTGAGTGCCGTTGTCAGTTAAAAAATGGCCTTTGTGTATCCCCATTGTTAAAATATGTATATATTTCGCAAAATTGGGGCGGTGGCAGTTACTACTAGCAGGTAACGGTTCCCCCTTGGTACTGTGTGGGTAGGGTCCCATGAGGTTGGTAGCGATGTTTGTCCACGCCGTCTTGCGTCTCCTAGGTTGCACTGAAGGATCTTCCAGGGTGTATTGCGTTGTCCACTACATGACCACACAGTCATTTCATAATTTAAAACATTGGGGTTGTTCCCGTAGTAGGCGGCGTATCTCGGGATCCTGCTGACTCAGTTATCTGGTGATGTGTAATTTGAAGCTGGAGGAGGTGGATTTGTACTTCCGGACTTCTTTCAATCCTTGGGGGAGGGGACAATCTTTCCTCCTCTTCCTCGGCTTTTTCCTCCTGTGTAGGAAATCTAGACAGGGCGTCTGGCAGGTTGTTTGTTTTACCTGGGCAGTGTTGAACTTCAAATCGAATTATATGAGGAACATATCCCACCATCTCAGTTTAGCTTTAGCATTCCGTGACTTGTGTAACCATTGGAAGTCTTTTGTGCTGGTTCACAGAAAGAAGCGTCCTTAGATATAGTAGTGATGTTTCTTCACTGCCCAGATAACAGCCAGACATTCCTGTTTGTTAATATGATAGCGCTGCTCCATAGTGTTAAGCTGGGTCGAGGCATACACTATCCACTGGCTGTTGTCATCTTGTTATAATACTGCGCCCAGACCATTTTGACATGCGTCTGTTAGCAGTATTAACAGTTAATCTCCCTGCGGACGGTAGAGTTGCCTGATATTCACGAAACTGGTTTTTAGATTATTAAAAGCTTGTCGTTGCTCCGGTCCCCATTGCAGTGTGTCCTCGAGGAGTGGGTGAAGTGTTGCCATATGTTGTGCAATGTTTTAAATGTTTCGATTATATAACTAACCTAATACGATTACAACTAATCGCCAAGAGTACCTCTTCCACCACTACAGATGTGAGCGACACATTGCACTTATGAGCGTATTATCTTCACCTGGAGGATATACAACCCGGCAGGCACGTGGCCTCCCTACCCTGCGCTGAGAGCCTACAAGCTGCCCAGGCCTCGGGCAAGGCCGAGCCACCGACGAGGCACTAAGCAGAATCACTGACCAGTTTTTTCCCATGCCAACCAGGGCAGGAGGAAGTCACCCTCCTCCGCACACTACTCCAGCAGCCTACAAACTTCCACTATATGTCAGGATGCTGTCAAGCTCGAGAGTCATACTTGTTCTTCTGTCGCTACTTCCCACAGCACTGCTCAGTGCAGGGACCTGTAGAGAACTTCGAAGTTGTAAGTGATCCCCCTGTGGCTACATCACCATCGACGAACGTCGACCAGTGTACATGCTCACTAACATGTTAAATTCAGTTTGTCTCAAGACACCTTTCTTATAACAGTTAAAAAGTATTTCTTTCCCGCTTTTACATTAGAACCAGGTGGCCCACTTCTGGCCAGCGTGTAACCTTCAGCACTCAATTCCCTGGTAGGAGGTAGCCCGTGTCGCATGTTTATTGAACCATCTATAAACATGCTTTTGTTTCCTACCTTACCCCTTTTACTTCTGAGAGTATCTATCAGTTTGCCTGCTATGCATAGGTTGCTAATTGCATCGTTGACAAGAACTGGGTAATTTATAACTTCAACAGTGGGCGCCCCTCAGGGGTCCGTCATATTTCTGCACGCACATTAGATGGCCACCTGTTGCTTTCCAACTGTCACAGCACTGTACCAGTGCCTGTTGAGAGGAACAGGGGAGTCACAACCACTAACACCACCACCCAGGGAGAAGCGACAGTCTCGAGTTACTACTTTATCCCACAGCATTGTTAGTGCTGGGATATCTGTAGCTTGAGACCTGCCGCACATCTAGTGGCGACAGTGGTGACCCAAACAGCTCCCTGCCTCTGATCAGCCCGCATACATGGAGGATCAGTGAAGACTTCACAGAGCCTGGTCAGCAAGCCATGACCGGACTGACACTATAAATTGTGATTAGTTTGTTCACAGTAAGGTGCATCTAGCATACTGTAAGCAGAGACTCGATGCCATACAACCATAGGCAGGACCGTAAATTTAGGGAACAAAAAACAGCGTTCTTTGTCGCCAGACAGTTGCGTGCACTTCCTCAACCCACTCCAGAGCAACAGGCGGAACGGGACTGCGCCGCCCATCTCGGGCATGAGTCAGTATCGACTGCTCCGGTAACTGTCTTATTTGTATCTCTGTGCATACGAATTCATCCCTCGTGCCATCCTGTGGTAAAAGGATTGTTAACTGGCACTGCTACAGGATACGGCTGGGATAGCGTCCACTTCTGGACATACGAAGCTCACCTGTGGAATCGCCAGTTCGTCGTAGGTAAAGCTCACTACGACTGGGTATTACCCACTACGACCACGGCACACACGAAGCAATAGTAAATACGTACTAACCAACACCCCTTGTCTCCCACAGTCTATTCTAGACCACCCCGTTTTTGGTCTAGCGGATAAAATCCTCGACCATCGCGCCTAGTAGCCTATGCAGGCACGCGTCTGTTTGGTACGAAATCGCGTAGCCAGTTGCAGAGACCCAGGTAATGTCGCAGCTGTAGCTTGTTTGTCGGCCTCTTTAATAGCTCTAATCGAATTTTGATGTGGGCAGTTCGCTTCTGGTGACACATGGCCTAAGTAATCTATGGATGACTAGCCAAAATAGCTCTTAACTTGCAAGTCATTCCATGGAGTTCTAGTCGTTCAAGAACTCGCTGTAAGTGTTCAAGATGCTCCTCCCAGTTATTTGAATAGATGATTACATCATCGAGGTATGCAAAACAGAACTCTGGTCAGTTACCCGTGGTCTATGGTGCACTGTTGTTGCCGTAGATGTAGGCAACCTAGTATCACTGCTTCAGAAATTGCTGGCGATACTATAAATATGGTAGCTGCCAAGAGGTGATGCAGATTTACCTGTAGGGTAATTTGGCCGTCAACCTGGAGAGTAGTATCATACTGGGCCATTCGTGTGGCATTCCGTTGGGGGCATATGCCCACTAGTTGCTCGGCGGTCAGGGGGTTTTCTTCGGATAAAGGTCCCTGTTGCTGCCGAGTCAACTTGCGCCAGCACTGTGTTCCCGTTTATCTCTACTTCAATATGAGGGGCTGTGGGGACTGATGGTTCCTCATTTAAACCTTGGATGATGATGGGGCCCTTGGTGTCCAGTGGTAGCGATCTGCTTCGCACCCCGGCGGCAGCGTTTCCCATCTTGCTATTGGGAGTCGGTTTTCTAATCAGTCTTGTTGGGATAGTTGCTGGCGTTCGATTAACATTGTTGGGTGGAATGGCAGACCACTCTGGTTTCTGGCGGCAGTCCTTATTCAAGTGGTTGTCTGGGCAGAACCAGCATTTTGGTACGAATGCCATGTGAGTGGTTGGAGCGGATGCACTTTTAAGAGGTGCAGCCGGTGAAGTTCGAAATTCTGAGACCTTAGTCGATATGGGTTTTTTGAGACTAGGTCGTGCTGCAAAATTTTGTTCTGCTTCTCGGGCTCGGTCAACCAGTTCATTCAAGGTGGTAGGTTTAGCCGTAAGGAGGACATTTCAGAGACTAGGTATTAACATCCGGCTAGTGGAACGAAGGGTGGTAGCTTCGTCGACTCCCGGGAACACTCGTCGAAACATATGTTCCTTCCTCCGTATGAAGATTTCAGCTTCGTATTGGGTACCCGAGTCTGGCTATAGAATTGAGTCGTCAGTCTGGCTAACACCTCCTCGCCAGTGAATTCCGTAGCGAGCCTGTTACTGAACTGCTTCTAGTCAGTCAGGAATTCGCCATATCGTTCCCACCAGGTGAGGGCGAGGCCTTTCAAATGTAATTGGGCCTGGTCGACCCATTGTTTTGCTGGCAGGTCTGTTCTGTTTCCCTGAACTCTTTTTGGCATTCTTGCGTGAATGCTACCGGGTCCTCATGGGGTCGGCCTGCGAAATCGGTAATCTGAATGTAGTCGTCTCTACCGGTTGCTGGATGGCTAAGTGCTGTCCACGGTTGTATATAAATACGGGATGGCTTGGCTCTGTAGGAGTGAGAGGTATGCTTTCGTCTGCACCTCTCACACTGATAAGCTATCCCGGGCATAGAGAAACTTTCGTCAGGCTACCCTATACATAAGTGATGACAGAGTTCGCTGCATGTCGTGCACCTGATACGATTAATGCCTTGGCCGGGACACGTGATGTCATTGCAGAAGCTCATGGGTTGTTGACGGCAAGCGGCACATCGGTATTCTAATCCTTCTGTACCACGGGGCTCATCTGGCCAGCCTAGACATGCATAATGGAATCTCTTAGCACAGAATGTGCATTCTATTTGCAGTGAGCCACAACCTGGACAGTCCGCATGGCTACACTGTGTGTCTGGTATGTCATGCTCATTGTCGCGGTTTTCGCCTGTGGGTGCCTTGACCTCTGAGACCGACATTTTAATTCTTATGGGCGCCACGGGGTGTTTCGTGGACTCCCCGAAGTCCATTTGTCTTCACCGGCTTGACCCTTAGCACTCTGGGTTCTGGTTGGTCTAGTTCGGCCGTTCGCTGCATACAGTTAATAGTCTACACGCTCTACGTTGGGTGCCAGAAGCGTGCCCAGTTAAGTCTGAATGGCACGTTTGTCTACGATTTTAACGGTGTTTGGCGAAGGGTGCTGGTCTCACTCAGTGGCTGCTCGCTCGTCCCACTCTGAAGCGACGATTCCAGACGGACGAATCTCTGCTCCAGAAGTGTGGATTGGACCAGCCATACCTAGCTTCGGTCTGATAAAACTAATCATCTCAACACCGGGTGGTACTCCTGGCTAGTACGGAAGGACGGTGAAAAGTATACAATTATGACCGGAGCAGCCGCGACTGCTTGGCATCTGAGTGTGGTAGCGTGGTGCCGTTCCACCTGCCTTACCTTCGCAGGAGGTGGTAGTGCAGACCACTGTTTGGCAGCAATGTAATCATGTTATTGCTCCCTACGCTTGAGGCCATGCCTTACCTTGTAAGGCATATAGTAATTTGCGCAGTGCACCTTGACAAGAACGGTATCTACAGTGTTCACCCTATAACTGATTCCTGGTAGAGCTCGGTAAGACCCTCCACTGATCCC
Organism: Dryococelus australis; assembly: GCA_029891345.1. Taxonomy (NCBI): domain Eukaryota; kingdom Metazoa; phylum Arthropoda; class Insecta; order Phasmatodea; family Phasmatidae; genus Dryococelus; species Dryococelus australis. Next base: position 61,151,827 of record CM056993.1, on the reverse strand, counting down.
CCATGCTTTGCGGGCTGATCAGAGATGGGGAGCCGTGTGGACCGCCAAGCCTCTACTGGTGCGTTCAGGCAAGGTTGAGCGGTAAGTCTCAGGCTATGGTCACTTCAGCACTTAGTGCTCAAAGTGAAGAAATAACCCGGGCTTGTATCCCCTCCTTGGATGGTGTTACTAGAGCTTGGGGCGCCTCTATTTCTCCCCTCCAGCACTGAATTAGTGCTCGGGTTACTAGAAAGAAACAGGTGGTCGTGTAATGCGTTTATTATTTTTTTAGACTCTTGTACTCCTGAAGAGGGCCTGTAGTCAGACGAATTCGGTTAACTAAATATCCTGGTTCCTGTTGGCAGTACATGTCGTATCTTGTTTCTAGCTGGTGAAATAGAAAAGTACTCCAAAGAATAAAAAGTTTAAGGATGGAGCACCATAGTTGTTTATTGAGAACTCAATAAACATGTGACCTGTGCTACCACCTACCGAACAGTGGAGTGCTGAAGGTAACTGCATTATCCAGGCGTAGGCATCCTGGTTCTAGGTTACAAGGGAAGGAATATAGTTCTAGACGAATACAAAGTGAATTACTGTTAAACTGTACTAATAAGTATTAGCGTGTTTACTGGTTGATTAGTCGTCGAGACTGGAAGTAGCCGCTGGGGGCGTACTTAAAGATTCTAAGATCTCCGGAGGTCCCAGCACTGATCAGTGCTCTGGGATGTCGCAAGAGAGGATATAGTGCTTAAGTCTTGGCTACCGCAGCGGGGTATGGGGAAGTTGCGTGGTGTCCTGTCGTGGGGTGGGAGTTGAAAATCTCTTGTCATCAGTAGTCAGCAATACTGCTTCGTTCATCTTCGGTTGGGCTCGACCTTGCCCAGTGGCGGGTGACTTGTTGGTTCTCAGCGTGGTGGGAGGGAGGGATCCTGGGGGTCTGCTGGTTGCATAACCTTGTGGCCACGTGCTTGGCCGCCTGGGAGATGTAAATAGCCGAAAAATTATGTTCAAAGTGTTGCGAGCACAGCTCTCATGGGTGGTTGATGTAGACAACACTTATGTAGGTTGAAGTAAGGGTATACTTCACATAAAGAGCTATGGGTCGTAATCATAGTTGATTAATAGTAGGAGCAACATGCATTATGTTCTAAAAGTGAAGTTCTACAGAAACAAGATGTAATAAACGATACTGCAGTATGTGGAGGTAGTCTCTGCTATGGGAAATGAACAAGACACAGCTGTTGGTAGATACCTAAAACATCATGGTCATGTTAATATTGAAGGTAACTATTTCTCTTTTATAGTAAAGAGATCACTTGCACAATGGCATTGCATTCATAGAGCTGGAAATATTTCACTAATTGTGTCTGCATTCTCTTGATTGAGAAACTACTATGGTATTGTAATAATGATTATTTTGGAACTATTAAAAATATGACGATGGATTTTTTTCCCAGTATAATCAAAAACTTTAATTGTTCGAGGTATTTTTATACTTTTCCATTCTGTCAGTGTTAAATGTATTTTTATGATGAAATTGCGTAACTTTGCGTATGATTTTCAGTAAATTGGAAAAGAAATACTTGAAAAAAATATAATAATGGAATCATATATAGTTTTCAAAGTAAAATCATGCCAAAAAGGTATTGTCAAAACATTGAATTTTAAGAAATTCAACTAAAATTGTAGGTATATTTTGCACATTTTGAGCTCTGTCTCGTGCTGCTGCCTACTCGCTACGTTATTTGCCTCATCTCACATTTTGAGTGCTGCCTGTAAAGGGAGGGGATGGCTGACAGTGGTCTGCCGCAGTAGGGTAGGTATTGTCTGCTCTCAAGGATATGTGTCAATTAGACGGCCTGTGGAGGTAGTCTTGGGCTGGAGGATTGAGACATCCCGCGAGATCGCTTGCGTGATTGTTCGCTGTACTGGGTTGTTTATGCGCTTCTCTTTGCTGCATTCCTTGCCTTCTTTTAAGAACGAATATTTAGGGACACATTTTAGAGCCGTAATTTATCAAAGTACTGAACATAGAAATGTTTTCCGCCAGGTGTAATGAATTTATTGAGCTGTGATTTGATGTATGAGTAATGAAATAATCAAGACTATTTGACACACAAGTAGACAGATGTGTTTTCCAAGTCTAGCACGAGTCCGTGGTTGGCGTATCGGCTAGGGCTTTCCTCTCACTCAAGTGATCTCGGTTTAACTCCAGACGAGGTTATGCTCATATTTTGGCACGTGAAAATAGTGTTCGAAAATGGTTCTGTTGTGTGGATTTTCTTGGGAGTTTCTAGTTTTCCTTGGTGTTGCATTTCAGCGTTGCTCCACATCCTTCTCAATTTCATCCTCCCTGGCTCTCATGCAAGTCTATTGATGCAGCCCAAAATCTCTAAACTCTTAAATTAAACACGAAACTGGCTTAACCGGCTAACTTGTCAGGTACCTATAAGAACTTATTTGTTAAAACATGGGCTTAAACAATTTACAGGTTAACAACAATATAAGAATTACAAACTGCATGCAAGTATACAAAAGTTTGTCAAACTTACCTTTCAAGTTTACCTAATTTCTAATTTTTATTTTAAATTATTTTATTTCGATAGGTATATTGAGATGAATATGCAGAACCTTTGATCGATTACCATCTCTATATGAGCCGAATCTATACCAATACCCAATATTAAATATCTGCTGATATTACGGTATCGGATCCCACCCTAATCGATTTTCTTTTTTTACCGATACTGAGACCAATATTTTCATTTATGCTTGGCCTAACCAAAGAGGATAATAGGGTGGTGACTTTGGAGTAAGACAGGCTCAAGAACTAAATTGACACTCGCTCAACAACCGCGAAATGCGGGAGGGTGAAGCTACCCTGCTGTGAGATAATCATCCATGGGAAATGTGAGGGAGAGAGTGAAAGGTCACTCTCACTCCCCTGTGGTCTGCTGTGACAGGCACTGCAAGAGATAATCATCTACAGTCTGTACTGCGGGTCGCCGAATTACCTGTTTTGCGGGCGTCACACTGCAGCTCCACCTTGTCATTTCAGTATGTAAAATTTTTTAAAAGCACTATAAAATCTGACTTTTATCACCTGGCAACTGGCAGTGCTTCAATTTTACTCTCAGTAAAATAAGGGTGTGCTGAATTAAAAAACTATAAGAAAATTAAATATTATTAAAATCTAAAGTCAGTGGGCTAAACCAGGTTCTTTTAGAGATGGAGGTTGACGGTGGTTAATCGAACGAGATGGGTTTGATTGGGAATTACAAAGGCGGTGAACAGAATTTAGAAAAAGGGTTAGGAAATGTATACCCGGTAGGCACCAGAGGTCGCAGTGGTGGCATCACTGATGTTGCGGTAGAGCTGAGTCCTCGTAACCTCGGGATGCTGCTGGCCGATCACCCGGACCACATTCCCATATAGATATTGCAGTTTTTCACCTGATGTTGAGTCCTCGTTTTCTAAACTAGGGGCTCTTCGGGTGGCCCAATCACCATTTGGTATTGCAAATTAAATACGTCGACGTAATCAAAACTCCCTATGCGTGGATTGTCAGGGCCAAACCACTTGCATCAGGAAATGGCGGATTTTAAAGGGCCCGTACTTTGAAACGCCTTTCGGCAATCGTATAAAAGCACTCATCAGTTCATGCTATTTATTGCAGAATCTAACATTCCCTCCAGGAGAATAACTTACACAATTGCTCGCTTTAAACCTGCGGCGAAGGCGATGCGGTAAATAAATCACTGGGCTTGCATTAAGGTTAGGTGTGCTGATAAACTTATAAACTCACCAGGCGATGCAATTCCTGGGGAGGCTAGGTGGAGTATCCCGAACCGTGAAAACAAAAAAGGTTCGTGATATACTTAACTATTGCTGAAAAATGACCGGTGATGAATATTGATACCGTCTGGGCGGGAAAACCGTGAGCGCGGTTTCACGCATGCCTACCCCTCTGGGTGTGACTTGCTGACTGACTTCTCGCCGTGGCGCGAGAGCTGGCGGTGGTCCACGCGCTGCAGAGTGATCTACTTGCACACGTGGAGAAAAAACTAATTGTTACATGCTATAATACTCTCAAACACAGCATATTCATGTTTATATAAAACATTTGTAAGGACGGCGGCATTCCCGCGATGTCATCACAAAACCTGTTAATTTAGCATTTAGAGCCACAGAAATGCCGGCAATATGTGTAATGTTATTAATAGGAATTAAGACGGCATATAGAAGTGATATATAACTTTTGTGTAAGTGTACGGACAAAAAGTATAATGAGCTAGCACAAATCTGAATGCACCCTCAGCTTTCGCCCGCACAAAACTCAGTGTCGTTCGGAGTCTGACCTCTGCCATCAGTCAGTACGCTGCTCTGGAACCGTGCTCTTCACTGCGTCCCCTCGGTATAGCAACTTCTGGGCGTTATCATTAATTTATCAATAGTGTAACTTCAGGAACCTCTTTGCTTTTATTCTAATACCGAGGGGCCGATCGATAGATCATTTTACAGTAAGAACTTAAGTGCGCAGTATGCATGTTTCGAAAGCAGCATCGGCAGGCCACAGTGCCGAGCCCGCATAATAGTTTTTGTGGAGTACAAAGTCAGTTGTATTCAGTTAGGTGCAATGAAAGTGTGTGTGATTAATTCCCGCCTTTTATTGCTTTTACCTTAGATAATTTAGGAAACGGCATCCTTAAGGCCAAGTTTAACCTCAGTGCTTTGTGTTGTGTAGTATGGGTCCTGCCATCCATACGCAGGGTAGAGTCAGTGTTTGTCAACGGCTGTGTAAGAGGGCCTTTAACCTTATGTTTGTATAGTGGTAGAAACCACTATTTTTTACATCAGTGCCGGTAAGTGCACTATGAACACTGCAACCAGCCCGACGGCAACCTCCAGGAATCCCTGTGGCTGTCGGCCCACGACCCCAACATTTGTTCAATTGAGTTGGCACCGGGAACACATCATCTCACCCCTGCCTTGGGTAAGAGGCAGGGCGACCCATATCGTTCCTGAGAGGGGGCACATGTCATATTCTCTAATGAACCTGCGGTCGACAAGATGTTAAGTTAAATAAATTAAGTTTACTTGTGTTTTTCGACGGTGTTATATTTAACGGTAGGCTGTAATCATTACAGTAAATGACAAACTCCTTACATTTTATTATTTTCCAAAGGTAGTGAAAATCAAGAAAACTTAGATAAAGCAAATATTTTTTGTAACTACACCATCTGCAAAATTTGAAGCACATGATTTTCTCTAAACGCAATTTCACCGTCCTTAAAGTTCTTTGACATACTAATTTTGAGGACAACTAATTAGACATAAGCCTATTTTAACATTGATGATGAATCATGGGTATTTAGAATCAGGTATGCTTCGTTAAACTGTGAGTACTTTAGCCGCTACACCACCACTGCCTCTGTCACCTTAAGAAGGGAGGAATTGAGAGAGGTGTAGGAGATTTGTAACAACCAAGGTGTTGAGAGCCAATGAGGGTGATAAAAGGCAGATATGAAGCAGCACTGAAATGCAAGGGTGGGGGAAAACAGGAAAACCTAGAGAAAACATGCCAGCCAGCAGCATCAATAAGCACTCACAATTCCTATATGTGAAAATGTGTGAGTAACCTCACAGGAAACAGAGAAGGAGGAAACCACATTGGGGGAAGGCAAGAGCATCCTATCACTGACGCCCACCGCAGCCACCTTTAGGAAGGAAGGATTGAACCTAATTTTTTCAATTAAATTGGGTAAAGTCAATTACACTGTTTAATTTAAAAAAAATGATTGTAAATATTAATATAATTTTCTACCAGCATTTTATTGATCTGGTTTCTGAATGGGAAAGACAGTATTTTGCACATCTGCATTAAATTTTTTATCATTATACTTATTTGTTTTTAGGTACCAGTACATACTGGAAGTTGTCAAATATAATAAATTGGTTGCAAATGTATCTACATACATGTATACATACAACATTAAGAGATGGGTTTTACAGAAAGAAAATCAAATTAAAGAAAATTAGATAGAGTAGACATGTATCCTGGAAGTGACATTTGAAAACGTTTGCAGTAGGCCAAGTACTCAATTTAAAAACATTAGTAAATATTTTCACAAGCTGATGATAAATGCCTACAATAGTGTCATATGAAACAAATAATAAACTCTTTTGGATATACACTGTGTTGTAGCAGAGTTTTTGTTGGCGAAAACTATAAAAACACACAAAATCAAACAGGAATAGTTGTCAGCAGGTAGATGAACACACAGAATTCTGCAGAAGAATTGTTTAGTTGCAAGAAGACCACTGTGTTTGTTTTGGTTGTGGCCATCATTACTTTTCTGTTTTGATATTTTGCTGCTTACTAACTGAACTCCTTCCACAGATTTATCTGTGATCTTCACATAGGCCTACTCATTGGAAACTATTCTTGGTTGGTTTTCTGTGTCTATGTTCGTATGTGTAATTCTTGTTTCCTACTACATGAGCTCTGCTGTAAAGGCGGGCGTCCAACACAACTTTTCATTTAATATATAATATTCATATAGGCCCACATGAATTATAACGCATTATGATATTTTAGCTCGAGGGAGATCTGTTTACAAGAATCGGTGTTTTAGTTAAACAATAATCATAAATCATAGAAACAGTTAATGGTAAGAAAACATGACAAAACTGTGAAATCTCGTAATTGTAATAACCCCAAATTTAACAGCCCACCCAAGTAGGCAGCGATTGCCCTTATTTACATCTTAGAAATGACAGTTACAAACACTGGATTCATAAGCTGGTTCCATAGTTATCCAATATTAAAGAAACCAATTTCTTTATTTGTAGCACAGTTTGTACTAAGAAATTAACTTTTACAGCAACTTCATGAAGTGGCCCTGCAGTAGTCCGGGAAAATACATTAACATGTCAACTGCGAATGTCCAAGGAGAGAGTGGGTGAAATTACCCAGACACTTGAAATTGTTGGAGCTGTAGAAGCAGCTCCTCCCACATCTGGAGCAGGACACCTTGAGTGTCGTGCTGAGGACTCCGGAGATCAACGCCTACGACTGAGCCGATCTAAATCATCCCAGGCCACCGCCGGAGGCGTCCACCTGGCAGACATCGTCACCCAGGCCGCCATCCCAGGACTGTCCCATGCTGCTGTCCCGCTATAAGCAACACCACTGCGTGCCAGGAGCACGATCCGCACCCCAGGGCACTACAGGCAAGCACCTTGGCGACCACCTGCATCATTCCGCTGGCCTTCGACTGCAGCTGCCCCACTGAGAAAGTGAGGACGACCACCGAGGTGCCGCAGCACCAAACGTCGCCGAATAGCCCCAGTGTCACCTGAGTGAATACTTGTCTTATGCTATTTTCTTTAATTTTCCTGTTACTAAACTCAGAAATGTGTTAGAAGTAGTGAGTGATAGCTTTAGAATATCACACTATACAAGAGTGCAAGAAGAACTCGTATTAGATACCTTAGGGTAGGGAAGGTTCGGCGACGAAGAACGTTATAGAATGAGCACCTAACCACTGGTCATAAAAGGGGATTAGTAGTGTTTTCAGTATGTTTGCTAGAAAAGGGTAAAATGTAAATTTGAATATCCAGCAAATTGGATAACTCATGTGTTGCTTGTGTGGATTTTTTAAGGTTAGGAATTCGGAAACGCATTACCAGGAACTGAGGTCCTGCAATAATGAGTGTCCCGTTAAATAAGTAGACTTTCCCCCTGGCAATGGGCCCCACAATACGTAAATGTTGACGCGTGGTGCTTTCCTGTCTACTACTAAAATACTACTACTCATCTGCATCACGTATTTCTACGTAACCTGAGAGTGAGTCAAACCCGGCGACAGATTACACAAGTGTTTTTAGATCGCCACAACCCTAGATGGCGATTCTGAACAAGTGGAAAGTAAGGTTGTGCAAACCAGCGAGCCTTACGCCCCTCCAATTTGTACTATGTCAACCGGCCAGTTGGCTGTATCAGAGGGACAGTATAATACTAGACTGGCCAAGTATCATGTGTGCCTGTTCATGAACCGGACGCACATATGTCTTAGCATATTGACCATGTTGCATGAAAATACATATTAATTATAACTAATTTTTAAGTTGTTCTTTTGAAAGGTTGTATAACATTGTTTTGTGTTGTACTTGAAAACAGATGCGTAGAATAAATTCATCTTGAAATCTTTGCACGGACAGAGCCATGCGTGCAGCAATACGTAACCCAAAATTGGAGATTACTAGATACTTTAAGAGGCTAAGTATTATGTTTGCATACAATATTTTATATTTTTGTTATGATTTTTGTGAGTGATGTGTTAATATAATTCTGTTTCACCTTCACCCTAGGGTCGTGTTCATTCATATCATTCCATTTAGTACTACGTGTTTTATAAAATAAGTGTATCATGTGACGTGCGTGGGAACTGCAGCCAGTGAGCAGGCAGCCCATCGCCATATTTTTCAGTAGCAATCTTGTACTCAAGTGAGGTGGTCGTGTGCGTGTGTCCTCTTGGCACACTCATCACTTTTGCACCTAATCATGTAGTTTACAATAGTTTTATTGAATTAACTGAAACCTTTTGTATTTCTAGTCCAGGAAGTGCACCTCCTCACGTCCCAGTCATTTGTTATATGACCAGGGCGTAACTTCCATTAATTCCAATAGGCGTTGTGCTGTTTTCCCGTGTAAGAGCACTCCTTGCTATAACGGAGTTTGCATTTTACTTGTGCTTCATGTGAAAGTTTACGAATAAACTGGTGTTACAAAAGGAACAGTATGCTCGTTATTTCGCTGGCCACCTAATGGCAGTTTACCCTTTCGCATCAATATGACCTGAACAGTCTTCACAGGAGTGAGAAAGTGTTGAGGGAGGCAGGCAGCCCTCCCTAGTCTAGGCCTTATGGAATATAATTTGATGGAGTAACTACGACTTGGAATTGGTGTGGATGAGGGGCCAACACCTCGTGTTAGCCCAGACACATGTTTTCATGTTGGATTTAGCACTATCAGCTTGTACGAGCACCATCTTGGAGGGAGGACCACCAGAAGAGGCCATACATGGGCCGACAATGTCACGACCCCATCTATACCTCGTGCTTGCTGAGCTTGCGCCCTTACTCGAAAATATTTCCCACTCCATTTCTACCTAAAAATCACCTTTTCTCCTGGAGCCCAAAACCTAATACCATCAATTGGCGCCCTTCCGTGTGGCTTCATACAAACACCAAACCTATCATTTTACCGTACCTACTCCTGACTGAAAACTTTCTCCATGACACCAAGTTGACAGTCGTCATTTGGCGCCCTTCCGTGCGAACCATGACACCTGCGAACCATGCCACAACTTTCCTGGCAACCTCATCATTCCGCCTAGCAACATTTTTCCTGTTTTCCAGGACGCCACATTGACTGACGTCAATTGGCGCCTTTCTCTGTAGTTACCACACACGCCTCGCATCCCAACATTTTGCCGCATTTTCCATCAAGGGCCTATGTATTCAATCCTATGCAATTCTACTCCCGTTAATCAACATTCCTTGTACAAAGTTATCCCAGAACTTCCTATGTTTATGTCTATGTCTTGTGCGGCATGTGTGACCATGTGGTCCACATGTGTCGGTTCCTCCGAGCCTTTGGCTCCCCATTTTTCGCTACTGGCGAACATAAACAACATTTTTCCACCATCGCAAGTCAGCGCGTTGGGAAATAACAGCCAACAAACTAAGAAAATCATGCACGTGGAGTTTTGGCGCCAAAATCGCTATTGTGTTGCATGAGCTACCAAATTCAGCCATCTTGGGCATGGCGCCTTCATCGATCGCCACAGCGCCCATGATGTCAGACAACCACCGCCATCTTGGCACTGGCCATGGGGAAGTGCGTCACCTGCCACCCCCCTCAATTCTTGCCGCACCTTGCCAGCAGGACCACCCCTACCGCCCCGTGCCGTGCCGCGCGGGTGTTGCCGCGAGCCGTGCGACCATGTGGTCGGGCGAAGAATAACAACACAGCAGTCTCGTGCCAACCGCATCGCGACTTCCACCGCGAATACACAGACTGGCAGACTTCGAATGGAAAATCGTCCACTCTGTGCACTCAGTGTTTACTGCCGACTCCGAAACCGAACCTGTTTTCACTGGAATGCCTCCAGGGAAGGAATAGCTACAGCGGCCAAACGACTGAGGGAGCAAGTCAAGTTAACGAATGCAGAACGGGAGTGTACCATGTTATCGTAGCGACAAGCGACCGTACGTCTGCTACTGGCTATATGCGCACGGCTGGCACTGGCCAACAGCGTAAATGCCTGGCCACGACTTATTTGTAACTAATAAGAATACTAGGGGCGACCGTACGCGGCGAGCGGCCGGTTCGTCAAGCGACCGTACAACTTCTGCTTTGAGGAAGAATATCCTAAGTTAAAACACACTTTCCCCGTTTAGTGTTACACGCGATGTTTCGTATAACCCTGTTGTTCTTCCACTTACGTCGGATGCATTGTAATTAACGTGACCAGTAATTATTATGAATTTGTTTAATGCAACAATTTTAGTTTAATTAATATTTTACTTAATTAAATAAGCAGCTTGGTGTTTAGAAATATTATGCTCTAACTATAACACTGAAAATAGTTTGTACTAGTTTAATTCGACACCATATGGAAATCACTGATAGTATAATTATTATTGCTTTAAACATCCAGGGTTTGTAGATCGTCGCAATGGCGGAATGGTTACTGTGGTTGCCAGGGCACTCCCTGCGAGAGGTACTAAGCAGTTGGCGAGAACTATTAAACAGGATGTTATTTATCCATTACAGAGATACGCACACTAAGCTACAATAAAAGTGTTTTTTTATACATTTCTCATTAATATTTATAATGATTATATATATATATATAATATTTCAGATAATATTTCATAAAAAGTGCTACGAAATAAGACTTCTGCCAAGAGTAATTTGCATCTGAAAAGGTAAAGAAAATGCTAACCAGCAATAATATGAAGAGTGTGAATATCTCATACGTTGTGGTTTTTACAGATCTTGAAATTTGCAGGCAAGCATGCCAATCAGAATTGTAGTCTCTGATTTCACCTCATTGGGGAAATTAAGTATTCTTAAAAAATATAATATTGATTAACTCTCTTTAAAGTTGTTAGCAATATGAGACGAAATAATGTTTTGGGATACCAATTCGATTATGAAATGATGTGTAAATTATTAGAAAACATTAACTAATGTATAATATTATTCCAGAAGGATTCACGAGGAGTTACCACCGCTCACATGGCTTATTCCTCAAGTCATTTGGAGCAAAAACTGTCATATGAATGCGGGTCCTATTCCCAATATTTACATAGTATTTCGAAAAATTGGAAACGCAATACAGTGAACAGCTCCACTAGATTATTGCGTGTGGGGGTGGATGAAATATATTGTGTACCAAAGAACTGCACAAATACATGAGGAGTTACTTGCGTGTATCATACATGTCACTACAGAGACAGTCGTGTGCAGCTACATAGAGCGGCACATGCGGTTCATAGGCGTACCACCAAGTGTGTGGAAGTAGACGGAGCATGTTTTGTAAATTTGTTAGACTCAATTTTGATGCTCAACTGTAAACAATAGAATTACATAAAAGTAGTTACTTCGTCAAGGATTATTCTTTTTCTTCGCCTTTCCAATTTTTCAAAATACTCTGTAAATATTGGGAATAGGACCCGCATTCATATGACACTTTGTGCTCCAAATGACTTGAGGAATAAGCCATGTGAACGGCGGTAACTCCTCGTAAATCATCCTGTATGTCAAAATGTTTGTAATATTTAGATTTTTCTGCATTATAGACGTTTGTATTTATTGTAAAATGCCTAGGAAATATTTTTAGAAAGCGAATAAAATCAGTTGTTTGGCTTTAATTTTGATGATATACAACTTACTAGGCGGATTTAGGGTTCAGTATTTAAAGGTGGACATAACTTCGGAACATTTGTTTCTTTAACATGTACACTTTCGAATGTTTTTACTTCATTTCATAGCGTAAATAATAACAATTTTAGTAAGGCTGTTCTCATTCGAACACATACGTGAATGGGATACATTCTTAACATGCCGTAATTTGCAGTCTATAATTAAAATACTAAAACAATTATATAGACATCCTTATCAGGTGCGAAGGCAAGATTTTGACAGTTAGAGGAAAGTAGTGCCGATATTGTGGTTTTGTTAACATAACCTCCATTCCTCCTTAGGTGTCATGACACATAAAGCCATATTGTTTACGTTTCTATTGACTGTTGGAAACGTTTCCCTAAAAAAAAAATTATTCCCTCTGCTAGTGACAGGTTTTGCGGTTTTCAAGAAGAAAAATTTCCCTGGTTGGTGAATTCAAAAAGCAAGTAGGGTGGATTTCGTTTTATTCATAAGCACTTTCATTTTGTTCATTAATTTTTTTAATTTCAAAAAATATTCTTCCTTATAAAATGTAACTATTTATTAAAATTGTCATTTCTACTGTAAAATTATATGCAAAATGGAAGAAACTGAACTGTCAACAAAAAAAAAAAAGCACTGAGGAAGAAGTTTTTAAGATATATCTGTTGCAGGACGAAACTGTAAGGAAATTATATCAAAATAGACTGAATTAACATATAATGAATGTGCACACAAGTGATGAGGTGGAGGATGACTGGGAGAACGTCAAAAACTGAATCAAAAAAGCTAGTTACGATAGTTTAGGAAACAAAAGGAGATAAAGGAATAGAAAAGGGGTCCGAATATGGAACAATGAACTTAAAGAAGTTGTACCCGACAAACAAGCAGCGTACTTGAGATACTTGCAGACTAGAAGCGATTCAGACAGAGAAAAATATAAGTGCGCCCGCAACAAAGCCAAACAACTTACAAGACAAGCACATCAGGATTCATGGGATAAGTTCATTAGTAAGATAGAGATTGATATTCATGGCAGGCAAATGTTGGCTTACAAGGCAATGAAACAGTTCAGCACCACAGAAAAAGATTCTGCTCATTTGAATGTACTAAGTGAAGAGAGATGGCTTCAACACTACAGAAATTTACTGCAAGTCCAGGAAGAAAGAATGGATGATGGGGAAAATGAAGAAGTAATTGGTGCTGTAGATCCATTAACTATGGAAGAGTTATTAGAAGTGATACGTGAAGAGAAATTAAGAAAAGCCGCTGATTCGGATAATATAAACTTGGAACTTATAAAATACGGAGGAATATTACTACATCTACGCTTGCTTCATCTATTTAATGCATGCTGGCAGAGGAGTACAATACTGGAGGAATGGAAAACTGCTCAAATAGTCTCTCTGTTTAAAATAGAGACCGAAACAAATGCGAACATTATAGGGGAATCAGCATTTTGAATACAGCATACAAAGTTTACTCGGAAATAATTGATTGAAGAAAATTGAAGAAAATTGGTTGAAGAAAATGCAGACTTTATGTTACTTCACATACAAAACAATTTTAGGAACGGACGATCTTGTACAGACAATGTTTTTGTTTTGAAACAGGTAATTGAAAAACGTAAGGAATTTAATCTTGAGACTCATATCGTGTTTGTTGACCTTGAAGAAACATTCGATAGAGTTGACAGATACACAATGTGTACTATAATGAAGCATAAAGGCTACCCTCCTCATATAATAACAGTCATTAGAAGCCTATATAGTGGAACGAGGGTATGCATGCAGTTAGACTCCCATCAGTCTCAATCAATAGAAACAAGTCAAGGCTTGAAACCAGGCTGTAGCTTATCCCCCCTACTTTATTTGACATCTATATGGATAGTATCTTAAATGGTTGGATGTGGATAATAACTTCAGGAATGAAGATAAGTCGCAATAGATACGTCAATACAGTACTGTTTGCAGATAATCAACTTATAATACAGGAATAATGAAAACGATCTTCAAATATCTCTACACCATTTAACTCAGTTGTGTAAGAATTACGATATGGAAATTTCAAAGAAGAAGACAAATGTTATGGCATTCAAAGGAAAAATACAGTCAGGACAAAATAATATATAGATGATTTACTCATAGAACAGCTTTCGCATTTCAACTATTTAGATTGTGACATTGGCTATGATAGATGTCATGACAATGACAACAAATTACATAAATTTGGATATACATGCGGGACAATACAAAGGACATAAAAAATAAGACAAGGAAAGATACTATGCTAAAATTCTACAAGACAATGACAGTACTCGTTCTTACTCATGGTTGTGAAAACTGGGTCCTCACTCTCAAGGAGAGGTCTACAATACAAGCCTCTGAAATGAAATTTTTGAGGGGGGTTAAAGGATGTACAAGGTTGGATCAATTGAAAAATGAGGACATAAGGCAGTAATTCAATATATATATAGACTTGACGATAAAATTGATCAGTATAAACAAGAATGGAAGGAACATATCACACCGATGGATGAGAGAAATCTTACAAAGGTGATAACACTCTATAATCCTAGAGGCAAGAGGGATGTTGGTCGACCAAGAAGAATATGGATCGAAGTATGAAGCAGGAACAGGCAGTGGCCTAATCCATGAAGTGTACAAGAAGAAGTAGACCTTTAACGATGTGGTCAGTCATGTTAAAATATTATTAACTCGGCCTCCTCCGCTCCTATATGCGTTTATCTAAACATGACATGTAAACAATAATGGCCCAACTATCCCCAATGAGTTAATTTTTCACTGTCATTATATATATATTTTTTTATATGTATTATATATATATATATATATTATGAGTCAATTTTTCACTGTCATTAATATATATATATGTAATACATATAATATATATGTAATATATAATGTTATATATTACATATATAATATAAAATTATATATATGTAATACATATAATATATATAATGACAGTGAAAAATTGACTCATTGGGGATGGTTGGGCCATTATTGTTTACATGTCATGTTTAGATAAATGTATAGGAGCGGAGGGGGCCGAGTTAATCTGATTTTAAAATGACTGACCACATCGTTAAAGGTTCGGATTTCGGAACAATGAAATTGCTTACGAACAGGAGTAGTAGGGCATAGTTTCATACACGATACAGCTCATGGCTCTGGCCACCATATCGATATTTTTCCACTCAATATTTCTGTTTTTAGCTTAAAAATTTCCCTTTTCCTTAAAAATGTCCCATTCTCCTTAAACATTTCATGTTTTCCCTCAAAATTGAGTAGGCTCCTCATGTGCAATACGAAGCCCCGAAATCCAATTTTCGAGCTATTTTTAAAACCTGTGGTGCTTCCTTAATACTTGTAGGCCATCATTCCGTCTTGTACTTTCATGCTGTATCGTTTCATGTTGTCTCTCTCTCCCTCTCTCTCTCTCTCTCTCTCATTCCATCTCTTTCTCTTTTTCCTTTCTCTCTTGTCGCCTTCTTCGCCCACCGTCTACGTAGTTCCTTAATCGCCTGCTAGAGCTCCTGCTATTACGTTAATCGCCCCTACCCAAGTAAACGTGGTTCGCCAC
This sequence comes from Dryococelus australis, assembly GCA_029891345.1. Lineage (NCBI taxonomy): Eukaryota > Metazoa > Arthropoda > Insecta > Phasmatodea > Phasmatidae > Dryococelus > Dryococelus australis. The sequence goes on along the minus strand of CM056993.1, from coordinate 61,136,280 downwards.
GTGATTTTGCTGAAGGAAAAATGACGAAGAAGAAAAATTAATGCTCTCGATTAAGAAACTTTTACTGCGTGCTCAGGGTTATAAATTGGATATGAATGGCCTAACCAGGAGACGACGAGCTACGTCCTGCCTAGTAACGCTGAATTACCTGCCACTGCCCGCACTCAGCTAGAATACTCGCTGTGAGAAATCCAAGGTTTTATTCAAAGACTTACTTTTGGTTGTTGTACCCAGGGTTGCACCTGAAATCCAGGTTGATGAGAAATTCGTATTGGTCTGAAAAAAGAGAAACAGACAGTACCCCGCCTTTTTACACAAAGCAACCTGCTCTTTTCTGATATAAATAAACACTTTAAAAGGATTTTTACCCGCTGTGGTTCTTGTCGAATCTTTGTAGATTATCGACAGTAATCCAACTCGTTTCTGATTTTGATGATATTGTAGTTGGTATGACTCACCTTTCCTGTGTAGTTTCGACTGTCGAAACTGCGTTTCTAAGTAGTTCTTCTATAGTATTTCTTAGGTTTTTAGAGCCAGGGTTTCTACACGTCTATATAGTTGTAGATTTGTTATGTATTGTTGAGAAACAGGGAGGTATCTGTTTCCATCTCCTACTCCGTTGTTTGCGCGATGGCGCAACAAGCAGTTATGTTTTTCACACGTAGATTTACGGCAAATATTGTTCTTCTAATTGAACCGATTGTTGTTATTGTGTCTGCGTGTTGAGTTGTACAACATGTAATCATATTTTATTTAATTGTGGCAGTGCATTGTCGAGTTTGGATGGACAGTGTTGTGATGTGCTATTGTTGAACGCTTTGTGTTAAGCAGTGCATAAATACGTGTGAGTTAGGACACCATCATAAGTAACCGGTGCAATTTAACCAATGAACTTATTCCGGGATCTAAGAAGATTTTGTGACAGTGGTTATATAAACGCATGCTAATTAGATGCTCAATAACAGACACATTTTTGTTAGTGCAACTGACTTACGAACGGACGTACCAGTGCAATGATTTTCCGTTTTACTGTGACGATCTGATTATCGTCACCAGAAATGTTTAGGTTTTGGTTACCGTAGGTAACTATTGGTAACCATAATGATCAAACTTTTAGTAACCAGTTTTAGTGTGTATGGTTTTGGGTAAACATTTGTTAATATTTTGGTAACTAGATTTTAGTATGTATTTTTTATAAGAAAAGGCTGGCCTTATTCCTATATTATCAGTATTTATAATTGCATATTTGTGTATCACGTATATATTTTTAGTATGAAAGTGTGATATAATAATTATGGTGATATAACTTTTATATTCGTTGTTTGCAAACAAATTGTACGACTCAGTGTGAAGGATCGCCGTTAGGCTTCGCTTCTAGCGGCACGTGGCGTCACCTGGCCAGTTGCGCGGGTGTTGTGCTGGCCAGTGTATGTTCGGGCAGTCAGCTGAGAGGCGAGCAGCAGGGGAGTCGCGGGCTAGATGCCGAGCGGGAGACTTGTGGAGTATGAGTCAGGCAGTGTATGCCCGGTAAAATACAGACAGTGCCGACAGACGTGAAGTTGTTTGTCGTGAAATATTATGAGAACAAATCACGCCTACTAAACTTACGCGAATATGTGTGCTTGTGCTGGCATAAAGATGTGGTACAAACCAATCGCCCATCTTGCTAAAGACAGTGTAGAGCTACGGGCCGAACGCAAAGCAGTTTCCTTGACACACGAACTAAAGTTTACGATGAGCCCGATCTCTTTCTTTTTGCCACTAAAGTGACTGGCTACTCTGGCGTGCTCAGAACGAGGAAATATTCGCTCGTTTTCTTAAAAAATATCGTAGGCTGATTTTGTGAAGTTTATGACATCCGTTGCAAACTTTCGATTTTTGAGATGTGCACGGGGCTTTGCTAAGCACAAAAATGTTTAGTTACGAGTACATTATTCATGGGTGTGAATCGACCTTCAGTGTGGAAGATCAGTCGCCGGGCAAGGCGATTACGCACTGTTGTTATGTGTTGTCCATTTCATATAAGTGGTCTCAAATTTGACAATGTAAACTCTATGTAAACAGTAAATGCTGTCGCTCCTACAGTATTGTATCAGCTGATGAACTGCTGCGGGATTCGGTTTAGGTTGGCTATTTTGATGATGTCTTTGAAAGAAAATAATAATCGGAACTAAAAGTTGTAATTTAAAATCTTAATTATACTTGCAACATTTATAGTTTAATTATGTTTCTAAAGTAATATTAAATTTTTTTGGCTATTAGTAATAGGACTTTAAATACATGTTCAGCATTTATGACAGAGTATGTCGACACATACGAACAATAAACGTTTCCAGCCAATGGCTAGCCATGTTAATGTTTCCAGCCCGGTGAAAGCAGTTGTCCATGCACTTTTTTCTCGTCGTGTTTATTATACGAATATCTTATTGGCGTTGTCGGAATATTTAATTGGTAGTTAATAATTCTTATTTGCTTTTTCCGAACTTAGTTTGTTGTAGTACCATTGTAGTGCGTTTTGTTGAGTGAAATGTAATATTAATCGGCACGTCGTTAAAACTGCTCGTTCCACTATTTTCCTAACCGCCTTCCACAATGAAGTGACACAAATATAATTTCCGTATATAAGTTTAAGTTTGTTTGTATTAGGAAACGTGCGCAGTGTTGATTTTACTGAATGATTTTGCAAATAAATTACTTAATGGTAGTGATGAACAAACGTGATTTTAGTGAAGTAAACTCGCAAGGATTGCTATAGAAAAACACGAGTTCAAGAGGTTACAACAGTAAGTTTACGTATTTGTAAACCGTTAATATAATAATTGAAATGCACGTGGCCTGAAAAATGCCGCACTTTCCACACTTTTGTAGTGAGTGAATAATAATTGTTTGTCTACATTGTAAATTCGAGTGTAAGGTTAACTTCGATCAAAGTGTGTGCGTGTATATATTGCTGCATCTGTACGAATACGAACACCGACATATGTATCGCGTTTTGTATTTTCATTGAAGTTGTAATTTTCGAAGTTAAATAATTTAAATGTTATTTCCATACGAGCAAAATTTTCCACTGAGCTCGATCAAAACAATATGAAACTCAAATTGCCACACACTCATGCCGGAATCACATAGACCCAACCAAGAGAGCACGACACGAACAAAAACGCAACCACGACACATTTCACGACCGTCACCACGCTCTCGGCATTTAACCTAGCTATTTAGAAGGCGCTGATAGGCTACGTTAGTCTCAAAGGCGGTGAACAAGAGGGAAATTTGTAATACATAATGGTGACAAATTGGTATCGCTAATGTATACAAAAGTAAAATTATTTTTAAGAGTTAGATACAGTAGTTCCCAATTAATTTTTCTTTTGAACTGCGTATTTGCCATTGTAGGGAAATCTTGCAATACAGTTTCATTTTGCAATGTTGTACATTCTGTGCGTCGTGCCGCACGACACGACGAATAATACAAATAATTTCTAATCCGAAATTGCTGGTCGGACTACAGAATCGGCCGGGCTTACGACGATCTATCTTGTGTTTGAGTGGCTGTTGGCCGTCGTGTCGTGCGCGTTGGGGCTATATGATTCCGACATCGTAAGAACATCAAAATAATCCCGTCTCACGAAAGACGATAAACTAACCCCCCCCCCCCGGCTCACTTTTTCCTTTTTCCCTCGAAATAAAATAAAGATGATACCCTAATTGGGCCCACATTTCATTGCTATGAACATTTCTCTGTGTGTTATTATTGTTTGAAACTCTAACACACTGGTTCTGGAGGTTTTCAAAATGTAAAACTTTCTGGCCATACAAACTTGTAAGTTGTATCACTTATATTATTTTTAGAACGTATATAAAATTTGTCAAGCTTGTTACACAGGGATGCTTGTTAGCAAATACATTTAAAGGTTTTTCCTGTTTTTAAGGGCTGTATTTGAAAGTAACATAATGGCATGTAGGTTTCAACGTTGGAGTCTTTCATAAACGTTTTGAGCATTTTTGTTTTGCAAATTAAAAGCACTCATATGATTTAACATATGTTGTTAAGAATATTGTAAGAGTAACAGAAGCATAATTCACATAAACAGGATTTACATTTAAAAGACAACTTTTTGATATCAAGTAAATTACAACATGCTTATCAAACGAAATTCTTTCAATCTAAGCACCCAACGAAGGTGCTTCAACATCATAAAGAAGTGTCTTATGTATCAGCAGGAACTGCGACATACCAAAATTTATCGCTAAGGAAAATTAACTCTATGATGTCTTTAATCTTTGGTAGGTGGAGCATATTTTTAGTGTGTAAGTAACATGTTCGTTTGATACATTGTTACTCTAGGTCACATCTGCTTCTCTAGAGTGCTTTGTAACATCTCTGAACTGAAATACAGTTTGTCATTAGGTACCCGAGAACAATCCTACCGCTGTATTCACAATTTTGAAGAGGGAGGTTGTGCGACTGAACTTCAGTGGAAATATCAACACTGAGTTAGTAAGAAATAAGTTTTTATCCACAGCATGACAATATGAACATGTAGGTATTTGAGAACAATTATTAAAGTATTTTGTATGTAGACCTGCAACACTTAACATTTGAGTTACTAAATGAGAGTTATTAAAATTACTGAAATTAAGTAACATTTGCTTAAATATTATTTTAGCTACCTACATCCTGAGCATTATAACCACCATAAAAGTATCAGGCTGTACAGAGTTTGTTGTCATATCATACCACAAAGCTGAATTATGTACTTTTAATGCAATAGTAGGCATAGCCTGTATGTAAGAATGTATACTGTCTTTGAAAAGGTATGGGAGGGGGTGGGGCGTATTTTGGTATTTGTGCATTCCTGGGGGGAAGAGGGATCTTGGTATTTGGTGTTCGTGGAAACCATGCTAGATTTTTATGTTTACAAGAACTTTCCTCAGGCAAGTGTGACAAGATTAGTTGTCATTGATATATTTCGAGTACTGTATATCAAAAAACAGTAAAATATCTTATTCATTTGACAGCCAAAATACAATTTCATTCTCGTGCATCTTGGTTACAAATTTCTTTGCAAGGTAAAAAAATTATCAATTTATAGACATGTTAGTAATTTACATAAAATATTTATAAACAAAAAAAATGGTGTTATTGCCAACCTGCGACTGGTTGATGAACGGCCCTTCACAACTTCTAAAAGTCATTTGGGAGGAGGCACATTCAGTTTGTTTACAAAAACAGGCAATCATATGATGTTTGTTTACAAATACTGGCTGTCACATGGTGTTTGTTTGCAAACAGTCACCTTCAATGACAGTTCAGCTGTAGCGGAAGGATACATAGAACTGTCGAATTGGAGACTACTTATATGAAATGGACAATAGTCACGGAGCAGTGTTCCTGGCGAGCTGCTGGCTGCATCAGACGGCGGCGACTCAAATTCCCCCAGGCTGTTCCCGAGTCGCCACATCTGGTTTATTCACTTCCTTGTCCCTACGTGCACGTTTTGACGTGCCTCTACCTCAGGTATGTCTGCGACGTCCTTTATTGACGGGGTTTGCTGGAGCAATTTCTTACATTGTCATCGGGAAGTCGCCGTTCAGTGTAAATTATTGTGATCCCGCTATGAGCGAAGACCCGGGCGATTCCTATTGAAAATAACTGTAGTAAAGCGATAGGCCAAAATATTTTTAATATTAATGATGCCAGAAATTCAAATAAACTTATGCTCAGTGACTTTGATGATGAAATATGTGTGACCACATTAAACACATTTTTTAATGGCTTGTGGTTTCTTGAATTTAACTATCTGTATATTTTTAAGAGGGCCCAGAATTATTTAATACTTTTTTATAATAACTGTGAAAGGTAATATAATGCTTATGAATACAGTGAATTTACTATTTTATCATTTAATGTACGAAAGTCACAGAAAATTGGCCTATGAGAACATTCTTTCAAAGTCACCTTAAAGAACTGTTAACTGGATGTTGTGCGATCTTAACTGCGCAAATGTACTAAATGGATTGTAGTAATGTTAAGTATGTATGGGCCGTGGTACATGGGAAATTTTGAGACGAGATTGTTTCTGCCCCGTCGGGAGTACAGGTGTTTTGTGATTAATGGTGTGAGTGAGACATGGTTGAAACACCTGACGCCCCCGAGAGGCGCTGAGGGCGTCACATTACCCTGCCAGCGTCAAGTGTTTTGGACGGTTTAAGCAGTGCCAGCAAGTAATATGTGGTGCTAGCATGCTGATCAAGCTACAGTTTCTTGTTCTCAAAGTCTGTCCCTAGTCTACCACGACCGGCGCGAGCAGTGTTGAGACAACAGTTCCTGCTACATGACCGCACAGCCGGGAACTGAGGAGTTTTTCCCGCCAACATCGTGCGACGAGGCGGCGGTTTGAGGAGAGCTTCACGGAGATGGTGGACCCCAAGTACCGCCGAATACCTACGATCTCCTTATCGACACCGGCCGACGACAGTGGAGCACAGGGTAACTGTATCCTCGGCAACGAAGGAGATAAAACAGCGGCCTTGTGCTTCATTGTGTGGTTCATTAAAAAAAAAATGTTTTGTTGAAAGTAATTTGTTTGGCCCAACACAGAGGTTTTGTATAGTCAAGCTTGTATTTTGTTGGATGAACAAATTCTATTGCTTTGCTTTTCAAGTTTTGTTTACTCAACGAAATATTTTGCTGGGGGAAATAAACATACATTTGCGCCTATTCAAACAAATATTTGGTTTGCTGGAACAAAACTCTCTCTCAGTGCAGTGGGCTAAACTTTGTGGTGTTTCGATACCTAACTTGAGAAGTATCTTAAACTCTAGTATTCTCTCCGCCAATAACATGACAGTAATTGCTGTTACATACCAATGACCATGCACGTTTATGGACACGTGGTTTCATTACGAAATAACAATCAAATGGACGTTTAGTCAGTAGCAATTCGTAATGTGATGGTGCAACGATGTAATCCACAAGCATTGCTTAATGAAATAATGGAATGAATTTAATTTTAATTTTTTAATTTTGTGATACCTTTTGCACTCATTCGTGCATCTCCTTGTAAAAAATTGGCAATGTTGTCACTGCTCTGCATATTAACATTAAAATAATTTCCATGCCAGATTTATAATAAATCAAGAAGAAAACTGATTATGTTTGTCTTGGCTCGTCTAGATCATTAATAGTTATAGAGTGTACATTGTTACGAACTTATTCAGTGGCCTTTATTGGAAGTTAATTCATCCATACCACTATTTTTAAAAAGGAATATTACTATTATATATTAAAAACCACACATACATTGCTTTTCAAATGAGTAGCCTATGGGATGAAAAGGTGTGAGACGTATACACATTCGTTTCCTCGTGTATGAGCGGAAGTCATTTACCGAGACATTTACAACATTTACATACTTAGACGAATGTGAACGCTGTTTGAGCATGCATCTCATTAAGCAGAAAACCTTATGCATACTGCGTGAAAAGTATAATCGTCAACATCTGCACACGCACGTTTTAATATTGTTTATATTTCCATTACTGTAAATAACTGTTTCTCCCCAACAACACCGTCTGCTCTGTTCTGAGTTGTCGTTGCTTCTTAAATTTCACTTAAGATATAAAATATAACAATTTTTTTCAGTGCTTAAGTATATCCCAATAATGATGTGCCGATGTACGATAATAGGGGGAAAAAAATAAGCAGTAGGTCCACTTCAAAAGGAAAAAACTCAGCCCTCAGAAATAGAATCACCACTTAACATTGCATAAAAGTGTCTACAGTAACATAATAAAAGGGCTGATAAATAACATATACATATATGATTATAGAAGGGGCATAAGAAATACATTAGTCATACATGCTGGGAATCGTGCATGGCACAAAAGGATGAAAATTCCCTATAAATTAGGCAAGACTTAATACTTGCTTGTCAAAATGGTAAACAACCATATGTCCAGAGGTAAATCAACTAGATTATGAGTAAAAACACGATAATTATGGTGGTGTGGTATATATCTCTTTTTTGTATATTTATTGAATTCATTCTTTGTAAATTATTTTTTTTACTATAACATAGTAGGATATGAGTATATGAATTAGAATAAATAGTATTATTACTGTTGACATAGGTAACATCAGCACAGAAAACAATATAAAAAAAGTGAATATGAATGTTCTTATACTTTGGGGTAACAATAATTTTAAATAAACATGACTGGGAATCTCAGAATAATCCCTATATAAATTATCTTTAGGTTTACCACAAGAATAAAATATATTTAGGTTTACCACAACAATAAAATATTTTAACATTATTTTGTTACTAAAGAGGATCTTAAATGTCTGTACACAGGCAAGAAAGTTCATGCATACAACTGTCATACATTGATACATATTAGAGTGCCATATGGAGGCATTTGTATAAAATACATATTTTACATTAATCAATATGCCCTTAAAATCTTACAATATTCAGTGGCGCCGTCGCAAGTTTAAAAGTAGGTAACTTGAAGCTACATATTCTATAGCGTCAAAAAAAAATAAATATATATATATATATAAAAGAAATACGAACACAATGTTTAATTTAAGTTTAAGTCCTAGGATCACCATGAAGAACTTTCTTTCAAGTATGGTCCTTTATGCGCCTGAAATTGATATTTAACTATGAAATATTATTCAATCATATTTTATTATTAAACTCATTTTTTTGACCATACAAAACATAGAATTTCAGTGAAATACCTCTGTCTTATTCTAATGAGATAAAAAGTTAATTTGATTTGTACTTATCAAAAAATGCGAATAATGCGAATTTGTCAAATTTCGTGTAGAAAAACATATAAATAAAAAAATTCTCCCAATTTGATAAGTTATTTTTCGTTAAATAATTTTACACGTTCCCCCCCCCCCCCCCCCCCTTCCTCCGGCGTCTTCTTACATTACCCTTTCACCAAACTACTGCACAAAAAATATAGAAACTGATCATTGACTGAAATCTGGGGCAGGTTTGATAAACAAGTAGGTACAATGAAATGATATGACAAAGCAATAGTTCTATACAAGCGATTGTGAGATTATATATTTTTGCCGTCGTAAATCTTAGCATTTTATTTAAGAGCAATATTTGTGCTAAAGAAATATGTACACACAAATATAACCTCAAAGTGGAGTAGAGAGTTTTGGGAAGCTCTTAACATTGGGACCTTGGGAGCCGATGAGGGTTAAGCGAGGTGAGAATGGGGCAGCCCCGGAATGCAAGAGCGGTGGAAGTGTGAAATGCCCGAGAAAACCCGCCGACCAGCCCAGCAGCCTAGTCTGACGCGATTCCCACGTGGGAAGGCCAGGAGTGGCCCGGCCGGGTATCGAGCCTGGTTTGCCTTGGTGGGAGGCGGGCACCCTACCCGCTGCGCCACTGAGGCCCCCATTTGAATTGTGCATTTATAGCAACCGCATTCTGGTTAAACAGATTGGATACGTAATAATCACGGTTTTTTTTTTGTCATCAGGGGCTACCAACAACCTTGGTATATCCTATGCTAACATATACCAAGGTTGTTGGTAGCCCCTGATGGCAAAAAAAAAAACCAGTAAAATGAGCACTTTTGAAAGCCTTGCTTAAAACCTACCTGTATGCACGTTGTGTATTATTCCGTCTTATGTGAGATTAACATTGTCATGGGCTCATCACTTTATTCATGCGTCGGTCAAGTGAAACTGTGAAATTATTAGAAAAGTAAATATTTAACGAATATGCTCAATTTTTACACTTCGATGCATTAAAAAACACAGAAAGAGAAAGAAACAATTTAAGTTATCAGAAATGGCTGCCTAACTCTTTTAATTCGACGTTAAGATACGGAACTACTTTACCTCCATCGTTACCAACTTTACTGGGCGCATGTCACTTAGGGCGCCCGTTAGAACATATGCAGGTAGGAGCAGTGAATTTTTTTAAATGTTGATTTCAAAATGCTCACTTTATCATAAACAGCCTTTAATTGTAATAAACAACATCACTGAGTACAAACTAAAACCCACGCATCATTTAGGTTTAGGTGTGTAAAATAAAACTTACAGGAGGCCACAAAACGCAACATCTCTGTAAGCCGTTCACGCTAAAGTGAGCATTTTTGAGGCCCTAGTTACTTTTCCCTTTCGGCCTTATTCAATATTTTAAACGCAATGTAAGTAATAAACGCAGTGCGTACATTCCACAGTACTCGGAGTTTAACTTATAAAGTTAAAATAAAAGTATTTTTCGACTATTATTCGAAATGAGAGGGCTTCCAAAAGTGCTCACTTCACCGTGAATATTTAATATACGGAGGAAAAATTTTCCCAACTTACACTTTAGCCAGACAATAAGACTAATGTTTTTTCTAGAGTAACTGACATAAAACTCCTTTATTGAGAAAAATAAACAACAATTGCAGTTATGCGTGCTATACGAACCTCCCTACTCTGTGCTAAACAGTGACAAAACAATGCGAAAGCTGTGCGAATTTTTGTTTATTTTTTTTTAAATATTTTTTTATCTACCTGATTAATATGTCCATTTTAAATTTGTTAACATAACAATTTTACCTTTTTTTTTGTTACGACGTAAATTCACTGCAATCAAAATAAACATTATGTAGTATTAGAACTTGTTACAATTTAAAAGCGTGTTTTTAAGTGGTCGAAGGCGTCGAACCGCAGAGAGAATAGGCAGTAGAGTACGCATGCAAACTGCGCAATGCCCATCTTGATTCACAACACTAACTTGCATTTCTGCCCATATAAATGTCACTACCATGTTAGAATAACAGAGTGGAGAGATTTGGTTGGCTCTTAACAGCGAGATCTCGAAGGTGAAACGTGGCGAGTAGTGAGTAACGCCGGGATGCAAGGGCGGGGGCAACGGGAGATCCCCGGGAAAATCCGCCGACCAGCGGCATCGTGCGGCACGATTCCCACATGCGAAACTCCCTGAACGATCCCCTCGGGAATCGAAGCTGGCTTTAGATGGGAGGCGAGTAGTTTTACCACTACATCGCCGCGTTTCCTTAAATGAGTATTTTGATACGCTACTTTCGATCAAACTGTTACACAAACGCGACTTGCGGTAACAACATCACACGTTTTGAAACAAACATTTAAAAATCACCGCTGATGTAACATGTTTTTTTTTTTTTTATTGAACCGTGTACCACAAACATGTAACATTGTCGCGAATCGAGGAGGAAGCAAATACTGTAGCAGCTCTCTTAATAGTCTTTCTTCCTTTTAACCTGCCTTCACCCCTCCCCTCCCATTCCGTAATCCCGGGGTTGATACCCGAATATCTGAGCTTACAACAGGGCATTGCTACTGGGTAATTTCGCTTGGCAGTGAGAGGTAATTATAGGGATCTTATCTGTTATGGCAGGTAATAAGTGGTGTCAACTAGAGTGATGAAAGTGATAAATTTCGAGGGACGATCTCTTACTACATTTATTAATGAACGCGCGAGTCTCCGGTGTACCTACATGGCATTTAACATAATGATTATATAATAATTTGTAACGTCTGGGTTTTTGCGCATATAATTTGCCTGCATTAACACGTAATGCTGTATGAAAATTTGTCACACATTTCTTTATTCAACTTAGGAATATGCTTAATATTTGTTACGTGATACAGATATGTTGGTTATTCAGGTATTTTATTTTAATTTTTATGTCAGTTATTATCTACACCGTGGCAAACAAGCACTTAGAAGCTAAACTAATTTTTATTCAGCTATTCTATTTTATTTATGTGTTTTATTGTGTTAAGTTGTATTGTTAATGTGTTGGTTTACCTAAGTTGGCAACGCCTTTAGACTACCCAGGTAGCTTTAAGGAATGCACCTTACAGGTAATCCTTATACCTCGCAGCATAATTCAAATTTAAAACTGTCACTGATAATGGAATTGCAATGAATGGAACTCGGCTCCATCTTTTTTTCGCAAGGGTCTTTATGTGGCCAGCCAGGGAGGCTGAAGCTCCGTCAGTAATCGGAGTAATTAGGTGTGAAATTGTTGCATAGGCCATTAAATATCTGCCCAAAATATGTGGAATAGCTGACGGAGCGAGTGTAAACTCCCAGAAGAGGGCTATTGAGCATACCAACTGTAACATTTGCGGAAATATTTAAGGTATTTTCACCGCCTGTATGTAAGTGGATATTGGTCCAGAGGTGAAGTGGTTTAGAACTTGTAAGCCTTTGAACTATATATTCATCACCTTCTAAGTATTGTCACGAACAACTTGAGAGTAAAGAACCCTACCGACGTATGATTTGTTTCTAGCCTCGCAAATTTAAGTTCAAAGCTTACTAACAAGTTATTAATTTTAACTGTGTTATTGTGTGTGAGAGAGTTGAGACACAAGCTGAACTGTTTATTACACTGAAGAACATTTGTCTTATTATATTTAATGACACTTTTAAGGACACTATTATCAGTTACCAGATGCTTTGTACATAATTGCTATTTCGTAACATACATAAAGGATGAACACGATCCCAAGCTGCTGCGACATATATTAAGGTAAAGTCTATTCTTGGAATCTGAGTCAATATTTTATTATTAAAGACCACACTTCAACTATGGATGCCTTTCATTTTATAGATTCGTATGTAGTTTGTTTCATCCTAGGTTTCCTTCAGTGTCTGTAAGTGTGTGTACTTCACAAGTGTATTGAGCTGGAGCAAGGTAGAAAGCTCCATTATGAGTGGGTACAGGCAAAGCAGTTAAATTGCCATTCAGTTCTGGTAAGTGAAATAGCATCTGTTCTTTGATATGTCAGTTGTGTTTCTTGGTACATATGTCTTTTAGTACACGTGTATTAACAGTGTCACATTCAGTGTGGGTTTTACAAATGATAATCAGTTCAGCCTATGGGAGTCCACACATATATTATGTGATATCCACTGTTCATTTGCATCTCCCCTATCCTCTCACACATCTCAGCACAAGCAACATAAGTCTCAAATACTTCAAACCGTAAAAGCAACACTTTCTGAACTAAAAAGCAAATCTTGCTGCCTCCGCTATCACAAGAGACGTATGCATATTTTCGACATTTGGTTCACTAGCTGCTTCCTTGCAACTATTGGGATACCTCGCACTTAAGTTTCGTCTTATCCGAGCCATAGAGTTGAACAAAAAAACACCCCAACATATACCCTAGTAATTAATTGTAAGGTTAAAGTACAAAATAATGAAACAAGCATGAATACTCAGCTTAAATTCGGTGCAGCGATCCTGATCCCTGGACCCGGCACGGTGCAAGGCCACCACCAGTGTCGTTTTTCCATAGACGTAAGGTAAGCAATGCTTATCCTATACATGTTGGAAATGTTTGACCCTTTATAGTTTTCGCCTTAAAGCGCTGGTTTCTCTAGCACCTGGCAGGTAGATTTGGCAAGTGTCGCACCTGTTGACGGACAACAAAGACGAAGCTTGAACGTTCTCCTGTTATTTCAGCCTTTCAATGAGAGATAGCGACAGCAGCGACACGTATTAGTAACAAAATACAATGGCCATTCACAAGAAGGCACGTGTCTCGCTTCAAGAAATACGATCCGTTGTGTTCGACATGTTGTGGCCAAATACGAGTAAATGTGAAAAACGAAGAGGGGTGCGGGGGAGTGAAGGAAAGGGCTTACCCTCATTCAGTGACACACAACAGGATGGCCCTAGGACGAAATGCTTGTTGACGACGACCTTCACATTTCTTCTAACTCTCCCCCTGGCAGTCATTAGCAACTGTAGCTACACGAAACAGCAGGCTAAAGAAATTACGATACACCTCCCAAACGAAATATTAGTTTGTGGTACACTTAAAAACATAAACGTTATATTAAATTTGAGTCCAAGTTATTTTATGGCAGGTATATGCTATTCACGATTAATTAATTTGATTAATCGATTCATTAAAGAATTGTTTGATTAAATTTGTTTGATGTCACATTTTTTATTTTATTGGTGTTGAAATGGTTAAGTGTCATAAGGTGGCGGAGCAGCATCGATGTGTCCTCTGTAATATCCTGGAGCCGACTGAACAGAGGAACAGAGGGGTGGGTTGTAATTGCTTATATAGGTGTTGATGTTGGTGGAAGAGTGGTATAAGGAAAATTTTATTCTTTGTTTGTGAGTGGAATGCACACACACATGCACATTCTAATTCACTAGGCGAGTGAGGTGTGGATGGTGTGAGAGCACGTATGTCACTTCTGGCTCACTATGATTTACGTTCAAATAGCCCACCGAAAGAATTACTTTAATCACTAACCTGATTGACCAAAAGACTTTAAACATGTGATTACCGAATGAAACTATTTCCCTAGCAAATAAACTGATCTCCACTTTAATCATGTAACATTAAATCATCAGAACCAAACACGTATTCATGCGATTACCACAAATTCATTAAATCGACTTTAATCATGCGATTACGGAATGAAATTTATATTAATATTGTAGCTACAGAACGAAACATAATGCAAATTAACTGGTCACTAAACAAAGTTAATTAAACTAATTAATCACATACGAACCAAGCTAACATAAAAACACTCGATTTACAATCAAAAACTCACCAGCACTCCAGGTGTCATAACCTCAGCCCCCCCCCCCCCAAATTTAATCCCTTTCCAACAAAAGTACACATACACGAAGTCACACTGAAACACGAATATAAATACGTACTTTACTCCGCCCCAAATTGGCTCTCAAGAACAAAACATAATCAGAATGAAATATTTACAAACACGCAACGAAATTCAGGTTAAACTAGACGAATGTCTTACAAAAAATAATTGATTACACTAAGAAATTGATCTAACGTACTCCAAACGTGCAGAGCTTACTGCAGAGCTAAGTGTGGAGCAAGATGTGGTGCTATGTGGTGCTAGTGTGGTGCTATGCAGTGCTAGTGTGGAGCTATGTGGTGCTATGTGGTGCTGATTGCAGAGCATGAGGAGCGATTGAGGAGCAGTAAGGAACATGTGGAGCAGATTGTGGTGCTACTGTGGTGGTAAGTGTTAAGTCATAAATGTTAAGTGTTAAGTGTTAAGTCTTAAGTGTGAAGCAATTAAGGAGCAAGTGTATGTGGATGGGGAGGAGGATGAGGAGCAAATACAGGCTTAGTCTTGCAAATTGTATAATGTATTTTTTAAGTGTTGTTGAAAAAGGAATTTAAAATTTTAAATTAATTATTGTGTGTATAACATCCATTTCAGGACATAGTTGAAGAATAATATCTCTTCACAGCAGACATCAATGTGTTGATTCACAGCCGCAGTAATTTTTTGTATATTCAAAGTTTTTTAAGTGACACTCGAAATTTTAGAGTGATTATTATAACCTATTGAAACTTGTTGAAACCTGTTAAAATTAATATTTTGGTTTATTATAAGACAAAGTCGATGCCAGCTAGTAGTGATGTGGAGCGAAGCTCGCCCCCTAAACATTTCTAAGCCTCGGTCTGTGGGCAAGAGTCCATATACCTGAACTTCTCTCAGACCACTTTCCCCTTCTGACAACCTTGCCCTGTCTCACTATTGTATATTTCAAGTTCAGATAAGCTTTCTCGAGATTCTCCATCATTCCTTTACCTTCAGTGTTCATTAATTACTCGATCACTTCCATTTTCATACTTGTTGGTGTTCAATTCATGTAAAAACAATATATATTACAGCTCAGCTCACCCACAAATACTCAAACTTCAATTATTATATAATAACTGTGCCAAAAGGAATTCAAACTATTAACTAACAAGTCACATAATTTCCCTCAACATTGATTTAATTTTTTCAAACCATCCTTAAAAGTATATTCACAAATACTTACAAATTTACAATTAAGTTTTACAATAAATCATACAAACATAAAAAAAAACTATTCCAATCGTTTACAAAAAACTATTACCAAAAAATTCCTTAATATTGTCCTTATATCTTATTACTATTTTGTACAACACTTCTAAAATATATACAAAAATCTTTATGCACATATTAAAATTATATAATCATTCACGCACATTCATTCACACATCATTTAAAATTATTATTATTTACTAGCAGTAAAACTTAAAACTATACAATATGTACAAAAGTTAGCAGCGCTTTGTATGAGCATCCGTTATATTATTTACAGATGTCACATACGGGTAAATTTTGCAGAGCATAACCACACACCAACACCTATGCTGACTCCACACACAAACATAGCTTCAAGGTACTTTGTGTATTCGTAGACTTAAAAATTCATATATGACATGATGTAATCCCACGCTGCAAAGATGATACTGTAGAGTAATTCCTGCGTGACATAAAGTAATACAGGGATACTGTGGTGATGTTGTAGAATAATAGTCTATTTTCTGAAGAGTTACTTCGTGACAAGCCCTGCAGTTAGGGAAACAGTAGGTTTGAAGACAGCTGTGGTGCAGATTGCAGTGCGGAGCAGGGTGTGGTGTTGGGTGCGGTTCTGGCAGTTGTGGTGGTTGTGTAGATGGCAGAACTGTATTTAATGTGGTGCTGAAACTAAAGTGGGGGGGGAAAAAAATTACTTTGGGATCATATAGTGCCCACAGGTAAAGTCGATACTCCATCCGGCTCAATGAAGTGCTTATCATCTAAACCTTATAACAACACTTTGTCATGCGTTCGGTGTAAACCTCATCCCCACACGGATGGAACTGGTATTGAGTCCCCAGAACCCTGGTGAATTATAGAGGCATTCTCGATAATCCTCGTATCAGAGGGATTGCAACACATAAAAGGTTTACACCCTTCGCCTTACGTATACACTGCTTATTCGAAACAATGAATGTGTAAATCTTGGGACATATACCTACAAAGTGTGTGATGTGGCCGGCACAGTCATTCTTCACCACTCCGATACGGCCTTTGTTCTCGTGTGAGAATCGTCGTGGTTTGCTCGAGCACATAGTTAGAAGTATCAAACTGGGCCTTTAAATCTCGGGTAATTACTTTATAAACATCTCTACAGGCAATTTCATATATTAGGTTGTCTGTATCGCAGTATAAAAGGTGCAAGGCCGGCGGAGGAAATTTCTTATGCATGTACAGGTAATGAAACTCGTAAAGGATCAATTTGGAAAGATCTAGAATGGTAACACCAGTGTACAAAGGCTTGTTAAACATAACAGAGCTCTTTGACATTTCAATAAGGGCAAAATTCTCATCTATGATCTGTCGTGCCTGGAATGTAGGACGCCCTATCAGTTCTGCAGCCCCATAGATCGTATCATACCTGGTAACAACTATTATGTCAATTTCCCGATGGGCATTCTTTAAAGTTTTTCCATACTGCATTATTCATTAGCTTAAAAAAACAATTTCTCAAAGTCATTCGCAGCCTGGGCACGTTTATCGATGTTAAACTCGATGTACGGAGCCATCCAAGCCTTCTGCTCAAAGCACAAAACGTGATGAACAGAGTCAAGTGTAGCTCCATACATCAAGTACTGCTGCAGTGTTTCCCCATGAATAACATAATTCTTCAGCGGCACGAGAGTCAAAAAGTGTTTTTCATGCGAGCTGTTCGGCGTATGCCATTAACTGGAGCTAAAGGCAGATCGGATAGCACATCATGGCATTCGTCTGGAAACAACAGGTCCACTTCCCCGAAAAAGCAAGTGTCCCCATCATTTACATTGTTCACAAAATCCCACATTGAAAACACGTCAGCTTCGACTTACTCAAAATTGTCAATAGGAAGCTTACACTTCATAGTGTGGCTGTACAGACCATTTACATCGAAATAACAGATACATTTCGATGCCAGATACATCGAAGCTGCTCCGCCACCCTATGACACTTAACTCTTTCAACACCAATAAAATAAAATAGAAATTCTAAAAATTGATATTAAAGAAATTTTTAATTAATCAATTAATAAAATTAATCAAATTAATTAATCGATTAATCAATAAACATTAATATGCTAACTAGGCGATTATGTAAATTATGCGATTATGCAAATTAGGTAATTATGCAAATTATGCACCTCACATACCTAGTGAATCAGAACGTACATGCTGCCTCTACTTACACGTTTGCTCCATGGATCTCCTGCATTAAAATAATTATCCTATAGAAAATCAGCAAGATGTTTATATTTTTTCACATGTTCTACACTGGCTAAAATGTGTAATTTTTGTTGTGTGATCAGAAAGGGGCATTGATTATGATCAACATACCATTCTGCATATACTTCAAAGCTATTAGTGGGGATAGGAACATTTCGTGAGTTCCGTGACCTGTAGGCTTGTCTCCTCAGTCCTGTGCACACTGGAGCTTCAGTTGTGTGTTCATTGGCTGTTGCTACACACCCGGCAGTTACGGGATTCGCAATGTGTTTACTTGCAAGTCTGTTATTGGCTCAGAGGCGTGCACGGTGGGTTTAATAAACTGTGATCCAATTTCGAAGGTGATTTCACTGTTTATGTGTTTGACGTCTGTCTTGCCCCAAAATGAATTCACGAAATTTTCCTATTTCTAACTATTAGATACTGTAATTCAAATTGAACTACTGCTCCGCCTGGATTATTTGTATTTCATAACGTAATATGAAGACTGATTATTATGTATTATTATATACGAAAATATCAAATTACGAATATATATGCCTACCATTTAAAACTTTTAAATAATAAAAATTGTAGCAGGTATTTGGGAAATAAGTAATTTGTAATATGTATTCGGGAAATAAGCAATTTTTTTTTTTTTTTAACAGTTTCATAACTCGTTAGTTGACTCGTTAACTTTTCGTTTGCGGGGACACATAATGTAGTAGTCAGATCGCTTGCCTTCCATCAGGGCGATCCAAGTGCATGCCGGATATCTGCATGTGGAACACCTGGCGGATTTCGCCTTTGATTGGTGGGTTCTCCCGCGGTAATCCCATTTCCTCCAGCGAAGTCTTATCTATATATGTTGTAAGACTACGGCCAGAAGTAGCTCATGCAATATTATTGTAACCTAAGTTACGTCACAGTAAAATTAACTTGGGTAGCAGTAACTAAATTTAAAACCGTAATTTTTTACATTACTACGCGTATTTTGTGACTTTCATATACTAAAAATCCAATTATGCTATTTTGTCGTGCTCCATTTCTTAACATTTTGTTTATAAATAAAGAAATTCTTGAAATAATTTACGTTTCGTTACAAAATTTTTTATGGCACTATTTTGCTTGAAATTAGCAGATTAAAACAAGCGAGACGTTAAGATAAATATATGTATATACATACGTTTTATATACGTATTTCCGAACAACACCGACGAATTTTGGCTGGTTATTCTTGATGTCTGTACCACTTTTTCCCTAAAGTGATTATTGATATGCATCCCTAAACCACGGCCGTGAGTGTAGTTGAGTTAAAAATATCAGAAACTACTTACGATTAAGCAAAAAATCGGCGAATTGTAGAACGCAGATCTTACACCTATGAAATTAGGGTTAGTAATATCATCTCCTGTCATAATGTAAATCGGGGTTGCCACCCTGTGTTTGCACAAAAATGTGAATTGTAAGCTGTAAGCGATTTTTTGACATGACTTAAGACTCAATACACCGTAACGAACAAAAAAGGTCGTCTTGTCGGAATACTCCCAGGTGAGCCGCTTTCGCGAAACCCATTCGGGAAGAATTACAGTGATTAGGCGGTCAGGTGTCAGCCTTCGAGATACCAAGTTCAATACCAAACCATTCCAATTATCTAATGATTCAGTGCTATTTTTTTTGTGTTTGAATAGTGATGGGGGACAGACTCTCTTTAGTTAAAATTGTAATGTTTAAATTAGTGGCAAATCAGATCACTTTGTTTCTTGTTTGGGTTTATGTGTGCATGTTTGTGCGCATGTGAGTTGGTGTGTCTTTATGTATATAACAGATCAGAAGAAAGAATTGTTTTTGTGCCTCTTTCATTTATGCGTGTTATGCACAGTGGGGCTAAAAAGTAAGCAGAGTAGAGCTACCAAAATCATTTAGCCAATTGTGTAACATTTGTAAAATGTTGTGAACAAAATAATATTTTTCCTCTTTCTTGGTCATACACTACTACTCATCACTACTGCAAAGAAAGGTTTTCTTCTCACTTTGTTATTGTTATAATAAACAAACTTGCATGTCGTCTGTAATATCATAAGATATAAGACGTTTTATTTCACTAATATCCAAAACCGTAATATATTGCTCCATACGAAATACATGTAAATGCTATATATCAGGTACCACAATTAAAAAAAAAAAACATGCATATCAAATAATGTAGTAATATCGTTCCTTCATTTTAATACAAAATAAATATTTATATATTTGACATTACCTTCAAAACACTAACCATGGAGAATATAATTTTAACATATGACTATGGTGAATTTTATTTGCAGAAATAAAATTTTTTTTCAGGGTATGGTATTAATTACATTTCTAATCAGGTGATCTAATAAATTTTTTTACAATGTAACATTTTTATTTCCTATTTGTTTTCATTGGCTCTTTCTTGTGCCTCCAGTATGCACGTTAGCTCCCGTACACACATTCCTCTGCTTATTCGGCTGTCTGCCAATTCCGGTAACAAGCATTCTGTATAAAATCTACGCAGCTGGGGAACATATTTTCTCTCCAGAATTCGCCATCTCTTAGTTCTTTGATTATTTCTATGCCACTGCCACAATATATTACTAAATCACAGCAGTTCCTGTCTGCTATGTGGAGCTACTCCTGTGTTTAGTACCAATACTTGTGCGAGATTTCTAACTGTAGTTCCCATTATTTTCTTCAATAAAGAGTACTTAGACTTTGCTGCTCCGCGAATAGGCGCACATCCTATAGAAAGCACGCACTTCACCTCTACAATGCCATCTTTTTCTAAAACGCCATCTGGACTGGCTCCGGGGTACAACACCTCAGGTTACAACCTGAGGTGTTGTACCCCGGAGCCAGTCACCTCAATCCGGAGTCACCTCAATCCAGTCACCTCAATCCAGTCACCGGAGTCACCTCAATCACCTTCACCGGCTCTCAAGACCTCGCTGTTAAGAGCCTTCCAAATCTCTTCACTCACTCTCACTTTTTCTGCTTACACAGCAGGAACATGTGATACATAACATATTAGAATATGATAGAACTTTTCATTTGCGAAATATCGAGAGAGGTGACACATTGGTCAAATACTGGTCTTGCAATCGAGAGAACCCGATCACATGACTGGTCTGGCAATCCTGATTTGTGTTGTGCAGATGAATCGCAAATATGTAATAATAATAATAATAATAATAATAATTTTCCATTAGCAAAATATGCATTATTAGTGTTACAGGCCATGTCACGTGGACTACGCCCACCTTTATACGATAAAGATAAAGGTTAATTTACGCGATAGTGAAATCGTACAGCCACTCGACTTTCCTGATGTCTTTATCATTGAATGATTGTGTATGTAGACATATTCGATACATTGTTTTTTACGCTGTGGTCGAAATGGTCGTATCCGTTGTATTTTTTTATACTATACTATCATTGTAACAATGTTCGCAACTAAGGCATTATTATATACCACATTTCACAAACGTGCTTTGATTCGAAAACAAAAGAAAATGTCTGCTGAAATGTGCGTAAACTGTTTATCATCATTAGCAACTATTTTCTTTAGATAGGCTACTTTATCACTCATTTTCCGATTTGAAAAGTTTTTTAGGAGTAAGTTTTTTAATTTTTTCGTTTTGCGTTCTGACTATGTAAACAAAATAAAGATCAGTTAATCTATACGACTTATAATACTTACTTTTGTCTCTTAATTGATATTCAGCAGAGAAATAAAAACAACGTATTCATTAATTTTTTAACATATATTTAGATGTCTGTGCCAACAGTTTTGTTTGAGATGATAGCTAAACAGCATATCGCTTTACAATATTTTTTATTTACATGCTGAAAACTCATCTTACAATTATTCGAATTACCTTGGGAAAAGAAAACACAAGATTATGTCATGTAATACAAATAAAAAACGCTACTCCAAATGCGTAGCATTAGTTTAGCCTGTCTAAAGGTATAGTTCAATTCATTTCGAAATTTGAAATGATTATTTAGTGATTTCAAGATACCGTGGCTTTCGGAAAATTCGAAGTACCTTTTACCAAATGCTCGAAACACAGCGAATATTTGGAGCGTTGGTTAGTTCCAAGAACTGTCTCTGGTAGGAAGGAGCAGTTTCTCCATCACTTTATGTACAGGAAAACTACCTGGCTCTGAAATCGCAGGTGGCCTACCTTTAGGCACTTTGGTCCCTATCCACCAAACCTCAGCACCCCCCCCCCCCCCGGACGGTCCCTGCTATCCCACGTAGTTCCACGACGAGCCACAATGACGAGGAGTGCGCCACTTCTCGGGAACTATTTGCCAATAATTTGATTGTCAGTCGTATTCCCGTTGTATGTTATTTGAGCTCGATGATCAAATGTGTTATGAAATGCACAAGGTTTTTCCCATTTTGCTGTAGCTTTGTTTTTTTGTGATCTTTTTTCCATTATTTTGCGGCCGCTACTTTTAGAAAAGCGAAAAAATCTAAGTTTAATGGGTATGGAAATTTCGAATATTAGAAGTATTCTCGACGAAATTTTAAAATAATGCATGAAGTGCAACAAATAACGTAGTTTCACAGTTTACAGAAAATATAAATTCATGAGAAAACATGTACTCAATTCATGTTTAAGTTGACAAAAATCGGCATAATTTTTTTTAAACCATAAAAAATTACTTTAATAATTGATAACAGCAATTATTAACCTTCAACTATCAAGTAATCATGAATTTAATCAAGCTAATAAGCAGAAACCTTTAATAATGAGAAAAATATTTAAGGAAACTACCCCCTTAACTTTAAATTTAAACACATTTAAATCTGAGTTTCCCATTTCCGATTGGAGAAACAGTTTTCGTAACTACCGTACTGTACATGCATAGTGCTGCTATCTAGTACTTATTTCCACAAACTGGAGCGACTAGCGATGAATCGAACTCGCAAGCGAGTTACCCTGACGCGTTCCCTCGGCAGGGTAAGCAGTCGTTCTGTTTGCATACTCCAGTAAAGGCCTTTTTTCCCCCTGGAAAGTGGATGAAAGTGTTCGGGAAAACGGGAGTTTTCTTATAATTTGTAATATGCTCTCTAAATAATATTCAGTTTAATTATTATTATATTAATTTCGTTTCCGTTTTTATAACCAATGGTAGGTATTATAAAACGGTAAATAAATGTGGAGGGTAAGCAAAGTTGGAAGTTGCGTTTGTTAGTAGAAATTGAACATAGAACTACAGCCCGGCACTAGCAAATGTTATCTAAAACACTCAAATATGTGGGGTTATTAAATTGCTCATCCTGTAAAAAAAAAACTCACTACACGCCACCATAGGCGCCCCCGCCAACTTGCGAGCCGTCACATATTCAGAATATGTCGACGACTGACTCCTTCACAGGTCGCCAACAATCTAACAATACGGGCGAGCGAAGGCCCGCGCTTCCAGCCTCTAGGAGGGCTGACAGCAGTGGCGGCTGGTGACTTTTGAAACTGGGAGGGCTGTAGCGATCCTAACTCATATCATTACAAATATCATTTTTTAAATAGGCACAGTGATAAATATATTGGGTAAGACAGGCTTAAGTAAGTATAGCTTATGTAGCTAAATACAAAAAATCAGAGTGGTTGTTTGAAGAAAAATATATCATCGCCCGATTTGTAATGGTCAACATACTGTGGTCGCTGGTTCAGATCTAATCACTACCACAGATATGTATTTGTTTTAAGTTTGTTTAGGTTATATGCCTTCCAACCAGTGCCTATATGGCGTGGTACATCACACGAGACGACGAGAGATAACATAATAATACCAATTCTACCTTACTAATGATGATAATAACATAAATATATTAAAACAAATATTTTTAAAACCAAATACTAATTTACATAGCCTACAGTGCATACAAAATTCATGTTAAATTTAAATAGAGGATGAAAGTGGCATATCTTAATTAATATATTTGTAAAAAAAATTCATTTATCAACCTGTACGCGCTACCTAACTAGCAATATATATTTACCTTATCAAGCAATGGAAATTTTATGGCATTTTTATATGTTGCGAATATGATTTATGTCTTTTAACTTTGTCTCCCACATGTCTTAAATCTTTTACCCCATTGACAGTCCACGCAAGATCATTAGGTTTCATTAGCAAAAAAAAAATTAACAAAACAACACATTTCCAACTTCACACCCGCATAGCCAGTCCGCGAAATTATATGTACTTCCGTCAAATTTTCTCGTATACGAATCATTTACTACCTTGGCTTTGTTGTTGAATTATTTTAAACTGTGGCCTTCCTGGTCCCAGATTCTATAGCTCTAGTTTATTCTCGTAATTGAAAATCTTTGTCGAAATAAGGTTTTAAATGTTACTCGCCGAATGGTCAATTATTTACAAGTTTACACAACATGACATTAACAACAATTCAACTCTGCTTCTGACCGATGCTCAAAACTCATCATTAATTAACAACAAACTTATTCAGAGTATTACACACTATTTTGAAGCTCACGCGAATTTGAACGATATCTTTAAATAAAAAATATTCGAAATAAACACAAGCATTGTTCAGAAATGTGTTTAACAACTGCAGCAGTGTGGAACGCGAAAGTGTGCTTACAAAACATGAAGTGTTGGTAGCTTTGTCAAGTTCCAGGAAACCATTATTTTGTTTGAGCAGGGGCGCACCCAGCTCTCTCCGATTTACAGCATGCGATTGGCTGAAAAGAACCGAGCCCCTAAAGTATTCCCTCCCTCCCGTAGCACCCCTAGTCTATGTTACGGTCATCTCTCTCTACTAACTCTACCCACTTCGGGGCGAAGAATCTGCAGCCCCATCACTCGACATTTCCAAACACATTTCTCTCGTGACAAGAGTCTCGTCCATCTCAAAAACATTGGCTGCGAAATAACCTCCGTATTCGTACGCAGTATTATTTACTGAGTAGCAGATAAGCAGAGGTATGCGTTCTGAGATTTTATTAGGAGGGCTGCGCCCCGTAGCTCTACCTCAGCAGCCGCCACTGACTGACAGTATCACAATGCTCTCGAGGGTGGACACCGCCCCCGATCCAGGAAACCCCCAAAGTAGTGTCAGGTAGTCTGGAACGCAGAAATTGTAAAAGGCAGGCCGTTGCCCCCTGGCGAGGCGTCGATCGCTGTTTCACAACCACGTAGTTCCGGCTGCAATAGCAAACTGACTTCCAGGTGTCATTCTAGAGGGATTTCAACCGCCGAACACTGGCGCTATTTCCAAGCCAAACCGTTGGCATTAAATCACTAATGTGACAATATTGTTATTAATATTAAAGTTTTCTATTTTTAATGAATTCATACTTTTATCTACATATTGCCTATGACTTATACATTTCATTATCAGCATGCATTAATAAAAAAAAGCAAGCAATTGTGTAGAGAGAAATAGTTTACATGTAAAATTATATTGAATTGAGATTTAGTACGAGTAGAATGATATGTGGACGTTTGGCGCAAGGACGTGGGGGTGCGGATTATCGGAGCTGTTCATGCTCTGTCATTCCAGTTGCCCGGCTGCAATCTTGTCCGCCATGTTGGATGTCGGTAACCTTGACCTTTGAACTTGACCCTGATGACCTTTAACTTTGATAACCAAAAAAAATCCCAGAAAACTGCAAAAAATCGCAAACAAATCCCCAAAAAATTTAAACATAATTATTGTAACAATTATAAACACATAATTAAAATAGTTATTATAATTTATTTAAAAATTTGCTATTAAAATATGAAAAATTATTGTTAATTATTTAAATAATCCATTAAAAAAAATATTATTAAAAATTATTTCTGGAGGTTTCCCTAGCACTACGTCCAGCAGACGACTGACCCCTCTCCAATAAATCACATTGTCTTAACATTCCCCTCCCCACCCCCTCACCCATACTCATTCCCCCTATGCAGCCATCTTGGTTATTTTTGGTTGTCATTTGTTTATACATTGCTGGAGGCCACCATATTGGATTTCATATGTTTACTTTTACATCACCTAGGTAGCACTAGTGTATTAATAATCGATATCGCCACCAGGCGAGCTGGCGATTTAGCCACCAGATGACAGTCATATTTGTTTATGTTTTTAATTTGTAGGTGGTTCTGTCGGCACCCTCCATATTGGATTATATTTTCAATGTCTAGATAGTACTAATTTCTCAGTTATGTTACCTGCTACTGGCCTGTAACGAATGGTGACAAGGACCGTTCCTAAAAGGTAAGTACATTGTTATATTTAAT
Organism: Dryococelus australis; assembly: GCA_029891345.1. Taxonomy (NCBI): domain Eukaryota; kingdom Metazoa; phylum Arthropoda; class Insecta; order Phasmatodea; family Phasmatidae; genus Dryococelus; species Dryococelus australis. The sequence goes on along the minus strand of CM056993.1, from coordinate 61,109,879 downwards.
TAGTTTGTTTCATTTTTCAACATGAGTATTTTTATTTAAAATATTTTTTATATAAAGCAGAGGGTTTTTTAAATTAAATAAAACACAATTTTTTTTAAAATTAATTTTATATGGTAATGTACAAAATTATAAAACATATACACATTGAAAATTTTTCTTTACACTTTGTTTTGTGTATTGGAAGGCACTGTTCCTCAGTGAGTACTGATATTCATGGGTAAACGGTATAACACTTAAAATGCTGTTTGCAGACATGAACCTTGTACCCATGCGAAGTAATCTGCGAGTTAACTAATAGTGAAACGTTTTTTATGAAACAATAATGCAGAATATTCTTCGTTTCTGTCCTTCACCATCAGTAGATCGATCTGTTAAGGTTTATCGTTGGCACCACTTTTCCCCTAGCATTTAGCGAGTACACATTTACATATCCACCAGGGTTGCTGTTCTCAAAGTCTCTTATTTGCTGTAGAGGAGTCAGAAAATCCGCTAAAATCAAACTTTTCTTCCACCTCGTTATACCTCTTGTCCACATGCTGCTGATGTGATGACTTAACAAATCTGGCTACCACTGACCACTTGAAACATCGGTTGTCATAGTTGTGGGGATTGATTACGGTATGTTTGTGTGTGATGCAGACTGGAAGGTCAACACATGTCAATAACTTTGAAGGTCAATCCTCTGTTACATGGGAAAAGCCCCTTGCTCATTTTCATATGCAACGTAAGACCATCTATCCGCGAAATCTTCATGCCAAACTTCGAACACATGTACTTTACTTGGGTGGGGCTCTTTGTGCAGCCATGCCTCTTATTTCAATGGGCACTGCTACTGCAAGTGAAGATCTTTTAACAGAAGCGACTCTTATAATGTCGGAATAGTTCAGCAGAGGTGGTTGACCATACAGTTGTCGCTGAAACAGAAGACGTTGGTCCAGTTGGTGATGCAGTTGTCACAGCTGAAGAACTGCATGGCACTTCTGCAGAACCTGTTCCAAATATTCCAGAAGACCTTGGAATTTCCCTAGGACAGGATGCAATAGGGAGTTTGGTCCGAAGGTCCACGCCTATTGGCAAATTATTACATCACTAGTTTCAAGTTCTTTTAGTTCATAAACATTCTAAAATCTTGTCCGAGCTGCAGTTACGAGGCGCGCTCTGGTATATAAGCGGATGCCTTGGGTCGAGTCGGAGAGTACTTCCGAGAATGCTTCGGGACTGCTGGAGGGATTGTGGTGGCTCCTAAGACCGACGGAAACTCTTGAAGATAGGGACATGGTGCACTTGGATACTAACAGTATTATGGTGACCATCTTTATCCTGATGGACTGTGAGACTTCATTGCTTGGTCAGGCGAGGGACTTTGTCGAACCTCGTTATGGTGAAGGAAAGAGACAAATCTCAGTGGAGAAGCTGGTGACCGTAATTCTCGGGTATGATGAACTTGGAATTTGGAGCTCTGAGTTTCTGCTCATCAAAGACTTGAATGCAAGTGGAGAACATTAACCTTTATGTTTCCAATATGCCGCCAAGAAAGTAACTTGGGAGATTTATTGCGCATTGAACATTGTTATCTAAGAAATTACAGTGAAAATATTATAACTGGATTCGGGAATTGTGAAGTTTCGTAAAGTAAATAACTTTGAGGAATTATTTACCATTTACTTTTCAAGAAGTTTCACCCAGGTCAGTCCAGTAGCTGTAAATCTTTACAGAAAACAGTTGAAGGACAATTTACTAGGTGATATATCATTCACAAAGTTTAAAGAGATATACTTTTATTGCTGGAAATAAAAGTACAATTTTTTCGTGGTTATTTCTGTCCTTTCCCTATATAAAGGTAAATATAGATTGGAATTGACAGTTTCATACTACCAGATGAATAAATATGAGTAATTCAAAGTTTGGTCACAGCAGAATAAGGAGTCATTACACTACATGTAAACTGCGATGGGAACTGCCATTTAAATGGACATATATTACATAATGCCAGTGCGCCAATGAAAGATACTGATGCGATGGTTCAGCATTTTGTGGAAAACTTACCCAGTGTTATGTAAGATGTTTTAAATCGCAAACAAGTAAAATACGAGAGAAGTTAATACATCTAAATAAAGGAAATTGACGTGTATATAGGTACACGACTATAATGTCAGAAACGTTAGCGAATATATTGGATGCATTGTAGAACACTGAACGTTAATTACACAAATGATTAGATCATTTAATGACTGAATTTAATGCAATGCTAATCACTCTTATTACATTGCAACTTAAAGAAATCCTGGAAAACTTGACACACTTTATAAGTGGTGAAATTACTAGTAAATCATCATATTTGGTCACATGGAAATAATTACAAAAACAAAGTGAGGAATTTGAATCACAACTGATTAATGTAATTAACAATTTGCGAAGTCGGCTTGGAAGTAGATTACATGATCTTTTAAATAAAGTTGATAAACTTGAAAAGGCAAACAGCGGTATTCGCACTACTGTTCCGGCTACTCTCACTACTATTTCAGCTAGAAAATGTGCAAGAATGGATTACGATGTTTTATATGAACAAATATTTAAGTCTGCTGTGAGTAGAATGGATGCAGCAATAAGTACTTCTAATGCGAAAACAACTGAAATTAGGTTAGAAGTGCATTTGAAGACAAAAGACCTGTAGTTAGCAGACTTTATCAATTAATACATAAATATTTAGTTTTAAAAGTTGCTTTGCCTGCTCACGACATGGCTTTTGGTCTAATAGGAGTGGAAACATGGTTTCTTGGGATTCCTACAATTTCTTTTTGCCAGAAGATAGGATTCAAGTAGTTGAAAATGTGTTAGATGCAAGTGAAGGATTGTTTGAAATATTATTTAAGTTTCCAAGTGGGTATCCCGACACTGAGTTGGGGAAACATAAAGAGCTGGTATTACGAACGAATGCATATAATTGTTTAGGGAGTGTTGATGATCATTCCAAAATTGACTTTATTGAGTTATATTGTGGGTAGCAGAATTTTCAAAGACGAAGTTGGTGGAAAAAATACCCCTGTATTCTGGAATAATCCCAACGAACTCGTCGCTAGATTAAATTTGCTTCTCTCATCAAAACAAGCTGAGAATCATTCTCACACTAACAAAAAATTGCCAATTACAAAGGAATTAACTGAAGGTGGTTATATTTATTCATTATGAAATTCAGCAAGATTGCCACTGAACTGCATGTGCTCACGAGAATTCGTTATCAAAGAAGGAAAGTTATTACTCTACGAATGAACAATCTAATTCAGGTGAACTTATACGAAATGCCATTGATTTAAAAATAGAATGGAGGATACAAGTACATTTTAACTTTAATTGACATCTATTCGAAATATGGATGGAGCTTAGCATTAAGAAGTAAGTCCGGAAAACGAGCAGCTGATGCTATAAAAACTGTTTAAAAAGAAAGAATGCTTCGTAACCTCCACAAAGACCATGGGACAGATTTTTTTAACTCTCATTTCAAAAAGTTAATGAGAATGTTTGAACTTTGGAATCAACCATTATGTAATGTATTCTGAATTTAAATGCGTAGTTATCGAAAGAATTAATAAATCGATAGAACAGCTACTTTATAGGTATTTCGCTTCTCGAGGTACTCAGTCATTTTGCCTGAAGTTTTGAAGTTTTATCATTCTGGATTCCATAGGACTATCAAATTGATTTATTAATGACTGTGTATAATACTCCTAAAATACATGATAAAATTAAACCGAAATTCAAAGTAGGCAACTTTGTATCTCAAAAGAAAGTCTTAAAAAAAGTATGTAATAAACTGGTAGTTCAAGATTTTTAAAATAATTTCTATTAAAAATTCTTTTCCATGAGTCTACTACTTGGAAAGCTATACGTGGGAGATGGTAACAGGTGCCTTCTATGAATTTGTATTAAAATAGATTCTCCAGATTAATACTTAATTGAGAAAGTAATTTAAAAGGGTAGACATAAATCCTTGGTCCGCTGGGTTAGTTTTACAAAAGCCCATGATACTTGGATTTCTAACACTGCCATTAAAAGGTTGACAGCAGTGAATTCTGTGGACAGAGAGACGTAACATGTTTGCTGACGAACAAGTTCTTTTGCTTTCCTAATGTGCTTTTCCTTTTGCTGGTAACAACACTCTACAGCATGTCTCAGTGGTACGGAATTGAGGAGTATTTCTGCATGTCAATGCAAACCTTTAACGACCAGTTAATGGAAATGGAAGAGGAAGCGTTGCATCTTCAGGTTAGGCGTGAGCAGCAGGATGGTGAGCGTGATGTAGAACAGTGGTACAGAGAGTAGCAGGACGGAGAGTGCAAGGCAGAGCAGCAAGATGGAGAGTGCGAGGCAGAGCAGCAGGACAGAGACCATTGGAATGGAGAGTAACATGACATGGAATAGAGAGTAACATGACAGGGTCAAGCCGCCACTGTCTAGCGTGTCCGACCTGCCGGCTTTCACCGCGGTGCAGTGTGGTGAGCGACCTGTGGCTGCCCACGGTCTTGACGCGAGCACCAGCCCACTGCAAGCTGCTGTCGAGCCTAGGTACACACCAAATTATTCCCCAATACATGTAGAACTTCAAGAGTTCCTCAACTTTGATGTTATGGATGTGCTGAACGATTTACAGTCGCCTCCTCTAACTCCAGCATTATTGTGGTCGCCAACAGAGGCGTGGTCACCTCTATGGCAGGGTGATTGTACGTCCTCTCGGTGTTGGAGAAAGAGGTACAATATGTGAACATACATTAATTTAGCCGTGGGTGGCCCTCAATTTTTACAAGAGTTAGATACGTAATCAATTAGCTGAATAGTAATATTTTATATAGTTCAATGTTTTATTTGTAATTTAAATGCATGTTGTTTTTGATATACTGCTTTATTCAAAATTCACAATCTTTCTTCCAAATTTTAATTGTGTAGTGTTTTTAACACAGACATTTCTTTATAATTTGAGACAACTGCAATAAAATCTACGCGATTTTGTTGTCTCTGGTTTGCCCCCTATTCAATCATTCAACTAGACAACGTATGCAATCCATTTTACACACGTGAAAATTTTGCTGAGAAGGGAAACAAATTGGACTAAATTGAACATTTTATATATAATCTACCATTTTGTCTACCTTTGTGCTGCTCATTAATGTTGTTGTTGCCCAGCACTGCAGTAAAATTTAACTTTTCACAGCACTTATTAAAGACGAACGTCGTGCATACGGCATCTGGATCAACACGTGACATCATTACGGCCGTAGTTCCATTCCTGCTGTCGGCGGAGCGGAGCGCTGAGTACACCTTACCCTTGTGGTGGGGATGCATTCGTCATCTGCGCAGAAGGTCGGCGTGCCGTTCAAACGGTTGTTTGCATGATGCAGTGTCATCCTTATTTGGACATGTTGAGAAATAAGAACTTTCATTCGCCGATAATTACTGATACCGCTCTAGGGCATATTTAATTTTGATATCTCCACTACCAAGTATAATGATTGTAGTTCCAAATATGGTAAAACTCAATTCTCCTGTATTTTCAGAGTGAAATAATGATTTTTCATTGGGGGTTTGGAATTTGTTCACCCCTCTAGGAATTAATATAAATGTAACAGTATATATTCTTTGTCTTTCTGCTCGTTCGAGGTCAGACGATTTTGGCCTCGAGGGAGCATCATCACTTCAGAAATTATGTAATTTATCTTGATACTTTCTAACACTTGATAGGCTCTTCAAGCTGTAGGTCACGACATCACTTTGACATAAGGCTAGACACCCTGACATGGGTTCAAACTTTTAAGATCAATTTTGCTTGCAAATATTAGTTCTGATGACACTCTAAGAAAAGATATTTTCATTTTTCTCCTCGAAAGTTAAGGCTTTATAATTGCGAGCAGTTGCTTTGGTCAGTGGATGAGGGGAGAAAATGCTAAATCGATAAGTATGTAATGTAATGGCAGGCAAGTGAAACTCGGGCTGGGTTTTCTTAAACTATATATATATATATATATATATATATATATATATATATATATATATATATATATATATATGGGCGAATTAAATAATATGTTACATTTTCTCTTGTAGTATTTACATAATATGTTACATGACAGTACTTAAATACTATGTTACATTTTTCTCTTTCAGTACTTACATCATATTTTACAATTTTTTTTCTCTTCTATTTAGAATTACAGTGATTTTGCATCACGGAATTTCAAACATATGATGGATTTTGATAAATAAACACTCTTAGCGATTCTGATTTACATTGGGTAAAGAAAATTTGCTGTGAACAGCAATGTACATTAAATTGTTCAACTAACATAATATAGTTTGGGCAATTGTAATATTTTCTAATGTTTACAGTTTCAGCAGTTGTTAGCGAACTAAGTACTTTCTTTTGAGACTTACCCAATACGAAAATGGGCAGTCTTCAACAATTATGTCGTTTACAAATTAAATCTATTTTCGTATGCTGAGTTACCTACATCCCACTTGAGCCCATGTTGTTCGTAGGTTTGCAGTCTATGTAGGCTCTTAACATCTGGAGTTACATGCATCCATGGGAATGACAGTTTGAATGTTAGAACTCTTGAATCATTGTTGTCATTTCATAATAACATTAAGAGGTTTTTTTTTACAATAAAAGAGTTTTGGTGGTGATTTTCATACATTTCTACACAATTTATTTTGGTTTCACTTAGTTGTATATTACAACCACAGTAGAGTTATATTGAAATGTGTTCTATACGCAACTTCCTTCCACAATGTAGTGAATGCATAAGTAATTTTCACCTACTTATATACTATTTATTAACTTTAAATTAAAGTGAGTTTTATACACAACTTCCTTACATAATGTAGTGAATGCATAAATAATTTACACCTATTTATATATTATTTACTAACTTTAAATGAAGTGAGTTTTAAACACAAATTCCTACCACAATGTAGAGAATGCAAAAGTAATTTACACCTGCTTATGTATTATTTATTAACTTTAAATTGTCTTTATACACAACTTATATTTTATCTTTTTGTAAATCTACCACTTCGTCGTACCTGAATCTGACACCTCATAAGACCCTCTTGTGACTTCTATAATCTGGTGCATTTTCTGTCACGTAAAACACGCCTTACGTGGGGTAGTTGGCGAATATACCATTGGTCAACGCCGGCATTCCAAGGAGACAGTGTTCACAGTTCAGGTATGATGTTATGTCTGGATCATCTCTTAGATTTTCTGGTAAGAAATTGCAAGCGAACTTTATTTCATGTGATGCAAAGTATATAATGAAATCTTTAGGGAGGTAGGCGAGTTCATTTTCGATGTCCAGTAACAATAAAGATTTGCGTCTGCTATATGCAAGTATTGCTCTATATATGTGCACACATTTAACATTGCACACCTTGCAGAAGTTGCTATGGTCCATCCTACCTTGATGTTGTCGCTCACGGACTTCAATGATGGTAGGAGAATATAAAGGTCACCGTGGTAGCAGTGTAGGAGAGAAAGAGAAATTTCACAACTTTACCTTTTGGCAGATTGCTTCGGGGTCCCCTCTGCGCTGACTGACTGGCTGTTACGTATATGTCCCTCTGTTGTCCACTGAGTGGTAATGTGTGCTGGTTACACAGGTTCGTTTCGCTCTTAATATACTTCTCAGGTAATGACGTTGTTAATGACGATGCTTGCATCACAGACTGTGAAGCGATGTCAACCACTTCCAAACTTGAAGTGTATATATTTTTTAATAACTCTCTTCCTTATATGTGTTAACACGATCCAATATGGCAGTGGAGAAATACAGCATTTATATTATCACACTGAATTCAGTTGAAACTCCAAACAAGAGAACACGTGCACAACTGTGTATGTAATCTATTGGTACATTATGCAAGAATGTGTAGATTACACATAATAAGTCATTATGTACATGCACAAATGTACAATTAAATATTCTAATTAAATATTTTATTACATGATTAAATATATATTTTTTAACTTGTAATACTGTTGGAATCCAATATGGTGACAGAGGTAATATCAAACCTCGGGTCGGTCGAGAGGTGGATGTCATAGGGAAAGGACATATGTGTGTATGGAGTTGGTGAGTGCATAATGGGTAATTGCAAATTGCACAATTATGCAAGTGTGCACGTACTCATTGTGCGGTTATTCAAGTGAGTATATTTATGCAAGTGCATGATTACATAACCTAATTACAGTAAACATTCCCTATACAACTACCCGACGGACCAACGTGTTCATCAGTTGAGGTTCTGCAGCCGACTGGTCAACATCTCTGGTCCTCCCTATGCAATTGCATTTCCTCCTCCACAATCGTCAGCTACAAATGTCAGTCTCTCTCCGACCACCGAGACAAAATGTCACCGCCTAGTCTAATCACTGCCGAAGTTCAGAGCGGGGATAGCCCGGGCCCTTGTGAGAGCCCTTTACCACCCAGGCGGTTCTCCTTTGCAATGCAGGAGAAACGAGAAGCTAACCCCCTCCCACTCCTACACCCATCAAAATTTTTTAGGCGTATACTATTTATTTTTAAGGGAAGCTGAGTACTCCCAGCAAACCCTGGTTCCCAATGTTGATTTCCCCCCACTCCCCTGCCTGCACGGGTTCGTGGGAGGAGGTATCGGTGAGGCTGTTACGTGGTTTTGTCCCTGAGACAAGTGCGATTGCGCAACAAGGCATTTCCTTCTCCCGTATCATTTCCCCCTGTCACTCCATTTCCCCCTCCTAACCACACAGTTGTGGACAAGCTGCCGAAGAACCAACACCTCAGTCTCTCTATAGCTGCCGAAGAGTCAACACAAGTGACTGGGCATTAACAAAGAAATGAAAATAATTGAATGTCCTGTCTGGGAATCGAACCCGGTACCAAACCAAAATTTAAATGCCCTGTCAGGGAATCGAATCCGGTGCCAATAAAATAATCAATGCCCTGTTCGGGAATAGGAACCCAGTACCAAAAATGCCCCAACCGGGAATCAAACCCAGTACCAGAAGCGCATTACACCAGAAGTGCATGTGTAAAAATGCACTTGAACTAGAAGTGCGCGTGCAAAAAATACACTTGATCGCCGGAGTGATATGTGGGCACAACTCCTTTGTAATTAAAAATGGCTCTTGAACTTAGTGATCATGTAAACGCGCAAACCATTTTTTTAAAGTCAAAATGGTGTTAAATTTTGCAATGCTGGATATTGAACATTGGAGGCGCATCAATTCACGCTATAAGTTTAAATTTATCAGAAATATGCCTTTGTAGGTTTTTTTATTTTATTTAGCGGGGCGTATTCACGTACCTCGATTCCTAACTGAAAACTGATATGGATTTTCAACTTGATTGATGACTTCTCTGCGTAGCTGCTGCATAGGTTTAAGGGGCCTCAAAAGTGGTCATACATGTCTCATTGTAAGCCATTGCGTATGTTCTAATTTTAAAAATACTATGGAATCCTTGTGCTATGGAATATTTAAGTGTATCTTTTTTTTTTTCAGTACAGAAATGAAAGCAGATATTTTGTAGCCCATTCATAAATTTGGTTATCGAACTACACACGTGACCGTAAAGGCTGTTCACGATAACGTAAGCCCTTTAGAAATGAACCTTCGAAAAAAGTCACTGCCCCTGCATATGTGTGTGTGTATATATATATATATATATATATATATATATATATATATATATATATATATATATATATATATATATACACACACACACATATATACATATATAGGATGTTTCGTAACCTATGTTACAGACATTGGGAGGTGATTCCTTACGGAATAGAATTACGAAAATGCCGAGTGACTCATGTCCGGAAACGACGTCAAGGGGTAGAAAGCATCCCCGAAAGTTGGGCGCTACAGATCGTCGGTATGTAATAACATGGAAACATTTCAATATTAAATCATAATGGTGATGTTCAAGACTGTGGCAATATGACTGTAAACATCAACCCCGTTCACACAAAAAGCGAACTTTCCACCCCTTTAACCTGTTATAAAAGTGTGAACGGTGGCAATATTTAAGAAATAATTATGGAATATTAATCACTGAGCGAAACTGTACAAAAATAACTCTTTGTGAAACTCTTCCCCCCCCCCCCCCCCCCCCCCCCCCCCCCGGCTGTTAGCGGGCAAACGGCAGGTAAACGTTGTGACGATGCATGGAAGCGTGGCCTGGAAGGTAGACAACTTGTTACGCCTGGTGACCGGTATGTCGGCATATGCATCTGCGCTAGTCACGTACATTCCGTGCGATAGCATGCGGTGTTGTCTGCAAGGTGACCCCATTAGACACCATAGTACACGTCGATCGTCGCATATCACGTTGCAGACACCAAGCCGTTTAGTGTTTCCTTAGCTGTGCCATGGGGAGGTATAGTTTCGCGGAGCTCGCGAATATGCACCTAGTGTATGGTGCCGCACAGTCACGTGGATAGGTCGCAGCGAGGTTGTACGAGGACAACCTGCCCACACGATATCCCAACGACTAGACCACCGACTTCGTACGACAGGCCAAACATGCACGAGACAGGTCGAACTCGACCGGTACCTGTGGATGTGGAAGAAGAAACCATTCTGGAAGACGTGGAGAGCACACCAAGCCCCAGCGTACGTATCACATCACGGTATCAACGGGTGAGCTACACGACTGCATGGCGCATACTGCACGAGCAGAATCTGTACCCATATCACCTGTAACGAGTGCAAGCGCTACGAATAGAGGACTATCCACGACGACGGCGGTTCTGTGAATGTTTTTTTACGACATGCGGTACGGCCGCACTTCCGCACATCCGTCATGTTCACAGACGAGGCTACATTTCCGCGTGATGGATATTTCAACACACACGACCGTCATGTGTAGTAAGATGGAAACCCACGACCTACTTCCAGCTGTAGACATCAAGTTCGGTTCGCAGTCAATGTGTTGTGTGGAATCGTGGGTGACCACTTTCTCGGTCCGCACGTACTGCCCACTCGGCTTACCGGCCACCTATATCGGGACTACTTGAAGACGTGCCCCTTGCAGATGTGATTCCAGAACGACGGCACACCTGCGCAATTCAGCGGAGTAGCGAGGCAGCACGTTCGGTGGACGATGGATCGGCAACGATGACCCCATTGCATGGGCAGCGCGTTCGCCAGACCTTAATCCTTTAGACTTCTTTTTATGGGGTCACGTTAAAAGTGTTGTGTACGAAACACGCGCGGAACGCGAAGCGGACCTTCTGCCGCGCATTGAAACTGCCTACAACCGTGTCCGGAATACACCAGGGATGTTGGAAAGGGTGCGTCATTCCCTTGCTCCAGTGGTGTCGGTGCTGCGTGGATGTTAGTGGCAGTAAATTTGAACATTTATTATGAATCACACGACGTAATGTTGCTTGTGTAACATGTTATTGTCTTTAAGATTTCATGTGCATTGAATAAAGCCTACCCCTAGTATTATAACGAAAGTGTCACTTTTCCTTGCATTACATCCGTGCAGTATTATTAGTGTTCCCGTTGTTGTTTCATGGAAATATGTATTTTGCGTTTACTAAGCACGTATGTTATGTCCCGCAACCGGTTTCATTGCAATGTTAATTATGCCTTACCCTCAGGCCACGCTTCCATGCATCTTAACACATTTACGTGCTGTTTTCTCGCCAACAGACGAAGGAAAAGTGGGGGGGGGGGGGGGTGAGGTTTAACAAAGATACCTATTTTTGTACAGTCTCGCTCAACGATTAATATTCCATCATTATTTCGTACATAAATGCCACCGTTTACACTTTTATAACAGGTTAAAGGGGTGGCAACCTCACTTATTGTGTGAACGGTATTGATGTTTACAATCATCTTGTCACAGTCTTGAACATCACCATTATGATACCTAGTACACTAAATATTACATGTCAACGATTCTGTAACGCCCCACTTTCGGGGGTGTTTTCTACCCTTCGACGCCGTTTCCGGACATGAGTCAATCGACATTTTCGTAATGATTTTCCTTAAGGAATCATCTCCCAACGTCTGTAATATAAGTTACGAAACATCGTGTGTGTGTGTGTATATATCATCATCACAATGATGTATCACACAAAGATATATATATATATCTTTGTGTGATACTCGATACATACCAGTTACACAACTACCACTTCCTGTAAAATTTATGTCGCAATCACCCCTTCAAGTAGTTGCTTTCAAAATGATATGATGAACTCTTCAGCATGAATAAACAATTGCAACAACGTCAAATTAGTGTTACAAGTTTCAGTTCACGATGAAACTGTCAAAATATCGTACTACGTTAGTGGTAAATTAGTTAAAAAATTTCAAAATAAACTCGTGCGCTTGTAATTTATTTTTACATTTATAATTTGGCGTTTATTCGCTGTTGTGGTTTAAAAATGCCGGGAATTCTCACTCGTCTTGGGTCGTGGTGGTGCAGTGGTTTATACTACTCGCCTCCAACTAAGGCGAACCGGATTCGATTCCCGGCAGGTTCCCTCCCGGATTTTCACATGTGGGGATCGTGCCGGTCGATGCCGCTGGTCGGCGGGTTTTCTCAGGGATCTTCTGTTTCCCTCTCCCCTTCGTTCCGGCGCTGCTCCATATCCACTTCTCTACACCGTCAACGACTTTCGTGACCTTGATGTTAAAGAGTCGCCCAAAGCTCTCCACCACCTGCTCATCACTCATCTTCCATAGAGAGACAGGCGTACAATATTGTACAAACTTTTGGTATCTATATCTGCGTTTTTCACCACCAAATAAAGGACCTAAATGAATAATACACGCTGGATTTGTTTACACTACACTAAACTCGCTACACATCCTAAAAAGCTGGTGCAGTTTGTGGCGCACTGCTTCAGATTTATCTGCACTATTACATAAACACTGTGATAACGTATTGTGACGTCACATCCGATTGAAATGATGTGCTGTGCATCTTAGTGCAGATTAGCGAGTTGGTGCAGTAGAGGGAAACGAACCAAATATTACGTCAATTGTGTAGCGGCTTTTATTCAAGCATTTCTGAAATATTAACTATATAAATTGGGTTTCGAGTTTTCATATAGTCTTTAGTTTCTTTATGCATTGTAACGAAGTTGTTAGTATTACTAGACGTAGGCTCGCCAGTACTTCTATATTTATGAATATCCCTCTACTAGTTTTTATTGCATTAAGTTAAGAGTACCACTTCCTTAAAACGTTTTATCGTATTGTGGAACATCTTCACCTCAAACACTAAATAGTGTACATCATTCCAAGCATAATTGGTAAAGGGCGTTCAGAAGTTATTCTATGTTTTGAGATATTTGAAGTTTTTTTATTACATGATAAAAATAGTAATTATACGAAAATAACATATTGATATAAAATAAATCTCACCGTATTTCATTGTAATTGTGTTAGCCTTATCTTCAAATTAAAACAAAATTATTTGCGCGCGAAGTTTGATTGTAGCAAGAGAGTTGCAAAGAATGCCGTGAAACATTCTTTCTGAACTCCAACACAGAGCATGATTGCAGTTATGGTTCAACTTCTGAATGTTTTAAAACTAAATTTTAATGTGAAATTTAAAATAGAATTACAGACGATCCACTCAATTAATTTCCAATAAATTTCTAAATCTTATTCTGGTGGCATAAAATCTATTTTTAGCTGTAGCCAACCACACGCTTTACTTGCGTGAAATTTTAAAATTGGTTTTTCACATTATGTAAAGTTTAAAAGCTTACTACACTGTTAGTATGGCACCTGTTAGAAAACAAATAGTAGGTTATCTCACGTTTTTTTTTTTACTTTAATAGGGGATGATGTTTTTTGTTAATCAGTTATAGCTGTAGGGTGTAAGAGAGAATTTTTCCCCGTGATGCCTCACCTACAGACGACCCTGTCTTTGGGAATACAGTATGGCCTAATACTTCGCCATAGAATGTAATAAAAATTCTTTTTTTCAGTTTCGTTCATGATATTCGTACACGTAAAAAAAAGCATGAGAATGAAAGACAGTAAGCTGTTATCTTTCTACAGAAAATCAATTTGAAAATGACATGGTCACAACACAGTATTCAATCAGAAATCCTTGTAATTATAATGTTCTGCAGCCATGCCATCTCGTACTGCTCTTTCTTCCCAACGCATTTGTCTTAAAGATACGAGATTTCGAAAAAATACTTGAAATATTTCTTGACAGCTGGCAAATATATGGTGCGAGTTTTTGAATTTTGGCTGACTAGAAAAGTGCTGATAGTGTTAGTTACATAATATTTTGCAGATGAGGGATCGTATGTATGAATCTTAATCTAAGAACTCATATTTAATAGAATATAATGTTTGTTAGAATAAGGGTACGATAAAATAAAAGTATGTGATGAGGAGCAAATCTTGTATCATAAATAACATTATTACATTACAAAATATACTACACAATGACTAGCAATTACTACTTGGTTCTCACAGTCTACAAAATAAATAACTCATAAAATGCGTCGTAAATAACGTACACAAATAATTTGAGGTAAGTACTGTCAATTGTCCAACCCTGCACACATTTTCAGAGTTTTTTTTTTTTTTTTTTTTTTTCACTGCATGAAAATGTAAATGCAGTTCTGACGTCTTGTATGGAGACAATCTCGCACTCACAGAAAAGGCACACAAGAGTTCTTCGTCGTCGAACGTCAACATTCCACCAAAGTTTTAACGTCAGCATTAACAGATTTGTTTTTCTACAAGCGAATACACGGGTCGTTGTCCTGGTTGAGGTATTCCTCGAGCTGCTGCAGCGACGTAGAGACAATCCCATACTCACATAAAACATACACAGAGAGTTGTTACTTCTTCGTCGCTGAACATCAACATTCCACCATAGTTTTTACGTCAGCATTTACAGACTTGCTTTTCGACGAGCGGATCCACAGGACGTTGTCCTGCTTGAAGTAATCCTCGACCTGCTGCAGCGACCTGCCGCGCGTCTCCGGCAGATACAGGTAGAGGAAGATGGTCGTGACGACGGTGGAAGCGCTGAAGAACCAGAAGAGGCCATGGCCGCCCAGGTGGTAGGACATGGCGGGGAACACCTTAGCCATGCCGAAGAGGCAGACGTTGAAGAGCATGAAGATGTAGCCGCTGGCGGAGCCGCGGATGGCGACGGGCAGCAGCTCGCCGATGGACACCCCGGGGAGGATGAAGAAGCCTAGCGTGTTGGTGGCGACGAAGAGCTGGAGGAGCGCGGCGACGACCCACGCGGGCGGGTCCTCCGTGCAGAGCAGTGAGCCCAGGCAGAGCGCGGCCACCGCAGAGGAGGCGCCCGACGCGAGCGCCAGTGGACGACGGCCTACGCCGAACAGCAGTCCCGACGCCACGCAGACGAAGACTAGTCTGACGACGGCCGTCAGCACGGCCATGGCGAAGGGGTCGAAGGGCGGGGGGTCCTCGAGGCCCTCGGCAGGGCCGGCCCTCGACATCAGGTCGACGGCGTAGAAGATGACCATGTAGGTGCCACAGATGGCCTGCGACAGCCCGAACAGCGTCACGATCAGGAAGGGCTTGAGGTTGCGCGGCTCGAGGTAGGTGGCCAGCGCGCGCGGCCTCGGGATCGAGTTCTTGATGCTGGAGAGAATCTTATGGCTGCCCGCGAGGCCGATGCTGTTCTGGCTACTCGTCATGTTGCGCAGGCTGGGGCGACGATCGTCATCGGCGGACACCTGTCGCATCAGCTCCGCCAGCTCGCCCTTCACCTGCGGACCACCACACATCCATCACTCACCCCTTGTTGTATTCATATTTACAACTATAGTTAACCTACCTGGTATTACCCGGCCATCATTATATTAATTAGTTTTACGAGGGACGAAGGGGGGTTGGAGTTGTGCCGAATGGGGTGCCTGAGCCCATTTTGGCCTATACATTATTTAAAGTTGGGCACTGAAGGGCATCCTTGCTAAAATTGTATGTAACGTTCTTTACCAGGGATGACCTCTTGAGATCAGACAGATTTGTGCTGTTTTCATATGCAAGTAAATGTAAATTCAATGTGCAAGATTCTTCCCATTAGGTAAAAGGTGCTTATCAGCACCTTTTACCTAATGGGATGAGTCGTGAACTAATGATGAACGTAAATTGATGATATGTATATAGGCTGTTCACGATAAAATGAGCACTTTGGAAAGCCCTGCTTGAGATCTACTTGTATACAAGTTGTGTATTCTTCCGCCTTATGTAAGATTAGCATTGTCATGGGCCTCATTACTTTATTCATGCGTCGGTCAAGTGAAACTCTGAAATTATTAGAAAAGTAAATATTTTACAAATCTGCTCATTTTTACTTTTCGGTGCATTAAAAAAAAAAAAAAAAGGAAAGCGAAAGAAAAAATTTAAATTATCTGAAATGGTTACCTAACACTTTTTATTAGACTTTAAGATACGGAACTACTTTCCCATCCATCGTTACCTACTTTACTGGGCGCATGTTACTCAGGGCGCCCGTTAAAATATATGCAGGCAGGCGCAGTGACTTTTTTCTAAGGTTGATTTCAAAAGTGCTCACTTTATCGAGAACAGCCTCTAGCAAGTCTGCACATTTTACCTTTCAACTGCAAACAATTTCCTGTGCTTTGCAATCAAACCTTATAACTTTTGTGCACACATAGTCACGAAATAGATATGGAGAGAGAGAGAGAGAGAGAGAGAGAGAGAGAGAGAGAGAGAGAGAGAGAGAGAGAGAGAGAGAGAGAGAACGATGGAACGATGGAAAGAGAAATGGATAGGGAGGGGAATATGGGAAGAGACTATGGAGAAAGAGAGGGAGGGATGGAGTGAGGGGAGGGATGAAGGATAGTGAGATGGAAAGAAAGAGAAGGGAGACGGAGGGGTGGTTTGAGAAAAAGAGGATGGCTGGATTGAGTGAGAGATGGGTGGAGGTATGGAGTGATTAATGTATAGGTAGTGATCGTGAGTGTGGAGGGGGGGAGGAGAGTGAGAAAGAGACACACAGAGAGACAGGCAGATATATATCCTACATGGGACTGGAAGGGAAGTGAGTTTAAGATGTGGCAGAAACTAGTCCCTGCTTTAAAAGTCCAGACAAATGTCGAGTTTATAATAAAATTTAGCATCGACAGAGCAAAGCAAGTCGGTCCAGTGTCACGTAAAATCTGTCACGAATTTGCTTGATCCATGGTGCGTGATGAAAATGATCACAGCTCGGATGGATCTTATATTTAAATGACGTTATCACTAAAGTGTACAAATTTTAGAGCTCAGACAGCTTGTAGGGAGATCAAAAGCTAATTTCCAGGTACATCCACAAGAGAGTCGTGCAGACACTTGAAGATCACACGCGATGTAGTAACATGCATTGCAGTACAAATACTTTGAGTCACATCATAGCAAAACAAACACTAGTGGGAGGATAAACATCGGGCGTTCAGCGGGCAAAGCGATGCTGCAGCGCTGCCTGTTACTGCTGGGAGCAGCGCTACAGGTTTTGCAGAATGAAATGCTGTTAGCGACAAACACATATTTGGGGACGAAATTGTACAACATTTATTTCGTAATCAATCCAACAAATACACCCTAAAAAAAAGTTTGTAATTTTTACTCAGAAATTCTTTGTAATTTTACAAATGCTTGTAACAGTACAAAGATTTTGCTTGTAAAATTACTCGTTTGTAAAACTACAAGATCTGTGGTTGTAACAGACCTTAGGAAATGTAAGTACTATACTGAGCAGTGTCCACGAGCTTCAGCAAAATGGTGGACACCTAACAACGTAAAACCGTATATAGCCGTTTGCGCAAAAACTATTGGTGATGCAGAGTATAACTGCGTGCAAAAAGAAATGTATTGCAAGTTTGAATTACGTAAATCACTTTCAAAAACTCAGATAATCGTAATAAGACGACAATTTCAATTAAACGTGACCGTATTATTCATAATTTGATAGTGTATCCTAGCTACGCAGAACTCTTAAATCGGCTGTTAATACTCCGTTGTTAAGAGGCGTCCAAATCTCGTAACTCAACAACTGAACACTTAGAAATAAATAATTGTACCTATTCTTCTTAACCACGTAACTTCAATATTATTTTGTATGTACTTTTCGCTATATTCACAGTCAAAATAAGCCATTGTATTGTAAGTTAAGTTGGCTCTGTGGTTAAAGGTGCGATCTTGTAATACAAGGGGTATGGGTTCTAATCACCATGCTGGTGAAGCGTACTTCTTTTTTGGAAATTATGTTCTCAAAATTTTTTTAAAAATTGTTCTCTGTTACTAAGTCATCACAATTGTTTTCTAGAAGAAAAAAAAGTAATTTTATGTACACTTCTCAATAATGTCAGTTGTAATACAAGGCTATCATTTGTAATATTGCAAAGAAATGTTTTTCAGATTTTACAAGAAAACTCTTTGTAGTTTTACAAAGGTTTTTCTTGGCAACTGAGTTTCCAAGAATTTTTCTTGTAAAAGTACAAAAAAAATCTTTGAGTACATTTTAAATTGAACTTTTATGTAGTTCGCGCAATTATTAGCTCTTAATCACCGTGAATAAATAACATTTTAATTTATACACTTCCAAAAATGTAGAGAACGAATTTCATAATATTTTGTTTATGATATTCGAAACAACATATTTTTAAAAATTTATAAAATATACATATAACTTCAAATGTGTTAATAAATGAAACGTGCAATGTTTCGTTAATTAAGTATTTAAATAAATTTTAGCAAACAGTTTTACAGTGTTACAATAAAAATGCTTTCATATTACACACGGAAAATTATATTAAAAAAAAGCACATAACTTATTGGCTGTTATAAAAAAACCAAGCACAGAACGTCTTGGCTGCGGTAGGTCAGGTGATCTGACTTGCTCCTCCCACTAGCTGGTGCTAGTAACCTATCACAGCTGCGCGCTGTTCCCTAGTTCGCAGTGTTGCAATGGCTGCAGCGAGTAGAGCTACATGTTTCTCAGATGCGCTAATAAAAACGTGAAAAAAATATCTCATTAAAATTAGGTCACTTTTTGCAAGAGAATTATTTTTTAAAAAATAAGTAGATGAAAATCATAGACTGAGAGAAAAACGAACTAAATATTTGTTTGTATAGGGTCAAAAATTTATTTACTTATCCTAACAAAATATTGTTGAGCGAACAAAATTTTTAAAAGCAACAAAATTACTTTTGTTCGTTTACAAAATATATGTTTGTATAAACAAAATCTCTGTGTTGGGCCAAATAATATTATACTGTTAACTAAATATTTTGTTGAATCAACTGTATATATTTATTTCGCCACTCATTTGACTGCCTTCGTTCGAAAATACAACTCGAGAGTTGGTTTGTATTTCTGAGACAATTCGGATTGTAATGTGTTTTTAGTGCATTTATTGATGCTTAATAATCGTATAAACACATTAATAACACAACTCGACAGGAAACTGAAAAGTAAAGGTGTAAAACTTGAAATATTTGTTTCCACACATGTTGCCCAGTATTTGCAGTATATCTGTTTAAAAGCTTTTCGGCTTTATCAGTTGTCATATTAGCTGAGATTAATAAGGCGTAGCGCTCGAACGCAGGTGATCTAGATCCAAAACTCGGTCGAACTTGTAAACTTGTTTATATCAGCCCAAACTGTTTAATGTACGTGGAGCCAAACAAATCTTTAATTGCACCAACGATATCTTTGTCTGGGGACAACAAAATGAGAACAACAAAATAATTTGGTTTCAGCTACAAAATTTGGTTGCGCCAAACAAATATTGTTTGATTCAAAAAATATATTTTTCTTCTGTATCTTTAGCAGTGGAGGGAGTGTGCATAACATTTGGCATAAACTCAAGACTATTTTTTCGAAATAGAGGATATTCTTCGTTTTTCCCTTGATAGGGAACCATATTTCGTAGGTACATCCAAATGTGCCTGCCTTGCTTTGAAAGCGGGAGATAAATACGTCTGAATCGTGCTTAATCGACACAATATTACGCAGCACAGCAGCCTCATTCCAACTGGAGTCCGCTCTGTCTTGTAGCTTCAATCCCATGACGGGATTTAAACGTCTCTCATCGTTTTCCAGTTGCTCACGTGTAAAGATTTCGCTGAAATTACGATGCCAAGTAAACCGTGTGCTATCAGCAGTAGTTACAGAAAGGTAATGATTCACAAACAATGTTACTCTATGATACCGCTTATTTTACTAACTAAATTATCAAACTGAGAATTTCGCGAACGTACAAATTTAAAACAAGATTAGCAGTTTGACAACGAGGGCGTGTGGTGTTGGTGAATGCACAGTGCGATGGATATGCATTGTATCTACGCCGAAGGGAACATTTGTGTCACAAAATGAAGTCAGGGAACGAGTTACGGTCTTTGATGACTACCAAAAATATCTTCGGAGAACTGTGTTAGAACTTTACGATAAGGGGGGAAATTCCGACTACAAAACAAATCACGGCAGCTATGCGTGACGGTTCCAACAAGTTCTATAGCAAAATATTTTATTATTTTTTGCTTTAAGAATTGACGGGCGTAAGTTTGTAATGGGAAAGAATGACACAATATACGCGGACAGGAAGGGGGAGCTTGTGCTGACATTATAATCTACATGAACAAAGTTCAATTATTTTTTCTATTCTCCATTCAGATTTCACGACACACGTATCACACAATACCTCGTTGCTAAGAGCCATCCAAATTTCTCAACACCTCGCTCAACAACAAACGTACTAGGACGCGACAAACACTTGACAGATGTAGCAACAGGGCTTGGTAACGCTCGCCCATAGCCTGTGACTGAACTGCCAATAAGTTCTGTGCCTGGTAATAATTGTACTTCCCTGACTATTTAAGTAGTGTTATGTGTACTTTGGGAATTTTATTTCATAAGAAGTAAACATGCTAGGAAAACTAAGAATCTAATATGGCGGGGGATGGATCCCAGGTCTGCACACATTTACTGGCACTTAAGACAAATTAGAAGTGAGTCACCTCAATCCACTACTGCAAGAACACTGGTTCTGTTGGTGCCTGTGTTAGAACTCACCATCGTCGTATTGGTCCATGCCACACCGGACACTACCCGGTACATTACAGCGTTCACTATTGGCCGGTCATCAACCAATGGAGAGTCGAGCTGATATTGACCCAATCAAATTTCCTTTATCGCATGAAAGTATTTACTATCAATAACGTCCCTTTGAGTGGCCATAAAAAAAAGGAATTCTATCTTGAGCAATATTATTGTTACTGCGCTGAGGTGTTCTTGTGAGGTCATGTTAAACACTAGCCGACCAAAGACTGCACGTCCATGCGAGTTTTGTTCTGAACAAAGTAATGTTCAAATTAGCTTTGCTCGTGCTACACTCGAGCATAGTCTACAAAGTGTTAAGTACATGGTATTGTCCGGTATGGTATGGGCCAATAGGACGATTGTGAGTTTTAACACAGGCACCAACAGAATATGTGTTCCTGCAGTAGTGTATATAGGCGACTCACTTCTAGTTTGTCTTAAGTGCCAGTGAATGTGTGCAGACCTCAATGTGTTGTAAAGGGGGTGGTGTACTGACCTTGTCGGGATCGCCTCCACGCAGCCAGAGGAGCGCCTGGTGCGCACGCTCGACGCGGCGATTGCGGGCCAGCCAGACGGGACTCTCCGGGAGGAAGGTGAAGGCCAGCAGGGCTGCGAAGGGCACAGCAGTGGCCAGCCACGACGCCAGGTGCCACTCGAGGCAGGCGCCCAGGGCGTACACCAGCAGGATGCCCAGCGAGTAGCTGATGAATGGCGTGCCGGACAGCATGCCCCGCACCCGCGGCTCCGCCGACTCGCCGATCATTATCTGCACACGTACACACAACACACACACTCACATACTCGTGCTCTTCGCGGATAAACCCGTAGCACCGAACGTGAGCAGGGAACTGCAAGATTCGCGTTGTTTTTTCGGCTGCACGAGTAACTTCAGAGCCCTAAGTATAGGCCATCCACAGTTACGTCCTAAAGCCCTGCTGCAGTTCTACTTCCAGGATATTCCTCCGCCTCATTCAAACTAAACTTATGCGAGCCTAGAAAATTACACCAGAGGGACAGCGCACCACATTCGTGCGCACTCTCTGTAATAATATTTTACATAAGGACTATTTCTTACTAGACATTACCAACCCACCCGTTTTCTCCCTGTTTTAATAATTATCATTATTATTGTTAAAATATAAGTAAAAGTTCAATTTAATCAAAAATAAGGTAATTTTATGTTAACACAAGTATAAAACACTTGTGATATGTGGCAAATTTAGGAAACGACCAAGCATGTCATTCTAGGGTGGTTTTCCAAGGGTTTGATTTTAAAATCGTGAAGAAACTGCGAACGGACTATATATGCGAGTCAAGGGCATTTGTGTATTAGCTTCCGCAGAAGTCAGATGCAATTTACCTTTCGGCTTGGTTGGATGCGGTTGGGCTATGTTGTCGTTAATTGTTTCTTATCGATTTTAATACATCCCGGAGGTGCCAGGCAAACTGTATCACAATAACCAAATCAATAGAAATGTATAACGTTTCCAAGTCTGCTCTGTCCTCTAATAATAACGCGAATTTCGCAGGTCTCTAAACATGAGTTATGGTTAGGGGCGCCTGTTTTTCGCGAAAATATTTCAGGACAAGTTGTGTTCCAAAACACAAGTTGAGAACCACTTTCGTGGTTGGATCGTCTGAATTGTTACGCGTATTTTCTTTCTGCCCGCCAATCACGGACGGTCAGTATCGACGAAACTTAACTTAATTATGATTGGCTCATACATGTGACAGAATGTCTTCACAAAAAGACAGGCGGCCAGTAGCCAAAGCAAAGATGCAAGTGTGCACGTGGGACATTGAAGTCTAGCGAGACAGTAAATCTTTTCGCAAAAAACAGGTGGCCCTAATCATGGGTAAAGACTGGAAAATTCCACAAATTAATGTTAGGACAAACTAGACCGCAAACAAATGTGTATTTATGCTACGTTTGCGATTGGATCGCATTTTATTAGGCACACCCAGCTGAACTCCGAGCCATAAAAGACCTGCAAGGAAACAAGCACCGAATTACGTGCAACCTGGTATGAGGTAATACTGACTACACGCTTCGTGTAATTCATGATTACATGTTGCCTTTCCGCTCTGTAAGACAGTAACCTGATAGAAACCATAAACTAATTATTTTATTCATGCATTTGAACTACTGGTCAACTGGAACTCCCTAGAATAATTTGAGCTAATTGCCAACACTCGAGTTAACAGACTGCATATATCAAAGTCGAACAGTTCATTAGGTCAAATGAAGGAAGCCAATAAACACCCCATTGAATGACGAATTTTTTTGTGTCTAGTAACTTTTTGCACTGAGATCATATACCCAGGGAAAGGAATCGAAATAAGTACAATTAGTGCAGCTAACACACCGGTTGACCTGAAGATGAAGCACTAGTATGGTGCTGTTGAGTGACGTTAGTATCCCACATCATATTGTGAGCCTTTGCTCTCCGAGAACCAGAGTTCTGCCCTCATCCATACTGCTTGTGTCCCGTCATCACTCACTGTGTCAACCCCGTCACTGTGAGATATTTCCGTTCTGGATCTCCTCCAAACTGTGGAGTTACAGCCACTGCCCTCAAAGTCCAACCTCAATTCCAAGGCACACACGAATTTACAGCTAGGTAAAGCGACCGTCCCTATCCATGAGAATTTTGTATTTATTCACACTGAAATTTAGTCTTTGCGCCCCAACGGCCTGGTGGCTTAGTAAGCCTACGCTTCATCCAGCGGCATCGTCCGCACTGAAAAAAAATATTTTGTGGCGACCACAAAATATTTTTTTTTAGTGCGGCGCGATTCCTACATGCGAAAAATCCGGGGAACGACCCAGCAGGGAATCGAACCTGGTTGGTTCGCTCTGGTTGGAGGTACGTGGTCCTGCCGCTGCACAACTGTGGCCCCCATACACGGCAGGAGAATACAGAGTACGCATAAGTTGTCATATGGGTTTATGGGTTTTACTGTAAGCAGTTGTGCCCATTGCAATTTTAAGAAAAAAATCTACGAAATGTTTCAGCAACGTTAAATTTTTTTTTCAGAACAGAAATGAAAGTTTATGTATTGTTATCAATTCGTGACTTTGGTTACTGAAACATAAATATGGTTATTTAAAAGTGTCAAAGTCTGCAAAAATCGCTCTAAGCGACTCTCTGTTTACGATATTCTGTTACACAGTGTATACATAGCGGCAATACAGTATCTGTTCCGAGCATATTGCTGTGTTAAAACCATATGAAGGCTGTTCATGATAAATTGAGCACTATTGAAATCAACCCTGGAAATAGTCACTGCCCATGCCTGCATCTATCTTAACAGACACACCGAGTGACATGCGTCCAGTAAAGTTGGTAACGGTAGCTGGAAAGTAGTTCCACATCTCAAAGGCGAATAAAAAGTCAGGTAACCATTTGCGATATCTTAAATTTCTTCTTTCGCTCTGTTTTTTTAATGCACGGAAATGCAGAAATGACTAACTAGTTTCGTATAATAATCACTTTTCTAATAATTCCAAAGTTCCGCTTTACCGACACATGAATGAAGTGATGAGGCCCATGGCATTGTTAATTTTACATAAGGCGGAAGAATACACGACGTGCACACAAATAGATCTTAAGCGGGGCTTTCAAAATTGCTCATTTTACCATAAACAGCTTATAGTCACCACCTAAATCTCTGAGTAAACAGAACATTCGCGAAGCTTGCTTAAGCTCTTCTTTATCGCCGTCGCAGTGGTTCTTTATGTCCTGACGTAAACTTGGGCATCAAACATTTTTTTAATGGCTGTTTACGGTTAACCGAGCACTTTTGAAGTCAACCTTTGGAAAATGTCACTAACCATACCTGCATGCATTTCAACGTGCACTCTGTCATGAGTCCAGTAAAGTTGGTAACGGGGGAGGTGAAACTAGCTCCACGTAGCAATGTCGAATTAAAAGTGCCAGGTGAACGTTTGTGAATATTGAAATTATTTCTTTTGCCTTCTGTGATTTTTAATGCGCATGAGAGTGCAAGGATTAGCAAACATGTATAATTATTTAATTTTCTAGTAATTTCGAGAATTTCGCACGTTCGAGGCCGACAATCGTGGGCGCGCAAGGGGCGAACAAGACATGCGCCATCAACTCTCTCATCGCCTCTACGTACAAAGCACTGAACTAGCGTGCAGTCTTGCCGTCGATAACGCGCCTCTACGAGACTTTCAGCCCCCCCCCCCCCTTACCATTTTTATGACGTCCTTATTCGCTTTTTGAATGTTTTGTACCCTAATGTCCATACCTAAAAATGACCGTGAGAACGTGAAGGAAGAGAAAAACGTGTACAGACGCGTAACGTTTCTTGAATGTTTATCGTAAGCAGACCTCGTCGTAAGCAGACCTCACTCAGACACGTTGGGCAGATTTTTTTTTTATTTATTTATTTATTTTTTTTCAAATAAACGTTTGGCGGCCTACCCAGGCGGCCACCTTAAGCAGAGCGTTCATAAATGCTTATAGGCTGTTCGCTGTAAAATGGGCACTTTTGACAAACCTGCTTAAGATCTACTTGTATGCACGTTGTGTATTCGCCCACCTTATGTAAAATTAACATTGCCATGGACCTCGCCACTTTATTAATGCGTCGGTCTATTGAAACAGTGAAATTATTAGAAAAGTAAATATTTTTAAAATGTAATTTTTACTCTTCGATGCATGAAAAAACAGAAAGCGAAGGAAATAATTTCAGTTATCGCAAATGGTTACCTGGCACTTTCTATTCGACATTATGGTATGAAACTACTGTCCCCTCCATCATTACCAACTTTACTGGACGCATGTCACTCAGTGCGCCCGATAAAATATATGCATGTAGGAACGGTGACTTTTATTTAAGGTTGTTGGGGGCCACGGTGGCTGAGCGTTTAGCCCACTCGCTCCCATCAAGGCGAACCGGGTTCAATTCCCGGCCGGGTCAGCGGATTTTCGCAAGCGGGGATCGTGCCGGATGATGCCATTGGTCGGCGGGTCTTCTCGGGTGTGTCCCGTTTCCTTCATTCCAGCGCCGCTCCATATTCACTTTATTCAGCCTCATCGGCTCTCAAGACCTCGCTGTTAAGAGCCGTCCAAATCTCTTCACTCACTCTAAGGTTGATTTCAAAAGTGCTCGTTTTATTGAGTCACAGCGATCTTTAATTTATCCATATTTCCCCATAGCTTGCATTTAAGATGGTCTAACGAAGTTTTCCGAATGGCATAGCTTAAATAATATCTTCCCAAGCTTTATCAAGTTGTACGTTCTCACTGCTATCATTATTTTTAACCATTAACTACTGCAGGCGACTGACTACTGCATCTAAACGAACCTCAATAGTCAAATAATGCCAACTTCATAAAATGTAGAAAGGAATGTCCCGTGTAGTGTCGTTCCGTAAAATTAAATACAAAATCTACAACGCGGGTTCTTTTTTTTTTTTTTTTTTGCGAAAATTCTAAAATTCCAAGATGGTGGGGACTTATCCCCTTTAACCGTGAACAGCTACGTATACTGGACTTACCTGTGCAGGGGCAGCGGTGAGTCCGACGGCGAAGCCACAGACGACGCGCGCGGCCATGATGGCCGAGTGCGAAGTGGCGAGAGCCATGACGACCCAGCCGGCGGCGTAGGGCAGCGTGGCCAGCTGCAGGGCGAGCCGGCGTCCGAAGCGGTCCGCGACCACGCCGCCAATCAGCGAGCCCACAGGCGTTGCCGCCGAGTGGATGCTGGCTGGAACAACAACACACCACGTGACATGGGGCAGCGATATCTCGAGAAAAGAGTTCGAGACAAGTTGAGAGTTCAAAGTAACTGTAGGATCACCCAGCTTCTGTGATTGGCTGGAAAGTGTTCTGGTCCATATTAAGAGTGGGATGGACCCCCGCATTTTTTTTTTTTTGTGAAATAGTTGTTTGCGCGAATGTGCGTATGTTCTGCAAATACGACTTATTGTCAGAAAAGAGAAAAAAAAAATCTATGCCCCCAACTTTTACTTTTGTCATATTAAGTGTATTCTTGGAGAAAAAAATCGTGAAAATGATTAAATATCGCATTTTTACAGCTTGCTTATGCAGTTTCCTTAAGAGAGTATGTGGGAGTAATTTTGCTTCCATTTACCACCAATGTTAATTTTTACTAGCAAATTGCAACAGAACTATGCGCTCTTTTGAAACGCAGTTTTCTGGGCACTCAAAAAGAAGTTAAAAACCTTCAGAATAGTATTTTTAAAAAGTTAAAATTATAATTTTAAATATTATTTTTTGCCACTTAAAATACACAGTGTTTTCTGCACTGACATGTTATACGATAAAAATTGTGTTTCCCATCAAAAATAGTAAATGTTTTAATATAGCTGGGTAAATAATTTTATTTGTGATTCAATACTGCATTCACAGAGTATTTCACGTTGTCTCGAACTTCTCGTCTCGTGTGAGAGCTTGACACATTATGGCGAGCGACCACAGAAGCCTGTGAAATCCCTGGTCGCATTCTTTACCTTGGGAAACCGATGTTTACGATTAGTTTATTCCGTAACAGAATGAAAATATTTTTATTCTTATTTATAGTTTCTAAAGAATATAAGTTTTACTACTATACACGGAAATGTGTTTCGGCTAGGTTCACTCAGTTCGTGATAACATCTTTTGGACTTCTGGGAAAAGGTGTGTATGTTTTCAACATAATGTTAGATGAAATATTGAAATTCAGTCATGCATATTAACATCTGCAAAAGACACACTGACGTCAGTGGCCAGACCGAGATACGAACTAGAAACCTTGTAGTCTGAAGGCTCCTGGCATTTGCTAGTTTTTCTTAATAATCCTTTATGGCGAAATCTGAATGGACAAAATGTTTTATCCTCGATAAGTTTATGAATCATTGGAGAATGACTCATGCCGCAGTCGGTTGGTTCGCCGCCGATCTGGGGTGCGGGAGGTTCTGGGTTCGAATCTCAGGTATGGCATGGGTGTTAGTTTAAGTTAAGTCATCAGTTACTTTGGAAGCTGTCCCTTGATAAGCCTTCAGGCATAGCACTGGGTTACGTTAAAAAGCCCAATCCAATAGACCACATCATCTTGTTTAATTTATCTCTTATTTTAACGCATGTCTCAAAGTGTATAATTCAAGTAGGTACACCAATAAAATTTTACTGGTTACATTTTTGTAATTGCAATATGTCTTGTTTGGTGTTTGTTGTTTCTGATTGTTTCCCGTCTTGTTTGGTGTTTGTTGTTACTGATTGTTTCCCGTTGGCTAGAATCAAATTGTTTGGTTCGTAGCGAGATATACGTTTTTAAATAATTATATTCTGATAGCTAATATGTCCCATATGCTACAGTACAGGTATGTAAGCAGAATGCCTAATCTGTCATGTCTTAGTATCAAATATACTGTACTAACAAAATAAAACACATAGGCTTATGTCTTAAATGTTATGATATGTAAATTTAAAAAACAATAGCCAAAATTCGTTCGTTGTTTCAGTATTGTTAATATGATACATTTATTTGGAGTCAACTGAATGAGAGTTTTAGCCTGTGTATATAGACTAGAATGAGCCTGTTGAAACTAAATATACGGTATAGTTGGATGATGAAAAAGTGATTTCATACCAAGAAAAAATGTTGTTGAGAAGACTTTGCCATTTTTTTAGTCAATAAATCCATTATTTGCCTCACTGTTTTATGTAGTGGGAAATATCGATAACATGATTGTAGTTTCTGTGGGAGAATATTTATAGTAAGATTGTGAATAACTTTGGTGTTACAAACAAAGGATGGCCATTTACAAACGGTCTTAAATCAAGTTTTTCATCACCGAGAAAAAATTCCTGTAATTAGTATGGCTATATTATCATGATTTCTCCAAGATCCGTCTGTCCCACTCCCGAACGCCCCTCCAATGCGGAACATTTATACACGTTATTCAAATACAAATAAGACATTACAATATTTTTCGATTAAACTAAAAATTATATATACTGAAGTAATACAACATTAAAAGTAAATATCTATGCTAAAGTAATTAAAAATTTAAAAATAAAAGTTTCTCTTAAATATATATTGCACAACATTTTCCATAGTACATTAGTACAAGTTCTAATATATTTCAGATCAAATATCAAATAAATTGCAAACCGTTTATATATAAATGCTTACTTTTACACTTCCCGCTAATTCGCAACTAGAGAACAGCCAAACATCGAAACTGTAGCAGAAAGCGGGATCCAGGCACGTCTCCTTAGCATTCTCAGGTATACCAGGGAAAAGCAAGGGGACAAGTTGATGTTTACATCAATAAGATGAACACTTCCCTCTCATACCCCTAACTGGTGCTACTCTAATTCTCAATAGCCGGTGTGCAAAATGGGCATAACAACCACGATGTACCACGCATCTTTCCGGTGAGAACATCACGTATTTCGGGTCAAGTCCCTCTGACTCTTAAGTGGCAAGAGAAAAGTACAAAAATACGGGCGTATTTTAATCTGTGGTCGTTCATAGCGTGTAATAAAACCCCTACGTTACCGATCAAATTTTCACAGTACAACGTTACGACGAAAACACTACACGCCTTGCGCGTAGGAGCGATGAGGCACTAGGCGTACGTATTAGTGTCGCCCGTATCGCTCCCTAGCTTCAAGAACCTTGGACGCGCGGTTATTATGGGTGTCCATCCCAATCTTAACTGTTTGCGCACGAACCGCGAAGGTCCAGTGTCGGAGTTAGATAGTCCTGAGCGGTTCGGCCAAATGCGGAAACGACACCCGCAGCCAATGTATAGTCCATTCCCCACTGGAAGAAACTTTCTCGCAACCCTGCTAAATATCTACTTGCAGGCCCGTTTCGTATCCTTCCGCTAAATGTAAACAAACATTGCTATGCGACTGCCATGTAGCATCTGTCAAAATCAATGTTTAAATGCCATTGTGTGTGTAAACGTGTTCGTATACTTTTACTACACCTAGACATAAACGTTGAAATGTGACTTCTACTTTTATACCTGTCAAATGTGTTGTTTACTGTTAGATTTTCAAAGAATCCTGTCGTAGGTCTATTTCAAAAACCATTTAGTACGAATATTCACAGTTTAGGCCTATAACATTAATTAGGTAAGCTTTATGATGTTTCAAAAATGCCTGAATTGACGATAGTTCTTACGGTTATGTTACATTAACATATTTGTTTTCCACGACATAGCACATTACACGTAATGTACGTTAATATTTTGCCGCGACAGTGTGTTTAAAACTGCGGGGTAATGAACTACAGTATTTAACTTTTTGTTACTGATATGTGCTGGGATATTTCTTGAAAAGGAGGGCCTCAGTTCGAATAACGAAGTAATAACCAGTCCAACGAAAAAGAGACATTAAAATCAAGCACGAAACTCGTGTCGCTCATTTTTTGTCATACAAATTAAAAATATAGCGGAGAACATGCACACAAATAAGCCTACCGTAACTTTCACTCCAGTCATATCTATATGTATTGCTACTTACTGTGTATTAGGTTTATTGAAATTTATTGGGGCTGGCCTTGGCTATTTTGTTGGGATTGGTGGTAAATCACGTTACACGACTGTGGTTCAAACACCCAGGGCAAAGGTACAACGTTGTGATAAATAAACGGACATGGATATAAATAAATAACTTCGTCATAAAAACAGTTCGCATTTCAAACGTATAAATAGTTCACATCAAATATTTGAAATCACACACACACAGATCCAGCGTAACTGCCATGACACAACAATGCCATGCCCTTTCACATGTAGCGGTTAACGAAACACACCATAAGAGTATATTTATTACTGTAACGGTATCACAGATTTATCACAACATCGTATCTTGCTTAGGTAGGTTAAAAAAACACAGCATCTATAAATGCGATGTGGTAATTTGAAGTATTTTTTCGGAGTAAGTATAATTTATGCTTCGTTTAGTAAAACAGCAACACGCCATATCATGGCTCGCCACGTCTGTCAACTTCACTTTGTTTTTCCCCACCATCATATCTAAATATATTGAAATAAGTATTCAAACATTAAAATCTCTTTTAAGTTGTAAATTACAAATTCAAAAATCATTATTTTGCTGTAATAAGAATTAAATATACTACAATTGAAAACATGTAAATTTTCCTGCTTAAGAGTCGGAGGGACTCAGTTGGCCTTATATGTCACCAATGTTAACTTGCGCCACAAATTACAAGAAAACTAAACATTTTTTCGAGGTGGCATTTGTTCTGCATGAAAAATAAAAATGAAATCATTGTTACTGTTATTTAAAAACAGCAAATTTTCTTTATAAAAAACAACATTTTACTGTTACAATATTTAACAAACCCGAAGTTTGCACATACATAATTGTTTTTCTGTGTAAAAAAATTCCAAACTTCCTCAGATAATTATACAGCATATCAAATACTGCCTCCGCTGTATAAATAATATGATTACTTTTAAAATAAATTGTAAAAAACTTTTGTAAATTATTATATTCCAGAAATGAATTCGTAGATAGGCCTGTTTTGCACTGGGGTATTTGGCAGGTAAAAGGACTGAAGGATGGTTAACGACCTCCTCGGACTATCCATTATCTCTTCGGAGCATCTGCACTCTCCACAGCTTGTCTGTTAGAAACAGTGGATCGGTCCGAACATTCTACCTACGGAAGCGCGAATTGTATTTGCAGTTACTTTCCGGAAGTATTATCTCGATCATGCATATTACTCTTTAGCAATAAAAAATGGGTAGGTACGGCACGAAAGGCAATGGAAAACATTTGTGACTTAGTGCAAGACCAAGAAAAAGGAAAATCAAGCATTTACAAGAACACAGCTCTAAAAAAAGATAAGTTACTAATATTATGAACATGATATAGTTCATCTCATGTTATGTTCCCAGATTCTGACAGCTACTGCTGCCGAAATATCTTTTAATCACAAATGAATAACATCGCACTTGAAATAAGAAAACAGCGGCTGTTTGTCAAGTGAAGTAATTGTGGTATCCCTGAATAGAAAATCGTCTCTCTTTCATCAGCGGAAAACAAAGGCCGCTTAGTGAAATTAATAAATTGGAAAATAATTTTGGAATAAACTTAATGGTATATGTATTTCATAATCTTTCACGGCATCGAATTAGTTAAAGATTTATTCCATTCTATATGGAATTTATCATAAATTTAACTGTTTATCTTAATGTTGTTGCAGTGAAAACGAACAGCCAGCCATGTTGCTTGTGTCAGGTATAATTTTTCGTGTGCGAGTGTTTGATTGAGCTCCCTGTCAGATTTGAAAATATTTTAAATTTTGTGTGTATTTTTATTACAAAGCCGTGACCAGAAAACATTGAATGAAATAATAATCTTTATAACTTTATTTGGAACACATTGAAATACTCGGTTAATGTTGCTTCCGCCCTTTATAGGCACATAGTCCTCACATTCAATGTTTCGTTTATTTGCAAATTGTTATGCAGTACTCTACATTCATGAGATTCCACCACCGATCTGGCAAAGTGTGGAACCTGTAAGAGTGTGTGTCTGTGTGTGTGTGTGTGTGTGTGAGAGAGAGAGAGAGAGAGAGAGAGATAGAGAGAGAATGACACTGCATTTAAATGAACTTTTTAATTAATGCTGTTATCTAAATACATGCATTGCTACTTTGAATAATTTACGTATTTTCTATAAAAAATTTTATTTTAAATCAATTAAATCTTGCGAATTGAACGGTTGCCACCGAGACAAGAAGGCGTGACAACCTCTTCTTACCAAGCCAGTGACGTCACGGCTAGGGGCAATCGTTACTGGTGTTTATGTACAATACGACCATATACATAGGTACCTGTTTGGTAGTTTACAGCGTAGAGCGAATCTACGGTTTACATCAGCACGTGATATGTTTTGCTTTGATTTTAAGCATTCGGTAAAAGTGGAATTCTCTACGGTGTGCAAGTTTACGTTCCTCAGCACAGAATAAAAAAATTAATATAATGTATATTCTGTGTCCTGAGTGCCATGGAAATTATCCGAACGGATAGAAAGTTGATGGTTTTAAATTTGCCGACGATTAAGAAATAAACAAATAATTTGTAGACGAAAACAATCCCGAGAAAGCACTTCGCGTCTAGGAAGTGTTCAAGAGTATGTTGATATTTATCAACTTAACATACAGTATAAATATTTCTGTATAAAAGATAACTTCTGTGTAAGAATTTAGTTCAGTACCACCAAACATTTGCAATAAAATATTTTATTCTGAAGAACTATAAAATCGAGTTTAAATGTTCAGTTAATCCATTGCCTTATTATTTCAAATATCGTACCTTACGTCTGAGAAAAATTCATGTGACTAGGGGCATGTTTCCTTACACAAGATTTCATTAAAATGAACCAACTTATTTTATTTTTTTCACTTAAACACTAATATTGAAAGGGGGAAGTATAAGAAAATCACGTAAATCCTCTTGTAATTTTTAATGACAACATAAAAATTAAAAATTAAACAATCTGTTACAATGCAGCAGAAAAATCATTGGCATAATCAGTTATATATGTGTTCTATGATTTTTTGAAGAAAAAAATATATAGTTTGTAAGTTTATATAAACATAATCCTTTTGGCTTAGTGCGACTATAAAAAACTACTATTTTATGACACGTTATTTTAGGAAATAGATGTTAGCTGGTTTTATTTCACATTATAATGGGCCAAATTTTTTTCAAACATTTCTAACTTTTCGACATTGATCAGGAGCATAATGGTTCGTGTTCAATGGCAAAGTGTCATACCCTCATACACTAATTTCCGTCTTACTCTTGCTTACAACCTTGTCAATAGAGCACAGTGAAATAACATCTTTCAAAACTTCCAAGAACACAAGGACTAATTTTAAAATAATATACACTATGTATAGTGTTTCCATTTAAATGTAACGTGAGAGGGAGTGTTTTTTCAAAAACAATGTGTGTGAGGTACTTGTGTATTCAAATTATTCCTTTTAATGTAATTATACATTTAGTAGGCGTTTTCTTAGCACAGTCTGATGACCAATCACTTTTTGTAGAAATTGGTGAATTTTGGAAACGTCAACACATGGCAAAATTTCGACGAAAACTTGTATACATTAAATGTCAGCCAACGATGTGTGTGTATTATATATGTAGGTATATATAAATGCGTATGTATAAACATGTGTAATTACTTCCAGTACCTGTATTTCTCTTAATCTATAGTTACGTACCTATGGACTAAATTTGAATTAAATAAAACACAATTGAAATACAGCAGCTCGCGAAAAATTAGAAGCAGTTTAATAGGCGAAACGGGACAAATTTCTGCCATTACCTGCCGTTAAAATCAAACCACTTTTATTTCTAGAAAAAAAATTCAAACACTGTTTTCTTTTAAAAATAGGCCTATCATTGATCGAATAAATACATTCCTAAAATTTTCAAACAATTTTTTTAAAGAATTTAGAAGTGGTCGTAGGTATTCCTCTTTAGATGGAAATAGTTGTTTTATGTGTGTTATCATTGCTGAGAGTTTTTGTAGGATATCTGTGGTTTCTTTCATGTGCATACAGAGAACGTTATTGAGAGCAGTTTATGAACAAAAGCAAAATGCTTTCAATGGACCATATAGTTAGAACTACAAATATTTTTGTGCTATTTCAATTCTGTATGAAGCAAACTGCTTCCAGTGGCACGTTTCTATTTAACTTAACGGTACGTCGTATTCCATGGAAGACCACGCTCGCGCGCCGTGATTTTATTGTCTTCGACCTGTGACGTCACGCGGGAGTTGTCAGGCTTTCTTGTCTCTGTGGTCTCGGCTGAACCATAGTAATACAACCTCTGATATAACTCGATTTACTGTAATATTTCTTTTTGGATTTCAGGGCAAAGACAGAAGCAATTCAGAACGAAATATGTGATGGTGACCATGTGCTAGACACCGTGTACAGCGTGTTCACGCCAGCTGAAACAGACAATAACACATCTGAAGAAACTATCGTGTCACATAGTACAAGTGTGTCTAATAATGAAACATCAACTTCACAGAGTGAACAATTAACTAGCACAACCCCCTATACTGTTCAAACACATGGGCGCCGAGTTGTCGATATTTGTCACTTCGTTAGCAACCTTCAAGCACTTGACTCTCATAGTCCAATGGGTTGTGGTTTTCGAGATATGAGCATTGTGAAATGTGGAACTTCCTGTAAATAACGAAAATGACAGTCCAAAACTGGATGCGAACAGGGGCCCAGTGTGCGGGACAATGTCTACCGGCGGAGGACATGCACAACTTGAAGAGATTGTGTCGGCTATGAACATACCAACTATGTCAGCCAAGACATTTCGTAAATATCATGACGATGTGTGTGATGGACGGGAAGCTACTGCCCTGAATGAAATGAAGCTTGCCGCAGAATACGCGCGTTCGGCTGTTGCTGCTGGCAATGTTGATAGAAATGGAGAACCAGTCGTAACTACCATCGCAGATGCAAGTTGGTCAATGCTTGGCTATAGACGTAAGCAGTAAGTACGGATGAATTAACGGGGCTCATTGCGTGAATACATGAAAACAATAGTAGTATAAATTGAAATACGTGTGTGTCATATTGAAGCATACATATATATATATATATGTGGTTTATTAACGTATTTAGCCGCACTGTGATGCCCATGCTAACTGCGAATTGTTTAAGAATTAACTGATATCAAAATTCATGGGCGTCACAGTGCTGAAAAAATGATAGATTATTGTAATACGTTATGTAAGTGGATAAGGCACGATATATAATCACACAAACAGGCTATTTGGAAAATAAAACGAAAATGGTAGTATAGAGAATTTGAGAAACGTGCAAGCTAACTTGAACGGCGAAACATTTAATAAAATATGTATTTTGAAAGACGCGAGGAAGAACTTGTGTTTTTATGTCAGCGGACTACATTGCTAACCTAAAAGGTGCTGCAGCGCTGATGTAAAAAAACATCACACTTTATACTTAGAGCTTTTTTTTTTTTCGATACGACACGTTTTAGTTTAAAGTGTGTAGTCTATTGTGATTCAGATAATATGACAAATTAAATTTAAATTTACTTACCGTCTTACTTTTCCGTTGCGCCTTTTATGTGAAAATAATGTCCAGGTATTTGAGCATTGCAAGTAATAACCTTCCTTGCCATGCAGTTGTCCAGAATTTCGTTTACAGTGTCGCTAATTACTAGGAATTCTTGACTCTTGAATCTATGTTTTTAAGAGCATGGCAAAGTGAATGCCAAATTTAATCTACGCAAATAATAATTATAATTTTTTAGAATTAAAATTGCTATTTTTTGTAAAATAATTGCTAGTAACATTTTACATTCCATGGCAATAACACCTTAAAATGCATCAAAACATAATATTTTAATGTGTGTTGCGCTTGACGTAGCTGAATGTTCAAATTTACACTTTTATGTTTAGTTTCAGAAATAAAAACCAAGTAAATTTCTAGTCATTTATAATTTCTTGTGAATATGTAAAAGTGAACGATCACGGGCGTGACTGTTGATCGGAAAATGTTTATTTTAAGACAACTTTGCGAGTTGTTTTAAAAGCTAATTTTAAGTGTCGTCGTTTTTGTGCAGTCTGTATGTAATAGTTTTGGAACATACATGTTTTTATAGCGCATATGTCCAGAAAATGATAGTGACTATGCATGCGAAAATTTGCAAAATCAATTTTACACAATTCTTCAGTATGACTAGAGATAGTGATTTACAGCGAAAATCTTTCAGGTAAAGATGGTCACCAAAAAATGTGTTTTCATTTTAGGCGAATCAAGTAGGTTCAGTCTCATAGAAGCAAAAGCCTCGTTGGGAATGCCAAAAAAAAAAAAAGGAAACTATTTATCGCACGTAATGTAGCCAGTAAGGAAAGAAATGTTGCAGGCATGCGTATAGGACGGTGAGACCATCATGATGTAAATTACCATCTCTAGAATGGTGTGACTGCGGTTATATCCCGCCTGTAGTTCATGCAACATTGTCGAAAAGAATTTACACTGAAGAAAAATACGGGTAACTTTCTGGCGTACTGTTTTGTACCCAAAGGTTTACCATTGGCGAGTCGACAAAATGAAAGTTGAAATGTACTCGTGATTCAATCATTTGGGAGACATCTTGCATAAGTAATTTTTTATCAAATCTATTCGTGTGTCAGAATAACTGCCAGTATTACCGAAACTTAGTAATTAAATTTTTAAGTGGATTTTCGTACCAATCTGATTACAAAATCATTGTTGTAAACACGGTCAAAAACTAATTAATGAACACATAATTATTAATTACAACTGATACAATGAACTCTAGTCTTAGCGCAAGTGTTTAAGCCTTAACAAGAGTAACTATGTTTGCAGCTTACAGCCAAAACCTTTGCGCAAATGGATTTTGTGTTTGAAACGCAAAACGAAATTAACGG
The DNA here is from genome assembly GCA_029891345.1 of Dryococelus australis. Lineage (NCBI taxonomy): Eukaryota > Metazoa > Arthropoda > Insecta > Phasmatodea > Phasmatidae > Dryococelus > Dryococelus australis. Next base: position 61,072,282 of record CM056993.1, on the reverse strand, counting down.
TTGTGAACTCTCATTACTTCGACAGTTTCACACAATATGAGGGTCCGATATGGTACACAAAAATATTTCTATAAATTTATTACATTATCATAAGCGCAAAGCGATGTTATTAAACGTAATGTTTTCACTGATTAATATTCATGGTTTTACTGGCATAACTTAAGATAATGTATGCAAATATGAATTTCATTTTTGCTTGCCTAATCAATGTTATTACTTTCTCGCTCGCAAATAATACTTGTTCATATGGTTTTACAGGCTGAGATAGTGGGATTCAGAACTGAAAAAGTCCTTTTTCTCGGCGTAAAGAACAAGTACTGTACAATCTGTTGCCGTGCTGCAGCATTAGGGAAAACTCCGAAGCCGCACACATGCTTCAAGAACTGGGAGGAAAACCAAAGTTCATCCAGTATGGAAGACACGCTAATTGTTGAAGGTTTCCACCAGAGTAAAGAAATGTATGGTATAAAATATACTAAACTAATTGCTGATGGTGACAGTAATGTGTAGAAAAGAATTTTTGACTCGAATCCTTACAAAAATGTTACCGTCGAAAAAATTGGGCGAACATATCATCTTCTGCGCAATTTCTGTAACAAATTTAAGGACATTGCAACTACAAGAAATAAACAGATTGATGACATTGTCATGAGCCTGGTGACAATATTATTCGATTCAGAACAGCTGTTGTCAAAGCTGTAGAACACAGGCCGCAAGAAGAACGGCCACTACATGAAAAAGTTGAAGAATTATGGAAATACATCTCGAACAGTACAAGCCATATATTTGGCGATCATTCCCTCTGCTCGGATAGAGGCTACTTTTGTAAGTCAGATGGTAGTGATCGCAATTATGTGCCAGAGGTCATTAAAAGTGGTCTGCATGATGAGATACCTGGTGTAGTAAGACAGATGAGTAACAACAGCAGAAGTTTAATCCACAAGGTGTGCAATAACCCTGCAGAACACGACAATTGGGAAATAACTAAATTTGTTGGTGGAAAGCGAAATAATTTTTCCAATAGACGATCTCACACTGGCAGATGCGCAGGAGCAGCTGTAAAACACAATACGGGGATGCCATTGTACATGTCACATAAAACAATGTACGAAAAAAGCCCGGGAAAATTCTGTAGAAGTATGGACTACAGACGCAAAACTAAAGTTGTAGCAAGTGAGGCTAAAAGAAAGGCAACAGTGAAGAAGTATCGTAAGTCATTACTCCGCCGGGCGCTTTCAGGTCGCTTATTTGGCACCAATGCAGAAAAACAGGATATGGGTCCAGAGACTTTCAATAGAGAATGCAGAGAATTTCTCGACTCCTTGCAAATGACAAAGTGAGAAACAGAGAGTCGAAAGGGCAACCGTAATGCAAAGAGAAAGTGGGGAGTGGCAAGAGAGAAGATGGGAAATACTTACAGCATCACATTTCGGACGAATATGTAACATGAATCCATACACGAGTTGTGAATCTACAATAAAGAGTATATCGTATAGCAAAATCGATACCAAAGCAATGAAATACGGAAGGGATAACGAAAAATTTGCAAAGGAAACGATGGAGCAAGAACTAAATTAACTGTGGACTTTTTATTGATCCGGAGATTCCTTACTTCGGTGACACCCCAGACGGGCCTGTAGGAGACGACGGAATTGTAGAAATTAAGTGCCCATCGTCCGCCTCACATGACACCCAAAGATGCAATACAGAAAAAGAAAGTCACGGCATGGGATACTGACGAGTCAGGAAACGTCTTAAGCATGAAAAGAAAAAAAATTGTTTTCACTTACTAGTGCAAGGGCAGTTACATGTTACTCGCAGAAAATATTGTCTGTTCGGCCTCTGAACACCACTAGGAATAAGAATTGAAAGAACAGAAAGAAATGATGAATTCTGGAATAAAGAAATGATGCCAAAACTGGAAAACTTTTATAAAAACTGCCTACTTCCGGAGTTAATTGATCCGAGGTTCACACGGGCAATGTCTATAAAAACCCTGCATACATTACTGAAAATCAGAGAAAGAGAAAAGCAATTCAGTAAGTTTCAAGAAGCTATATAGGAAGAATTTATTTATTCCAGATTGTAAAATGGAGTCACGATTTGTTTTCTTCAAGCATTGGAATAATGTCAAAATATTTTTTATAATTATGTACTCTGATAATTGTTCATATTATGCATTGTGATCTATGCATATTAATAATTTATATTATATATTAATTATTTTTAAAAAATGTCAACATTCAAAATGCATTTTCTAACGATCATTATATTATTTAAAAATTAAATTGTAATTTGTCTGTTCAGTGGCTACGACCACATTTTGTATTTAAATTTTGCTTTATAAATGGAAAAACGTGCAGTGCAAAATTAATCAGAGTCTTATGTCCCAAATGTCATGCTTAATTCGTTTGTTGTTTCAGTATTGCTGATGTGATAGCTACTTTTTCCTTCAGGACGTAACTAAGTGTTGCATTTCGCTTATGCATATAAACTAGAAAGAAAGTAAGGCGATACCAAATATATGGTGTATATGAACTATGCAAAAGTGATTGATACAAAACATTAAAAAAATCGTTGAGAAGGATGGCATTTTTCCATTCATTATATCCATTACATGCATAGTTGTTTTAGAATGGGGAAATATTTATAATGTGAGATTTTGAATAACTTCTGTGTTACAAAATTTTCGATTTAAATTTTTGGCTTATTAAAACAAAAAAAAAAAAGTGTTCAAGCTGTTCCTTGCTAATTAAACCATGACTACTAAAATTATTGCCATTTGATTTTCTCCAAGGTTCCTCTATCCCTCTCACACGCGCTTTATCAAAATGTAAAACTAATGCGCACTATCATAAGTGTTTAAATGATCATTACAATGTTTCTAGATTTATTTATACAAGTACAAATTCAGCTCAAAAATAGAAACACAATAAGTATTAAAAAAATAATAACTAGACATTTATTTCGGCGTATATTGCATAATCTTTTTAAGACTTTTCATAACGAATATTGACTGTTTGAAAACCACTTATAAGGAAACTCTCCGTTTGGCGCAAGTCCACTATTCCCGCTACGTAATTTGTAACTGAGATTCGCGTAACAAAACTACGTCACACAAAGCGGGACCCAGGCAAGTTATTCATGCATGCTCAGGTACACGGGGGACAGCCAATGACATTAGCCAAGAGAGACCAGTTGATCTTGAAAACAATAAGGTGGCACCTACCTTCCCACCCACTTATCCTCGATGGAGTGCGTGCAAGATGGGCATAGCAACAACCGCGTACCCCACATCTTCCGGCGAGAAAATCTCGTATTTCCGGCCATGTCCCTCCGACTCTTAACAGCGAAGTGAAACTTCCCGAGTGCGAAAGAGACAGAGACAGCGGACAGTTGCTTTCTCGCTCGATAAAACAATACCGTACCATTACGGCCTACTCATGATATTTTCCGCTGTTATTTCAAGCTGTAAAAATGAGATATGTTGCTATCGGGGCTACCTAAATATTTAAATACTTCAATAGGCACCGTTTAATCTACAAATAGTATACTAAAAATCCAGGTTAAAATAATATTTTAACTGTGAACTATTTCTTACTGGCCGTTGCCAACACGTCGCTGCTCTCGGTGTTGTTAATTCATATTTAAAAATAAAGAAATATTACAAGTTATAGAAGATATTGAGGTAAAGTTTCATTTATTCAATAATACAGTACTCTAAAGTTAACCACAGTGTTATATATTTGTGGAATACACGTTATTGAAAAAACAGGTTATATGTTATGCCTAGAGTGTTTTTTGAAAGGTTCATTTTCATAAGACGCTTCCAATAGGGAATGGACAATAGGCATGGCAAGAGCTGAGCTGTATACATAGTATTGAAGTCTACTGTGTTCTGAGATTAATACGCGGAAAAACACGGGCCCTACACGCAACGTATAGTTAGGGCCACCTGTTTTTTTCGCGGAAAAGATTCATGTCCAGGCTAGACTTCAAATTCTACATACACGCTTGCTTACAAATTTGTTTCAGCTATTGGCCGCGTGTCTGCATGGGAAAATTTTTTCTACGCAACTGCTACCCGAGCACTTAACTTCCATGATTGGCTGGCAGACATGCTCTGGATCGTTCTGCGGAAGTCAGCGGGGGCTTCTTCATCGTTTCAGAGGTAGAATCCTTCTCGTTTGGCTGAGCCGTGTCCGACTGAGATGACCTATACTATCGTACTGCTCATTCTCAACGAGTTATTGCACGGAGCGGAGAGCAAACATTCGTCACGCTCACTTCCTGTGCATAGAGGCTGAGTTGTAAGACGTCACGTCAAAAACAGGTGACCCTACATATAGTCTATTCACGATAACTTCACGCATTTTGAGTCAAACTTTTGAAAAATAATCCCTTGTATAATGTGTTTTTTCCCTCCTAAATATGGCATGTGTCAGAAGACTTTTATACTTCCGTCAATTTAAAAGTATCTAATGTTTGGTTAAATTTTATTTTAAATATATTTCCTTTCTAATATATCATAATTAATTTATAATTAGTGTGAAGGAATAAGACCAAAGAGAAAATAGGTGTACTGGTAATACCTAGTAAGAAACAGTTCTCATGCTAAATATTATTAAATTGAATGCGCGCGAACGCAATATGTTGCCCCTTGGTGTAATTTCTTGGGCATGGTTAAGCTTCGTTTGCATGAGGCGGAGGTATATCCTGAAAGTAGATACTAAGCAGGTATTCAGAGAAGATGGAAGTATTGTCCATTTCATATAAGTGCGGTTAAATTTGACAAACAATGTCACCAACCTCCACACTATCTAAACAGTAAATGTTCTCGTTCGTAAAGTATTGTATTGTCCATTTCATATAAGTGGGGTAAATTTTGACAGTTCTAGAAAAGTAGCATGGCCACAATGTATCCTTCCACCACAGCTGTTTTGCCACTGAAGAAAACCACGTTTGTAAACAAGTGTTTTGAGTCCAAACACACTTGCATTCTCCTCCTTCCTCGTGTTCCCTGACACGGCAGGCACTGAAAGTCTGACTGACCTTAACCAACTTCCGTCCAGTAATTAAAGTAGGATATTATAGCTAAGTTGACATTCCAACCTGTTTTATTTTTTAACTTCAGAGTTAAATTGTAGGGGTTCTGTTTATTTTATTTTGAGGGGAAAAGTAAAAAGTGAGGAGGGGCGTCTTTAGTTTAACGTCTTTCGTGAGACTGCATTATTTTGATGTTCTTAAGAGTGTGTGGCATTGTGTGCTGCATATTTTTATCGATGTAGCAGTGGAAAATTTTGCTCGCTTGGAAAAAACATTTAAATTATTTAACTTTGAAAATATTTACTTTAATAAAAAAACAAAACGCGATACATACGTCGCTGTACGTATTCATACATACACAGCAATATGTACACGCATACACTTACCGGAATTAACCTCACACTCTAATTTACTATGTAGACAAATAAATAGTATTCACTAACTACAAAAGTGTGGGAAGTGCGGATTTTTCAGGCCACTTGTATTTCAATAATTATATCAAAGGTTTAAAATACATTTATAAAACACGCAAATTTACTGTTTGTAAAATTCGCAACCTCTTGAAAACGTGTTTTTCTATGGCAATCCTTGCAAGTTTACGCAAAAATCACGTTTGTTCGTCACTAGCAATAAATAATTTATTTGCAGAATCATTCAGTAAAATCAACACTGCGCACGTTTCCTGAAACCATCAAACTTAAACTTAAATTCGTAAATTATATTTGTGTCACTTCATTGCGGATGGCGGCAAGGAAAATGGCGGAACGAGCAGTTTTAACGAAACGGTCAAGAACACGTGTCGATTAATATTACATTTCACTCAAGAGAACGCACTGCAACAGTACCTACAACCAACTATGCTTGAAAAAAGCAAATAAAAATTATTAACTACTGATTAAGTATTCCGACAACACCAACAAAATATTCGTATAATAAAAAGGATGAAAAAAAAAAACCACTCGCGCAACGGTCTTCACCGGGCTGGAAACTGGAAACATAAACATGGCTAGCCATTGGCTGGAAACGTTTACTGTTCGTATGTGTCGACATAATCTGTCATAAATGCTAAACATGTTTTTGAAGTCCCATTACTAATAGCCAAGAAAATGTAATACTGCTTTAAAAAACATAATTTAAACCTAAAGTGTTGTAAGTATAATTAAAATTTTAAATTACAACTTTTAGTTCCGAGTACTATTTTCTTCCAAAACCATCATCAAAATAGCCAACTTAACAACACTGATTCCGCAGAAGTTCATCAGCTGATGCAATACTTTACGAACGAGAGCATTTACTGTTTACATATTGAGTAGGTTGGTCACATTGACTGTCAGATTTTACCCCACTTATATGAAATGGACAATATCCTTTGTCAAGAAGCCATTCCTGCACCCATCTGGGGTGAACTCGTTGAAATGAAATCAGAATGCCTGGGACGGGAAACGATGCAGTGTCCTCCTAAGTGTGATTCCAGTAAGTTGCCACTGCGCCACCTCGCCCGATGAAACAGGATGCGTAATCACTTTAAAACCTGTTGCTATTTTCAAATAATTTGATGGGAATACATCGGATTACTATAGGCTATTCATGGTAAAGTGAGCATTTTTGAAAGCCCTCACATTTGGTATAATAGCCAATAAATATATTTTATTTTAGTCTTCGACGTTAACTTCCGATCGAAGTGGAATATACACTCTATGTTTATTACTAGCACAGCTATATTTATTTAAAATAATGGTTGAAGGATAAAAAATTGCTGAAATAAAAAAGGAACTAGGGTTTCATAAGTGCTCACTTTACCATGAACAGACTATACCTGGCTGTTGTATTTATTTTCGTGACGCAGAAGCACAACTGGTTTTTCCAATGAATGCTTTATTACCCCGCACGTTAAAATTAATTAAAAAAACGGAGGTCTAGCATCACTTACTTAACCCCTCACAATTACTTTTTTTTTTTTTTTAAGGAAAGGAAATTTAAAACAATGTCACAATAAAGCCTGTTCGCAATGAAGTGAGCATTTTTGAAATCAACATTAGAAAAAAGTCACTACTTCTATTTGCATACATTTTAACGGCCACACTGAGTGACATGCGCCCAGTAAAGTTGGTAACAATGAAGGTAAAATAGTTCCATATCTTAAAATTGCATAAAAAGTGTTAGGTAAACATTTGTGATAAGTTAAATTATTTATTTCGCTTTCGGTTTTTTTTTTTTTTAAGTATCAGAGTGTAAAGATGAACAGATTGAAAAAAAAAGTAGTTTTCTAATATTTTATAATTTCACTTGACCGATGCATGAATAAAGTGATGAGGCTGATGGCAATATTAATTTTACATAAGGTGGAAGAATACACAACGTGCATACAAGTAGATATTAAGCAGGGTTTAGAAAAGTACTCACTTTATATAGGCTTTATATAGCTTAAAACGATGTCACACAATACTTGAGAATATAAAGGTTAAACAGCCGCTTGAACTGCGAACTCGAGTCACACGCCAGGAAAATGGCGTCACCAGAGAGCAGACATGTTGGAATTTCATTCGCCACTCGGCGCCTGCTCACCTACTCGCCAGACGGCCGCCCAACCAAATGTAGATTCTTTCGCAGCACGCAGCAGCCAATCAGATACAGGGCCCGTTCCCCGAGTCTCGCGTGGCCATTCTGCGAATGGGTACGCTATGCGATCTCTTTTCTGTGTACCTAAGTGTTCTCTGACAAGGTAGCGGGACGCCTGGCAGGTAGGTCACCCTCAACACACACAATTTGATAGGATTTTCGCACTCATTGGGGCAAAGTTTGTAGGGACCCCGGTGGCCTATAGGCTATTCATGGTGAAATGAACACTTTTTGAAGCTGTCTCATTTGGAATTATAGTCAATAAAATTAATATATTTTATTGTAGCCTTAGACGTTAACTTTTGTAAGTAACTAGGGCCTAAAAAGTGCTCACTTTACCGTGAACAGCCTATAGCAGGCACTCATGCGGTGTTGCGATTTCGATTCCCGGCTGGGTCGCATGGTGGAAATGTGGCGGACATTGCCTGTAGTCGATGGGTTTTCTCAGGGTACTTCCTCGTTCCGTTGCCGTTACGTTCCGACGCCCCTCCATCACCACCTACTCTGTTTCGTTCCTCCGGCTGGCTGGAGCTTCACTTGTATCTCGCGCGGGTGGGTTCAGCCAGCCCTCTTGCCCATCTACTTCCTCATGTGTCGTGTTAGCCGCCACCCTGGCTTATGGCGAGAACCGTGTGTGGTTGGTTGTGAGTTATGTTCGCTGTTGAACTAAGCACTTTTGAACGCCCTGCGTTGTTTCAACTTCCAGCACGTTGCGTGGCCATCCACCATGTCAGTATAAACATTGCCGCGAGACTTTCACCTTACGTTTACAAGTGCTCACGTTTCAACTGAACAACATAAATACGCTCACTTCGATTCCAATGAGAAAAGGTGTATCGATATTGGTGGCTTTTAGTATTTATATATGACGTTGTTACGCTTGTGTTAAATTCTCCTCAGGCCACAAGAAAATATTTTATTTTCTTTATGCTGACAGTTATGACGGCCACGAAAGAAACAAGCATGGTTCTCATTTTCTCCTTTGACATAGGTCTACTCACGCATTTGGTCCAGTAGTCCAGCCTGCCAAACGCACCCTGCTTCACTGCTTGATACTCGCAGTCGCAGATTTCCCTTCCTCTGGTCACGTCTGGTTAGCAAATATGCACAGACCGGGGTTTGAAATTATCGGACTATAAAGTACTAGCGACCCGCCTCGGGTTCGCTCGGGTGAAATTTACAAATATGCCGTTGTTTAGGTTTACAGCAAGTGCTTAAGGTAACCAACAATGATCAATACTGTGTTGTTCACAACGACTTCGTAAGGGACAAAAATAGTTATTGTGGGTCATCCTTAAAAGATGCTGCCGCGGACGTTTTTGCATACCTTTTTGAGATCTACAATTCTGTAGTACATTAATTTAGTGCATATCTTATGACCGAAAAGCGGCTTTTTCCGACTTTATTATAAAAACGTCTGCATTTGTAGAATGTCCTTACATTAAATATTAATGTATTATATACCTAAATCTTCCTCAAGAAATTCTCTAAATGACGGTGAAAACCGCATCAAAATCTATCAAGTTGTTTAGAAGCCTTAGCTGAATACACACACACACACACACACACGCAGCCGGGCGACTTTGTTTTACATTAAGTATAGATAAACTGGCTGTGTGGTATTATAACGTGATATAGGCCGTTCACGATAAAGTGTGTACTTTTGGCCCTGGTTACTTTTTTATTTCAGCCCTTTCTTATCCTTTGGCCAACTTTTAAAATAAATATAGCCATATGAGTAATAAACAGAGTGTGTAGATTCCACCGCACTCGGAAATTCACGTCTAAGTCTAAAATAATATATGTATATTTTTACTACTATTCCAAATGAGAGGGCTTTCAAAAGTGCTCGCTTTACCTTGAATGGCCTATACCAACACTGCGTTCACAGTGCAGTTCACATCTGCAGTCAGCGGGTAACTTTCTCCCGTCCCTCGAGAGTTGGAGCACAGGTGAGAGCAGCGATGCATCGCGCCGCTCTGTACGCGCGAGATCGATCGCCCGGTGTTTCGAGAAGAAGGGAAGAGGCAGTGAGAGAGACAAGAGCGCAGGGCACTAACCAGCCTGGCGCTGGGGCCCCGTGGTCCAGATTAATCCCGCGCTCGTGTCGGGGTCAAGTGGATCGCGGCTAATCTTGTCACTTGGCGCGCATAACCACAATTGTCGCACGCGGGTCAGTGACCCATCACGCGTGCTTGAGGGGGCTTGATGAGTGCGGCGGGGAAGGGGGGGGGTAGGAGTGCAGTGACTTTTAGTGAACGGACAGACGACATCTGTCACGTTCAAGCCTGGGTCTCCGACCTCTGCGTCCTTCGCTCTGCTGCTCGCGCGTATACGTAGCTTATAGTCTCTTCGCGGTTTGATCTCACTTTTTGGATCAAACATTTGAAAAATAACCTCCGTGTACGAAGTGTCTTTAAGGCAATTGGTGCATGAAAGCGGTATATTTATATAATTTGTGTTATAACTTATTTCACAGCGGATTTTTCAAAATTTCTGGCACTTCAAGACGTAAATAACAACTTTTAGCACCTTCTTACGTTGTTAGATATTCACTGCAGTCATTATTCTCGGAGCACTGATTGCAGATAAGAAAACAAAAATCCTTTCATTTCTTCCATCAGCGCTCCGAGAATAATGACGGCAGAGAATTCTAACTACATATGAAGGTGCTGAAAGTTGTTATTTGTGTCTTGAAATTCAGAAAATTAAAATATAAAAAAAATCCACCGTGAAACAAGTAATGGTACAAATTATATAACTATATTGCTTTCATGCACCAATGGCCTTAATATGCCATGCATAATAAGCGTTTTATACTCACGTTGACAATAAACACACATTTTTTTTTTTTTTTTTTTTTTAGCAAATTGAATCTTATACTTATATTTTAGCGATAAATCATTCTTTTGCATACATCATTAATATGAATTAAAACAGGGAGAAAATATGTGTGTTGGTAATACCTACCAATAAATAGTTCTTATGCCGAAATATCATTACCCTGGCTGCGTACGAATGTGGTGCATTTTTCCTTTGGTGTAATTTTTGAGACTCTGTTAGAATTTGTATGTGTCTGTTTCTACATATCGTTCAGAGACTGTTGCAACGATTTTGATGATGAAATTCTGACATAAATTAGGTCTTAACAAAACTTTTTAAGGGGAATGGTGCACGTAAACCGTATATTTATATAATTTTTTGTCATGACTGGTTTGATAGCGGATTTTCCACCATTTTTTGCTCGACAAGATGTAAATCACAATTTTGAGCACCTTCTTGCATATTGTTACAAATTAATTAATTGTGTTCGTTATTCTCAAAGCAGTGATTGAAGATAACAAAACAAAAATGCTTTCCTTTCTTCCAGCAGTGCTCCGAGAATAATGACGGCAGTCAATATTAACAATGTAAAAGAGCGTTGAAAATTATTATTTGCGTCTTGTCCAGCCAAAAATTTCGACAAACCCTTTGAAAAACGACTTATATCTCAAAATCGGGTAAATGTACTGCTTTCGTGCACCTTTCCCCTTAAATACTCCAGCAGTATAATATACTCTCATGCTATAACAAGGAGGTGAGCAGCAGAAATTAAATAATGGATTATCTTTACATTTTTCTCTATTCTGGACAAGTTTGTGCTGCTACCATTGTTGGACTACCTTACATTATCTACCATAATTTGTACTGCTAAAAAAATCTAGGTACCGTTAAAAGTAATTTATACGCATTAAATTTGTATTGTAGGTTTCGAATATATTAACCTAATATATCCCCAGTAAAATTACCTGAGTACTATTACGACTTATAAGAAACTTAAATCTTTACAAATAATGTAGATGTTTGTGTGGCTTTCAATCGGACGTCATATCATAGTGTTTATACCAGATAACCCAAAGTCTCGAATTAACAACGCCCTGCCTCTCCCCCTCTTCTAAAAAAAAAAGTTTAATTCGCACATTCTCCATAATTCTTCGTAAATAGCTTTTCATTGGCAGCGATGATGTAAGCAGGGGCCTGAGAAATTTGCGCATTCATTTCGGCACGAGTTAAAATTAAAAAATTCTTAGGTTTGTGTCGCCTTTGTAATTGGTCCACGCGTTGAAAGCATATCCGGTCGTGTTGCGCCGGTTCGCTATTACGAGGCAGTACGGAACTAGTAAAAACTAGTACGTATTTATTGACGGTTCAAGAGGATAATGAGCTAGCCTAGACATGACACATTTACATTAGCCATTATAATAATTAATAGACGGTACCGCAGATACCAGGGTGTAGACTAAGTGATACGACGATGATTAGAAAATACCTAAGCAGGCGATTATATATATATATATAATATTTTAGAAAACACTGGTAAGACTAAAATTGGTCTACGATTACTAATTTTGGTTTCACTGCCTTTTTTTTTTTTAAGTGGAATCACTTTGGAGGCTTTTAGTCTACCAGGAAATATACCATTAGCTACGTATTTATTAAACATATTTCGAAATGGCCCTTTTATACTGCTTACACAAAATTTTATTCTTTTTATAAGCAGATCATAAAATCCAACCGAATTTTAGTTTTTTTAACATAAAAACAATGTACATTTAATTTTTAATTTTGCATATAATACGGCAAGGATTGGCATAGTGATAATATATTTATGAGTATAGCAATTCCACACTATTACATAACCAACATATATACCCCGGAGCACGCAAGTATGTACGTACAAAAATAGCTTCAGTTGAAAGGATAGGAAATATTTCAAGATGGTAAAACTTATATGGAAAGTGATTCGGTTATGTGTATTTGGTACTCTGTAGACTTCAAAACAAACGAAGCCTCAAAAAGTAGAATCTTTTAATCAAATGTGAATATCTAATTGCTTTTATTGTTTTGTCGTACGGGAGAGTGTATATGTCACCCTATTCTACATTATAGCTGAAAAGCAGCAAAACCAGAGTTTAAAAAAATGCGTTAACACCGAACCGCAACGTGTGCAGTATTAGAGTGAGTGAGTGAGTGAGTGAATTGTTACGGATATGACTTAAGGTCAAATCCGCACTTAAGGAGACTGTTGCTCTTTTAACTTGACCAAATAATTCCTTTTGAGGTGCACGCATTAAGGGGATGTAGTTATCAAAATTAGGTGCACACAAAGTATACTTCAATTAATTACTTCTCTATCAACCAACCATATATGAGGGGGTTTACCACACTGTTAATAAGCTACTCCAACTACAAATATGTATATATATATATATATTTATATATATATATATATATATATATATATATATATATATATATATATATTTATTTATTTATTTATTAATCTTTAGCCTTTTACAGACTGGCAAATACAATTCCCTATAAATTTGCAATTATCTTTCTTCAGTGATCTCCCATTATAGGGGTACGGTCGTAACCAAATTACTAGTAAATTTCTTATGATCGTGGAGGCAATTGTTCTCGGTTCAAAATCAAATTCAATTAAACTTATGGCCATTTTCTGTATGCGCAAGATATGTTCAGTCATACTTTTTAAATAACGTAGACTGGCACGGTCAGTCTCAATAATGAACCTTCTTCCGTATGAGTACTATCCAAAGTATTTAAAAAATTATCGAGTGGAGCCTAGCTCCCGTTCTGTAGTGCGGATATGACCTTAAGTCATGTCCGTAACAGAATGAAGAGATTTGGGCGGCTCTTCACAGCGAGGTTTAGCGAGCCGATGAGGGTGATTGAGGTGAGTATGGAGCAGCACCGAAATGAAGGGGCGGGGAAACGGGAGATCCCCAAGAAAACCCGCTGACCAGCGGTATTGTCCTGCACGATTCCCATGCGATACGAAAATCCGGGGGCGACCCCCGCCGGGAATAGAACCATGTTCTCCTTGGTGGGAGGCGAGTAGTCTAACCACTACACCCCACCGCGGCCCCGAATATCTAATGATTGTGAAAACGTCTGTCCAAGCCAAATTCGTATTTTAATACAGTAATACACATTAGAGCTGGATATGGAAACCTGAAACTTGCGTTCGGATACGAGAAGATTCTTAAGAGTGCGTGGGAGAAAAAATTTTACCGGGTACAGGCTGGTGGTGTGGTTTTTGAGTTCCTCGTAGGATAGCGCCACTTACGACTACAACGTAAGCAACGCGATATAAGCGGCGCTACCTTGAACTAGCAACGCAAACGCTTACAAGGTTTGTTGTGAGAGGCAGAAGAGGAATAAAAGTAGGGAAAGATGATATGCAGATAAGGATATCTGTAGGCAGTTGGCATGTTTGTGATGTGAGTCAGCGAACGGCTTTGCAATGAGCAGCTCACATTTATACAACTGAACCAACCAATGGTAGAACTGCTCTTATCAATGGCAACTAAGGCCAGTTAGCCTGTTAATGTACTGGTTTTTATGTAAAGTAATCTATTTATACCCTACTAGCAATTCTAGTTTTATTCATCCAGGAAGTACCGTGGTGGTGTAGCGGCTAACAGTGCTCGAACAGATTCAAATCCAGACGAAGTCAAATCCGAATATTTCGCATTTTTTTAAAATGAGGCGGATGTTGCTGTTAGCTAGTAGGCTTTCTCTGAGTCTTTGGTTTTGATCAATAGTATAAAAAGAAATACTGGATGACCTTAAATTCGCATTTTGAGCATTGAGCGTTTAGACACTCTCATAAGTGTAAACACTTTGCATATGTGTCCGATTAAACAATACATCACATGCTACTTCGAAGAAAATGCCTGCTCCTTCTTTTGCCAATTTAACGCATGACATTTTAAGGTATTTAACACTCTTTAACAAGTAGGTAAATATATTAAATATGTTTCCGTCAAAACTGCATTGTCATACCTGAATAAATGTGGAAAGGTTTTTCTGTTACACTGCTAATAAACAGCATTCATATCCACGTCTATAACCATGCTCAGGACACTTTTTGGATAAACTTATTTCTACCTACTGTACACCTGGACCGAACAAGATGGCACAGGTGTAAAACACTGAACTCACTTTCGGGAAGGCCTGGGCTTGAATCTCGGTCCGGCTATCCTAATTAGGGTTTTTTTTTATGGTTTCCCGAAATCGTGGCAGGTGGAAAGTTAGATGTGACATAAATGGCTGATCAGGAAACAATAATTAGATACGGTTACGAGGGCAAGATATCTGATTATCAAAAATTTAAGCTATTTTTTACGCAATCCCATCTTGGTGAAATGTTAAGTTACTTGATATTTTATGTTTAAAATCGTCAATGCCATTTTTTAAGTGCCGACATATGTGTGAACCACCTATTCAAATTAATGTTATTTATTCAGGTTAGTGAATCGTATTGTATAGTTTCTTTTAGTTCGTGTTACGTAATGTTGGCTCAGTAATCTCCAAGGATTACTTACCTAACGGACATACTACTCTAAACTACTGAATAAAAAATAATGGTGGAATATATTAGAACATTAATACTCAGTGTTCAGTCCTCGCGAGAAGCTACGATTTCGGTCAGATTATATTCAGTAATTAATGTAGAGTAGATGGCAGATGATAATAAACGGAAGATAACGCCTGATTTTACAGAACATCCCAAATTGTGATTGAATACGCAAGTGATGCATACATTTTTCACAGTTGCGCACTATGATCTTAATAATTGCAATTTAAGAAACTATTATTCAAAATATTTATAATAAGAAGTGTATGAGGGAGAAGCGGTATTAAGCAGGCAAACACGTTTTGGATATACGCCTACTTCTGTAGTTAATCAACTTATTCTGATTAGGTAAATTAGACATACAGATATTGCCCTCACGTAACAAGCACTACGCTCTGTTGTGTGCTAAGAAATTGGTTTTATATTTATATCACTAGTATAATTGAATTGTTTTCATCAAAACTGAATTATAGAATATTTTCATGTGCGTTTTGTTTTTTAGTAATTTCTTATTGGTGCAATCGTGTGGGTTGTGCATAAAATAAGTATGAATAAAAGTACGGAAAGATGAGCAAGGTCACTGATCCCAATGTTTGAAATTATTTGGAATGTAGAATGTTCTGCTCTTTCATATGCAGTACACTTAACGTTAACAAATATCACTCAGAAAAATGTCTAACTCCAAAAAATAAATAGATCAAAACTTTTTGCTGTATCTTATTTAACATAATGTCTCAAATATTCAGAAAACAAATCATTTCAACTCACATTCGAATAGAGTAAACTCGAAAACGTATGGTTGTAAACGTGATAAAATGTACTTGAAAATGTTAATTCTGCCACTGAAAATATTCTTAGACTTAACGTTAAAGTCAGTAAATTAAAATAATGATTAATTATTGTTCAAAAGCCTTAAACTGAGTTTCAAAATAATATTCTCTCAGCGCGGCCAGTTTCGGATGCATGAGAAACTTTATGCCTCGGTTACTGCATAGTTGTCTGTTTTACGGTCACGGACATAAAACTACGTTATCGTCCCAAACTATGACTTGGATGCCAAAAATGTTACTAAAATATTTCTTACGTCTCTAAATTTTGTTTCGATGTGTTGACTTCTGGATATCTAGGTTATTCGGGGGTCTAATCAAACGAAAAGTCATTATTTTACCGTTTGCGTTATAGGCCGCTACAAACGTCGCTATCGAAAACAAGCTTATTTAACACGCCATTTCAGTTATAATATTTCAGGGCCTCTTCCTAGACTGTGCCCAGGGTAATTTGTACACAAATACATGTCTTCGACGTCCAAATATGTCAGTGAAAATACTGACGAATTCTAATATGAAAATTCGGGTCGCAGCGATCTCGAAATCTCCCATAACCGCGGGCTGTTGCTAAACGTTATTTAATTTTTCCTTTGTTGGCTACAAACCCAAGAAAACGGTGCTCATAAAAATGTAAATGTTAAAGCATATAACACCGACTTCACAATATGTTATGTAATCATTAAGGTCTATGGCGAACTTGTTGGACGCACCTTCGTGACGTCACGCTGCAGGGAGCGAATTGTCTGTTCGTAATCTGTCAGGTGACTTTAACAAAACATTGTTCCATGTCGAACATAATTTTATGACGTCACATCCCCTCTAGTGTATTATAACTCTATGATATGTTATTAAATAAAACTTGATAATATCAAATTCTGACATTACAAATCAGTCGCTGGTGTCATGAATAGTTTCGTTAATATTACAGAATAAGTTAATAAGAGGTTTGGACGGCTCTTATCATCTAAGCTAAGGTCTTTAGAGCCGATGACATATGAATGAGGCGGATACGGAGAAGCGCCTTGGAATGCAATGACGCGGAAGAGGGGGAACCGAAGATTTCCGAGAAAACCCGTCGACCTACTGCATCGTCCATGCACGATTCCTACATGCGAAAATCCGAGAGTGACCCCGCAAGTAAAGTTGACAGTTAATGAATACTGCTCAGTATCTCTGCTATGTATATTTCACCACATGAAAAATTAATACTGCTGGAATGTGATTCCGACATAGCATCAACTAATTGTGGCATCCGATTTTTTTATAAATACATTCTACTGACACCTTCTCTCATCCTAAACTGGGTTCCCAATGTAAACGGTCCTGAGTTAGTTACATAAGATTTTAAGAGTATTCCACGTCTAATTAGAGACAAACATCAGCTCTATTGTGTGAGCTTCAAAACACTTTGCCAGAGTGCTCTACGGACACATGAGAGCTATTGTAGCTCTAAATCTAGACTTATAAACGTAGCTTCTCTTATTTGTTGTCCGGAACACTGTGCAGAAAATCTGAGTAAGTACTGAAATGAAACGGGCGATTTTACGCTAATGGAAACCAAGAAGTAGAACCACCTACCACTAAGAAACTTTGTAAAATCTTACAACCTGCACTCAAGAAACACTCATTTCTTTAGTTGCAATGTTTTATGGCTTCACAGTCCTCTACGGCGAGATCATTAAGGACAGTGGCACTTTAACAGCAGATCAGGGTGAAGTGAGGTGAAGATGAAACAGTGATGGAAAACATCTACGTGTGGAACGAGAGTACAACAGTACCCCGAGAAAAGCCACCCCCCCCCACCAATGGGGTAACGTCTGTCGCGTTTTTGACATGTGAAAATTCTAGTGTAACCCGGCCGGAAATCGAAAGCTTTGGTGGGCGGCGAGAACTATGCTTCTACGCTACCGTAGCCCCCCGACTACATCATAGTTCAAGGGAACTGAAAATGGAACCGGCAATAGTCTTTAGTAAGGAAGCATCTCGGCACTTGCCTGGAGCTATGTCAGGAAACCATGGGAAGCTGAAATGAGGATGCCCGGACAGGGATTCAAACCGCGGCCCTGCGGAATGATAGCTCATTGTTTACTACTATTACTACTTGCTCGGTCAGTTTGATTTTACTTGTTCAGCTTTCATTAGGACAGAAACAACTAATCAAGCTTAGTCAGTTAACGAAGAATTTAGTTAGAATGTGAATATGAAATAACGGTATTTATGTGTTGTCATTAGATATACATAGTCCACATATATAAACATACACACCGCGAGCCAGTGATATTAGTTTTAAATGCATTAGTCACATTATCAATGCTGTTTTACACTTGTTTCAATAAAGATGTATGAAAACTATAACCTACATGTACAACCGCCAAATATTATATTTATACATCAAATAATTGTGACTAGCAATTCGTCGAATCCACGTATTCAACCCAGAAAAAAATTAAATACTGCTTATAAGCATAGTTTCTAATAAGTATAATTTTATTACATTCCGTCTTTTAATGGTGCAAAAATTTCGAAATATTTCATTAATAAGCTCTCAGCTATAATTTATTTCTTTTTACTTTGGAATACTACTGCATTTGCGTAAAATTCAAACCGCTTGAATCTATGATTAATCAGGCATAAGCAACAATATTGACATACCTTTAATCATCTTCGAAACTCATCATAAGGACCGCATATTTCTGTTATTAAATATTATTTTTACTTGCCTTTTTTCTTCCAACGCGCTGTTTTTCACACATATCTATGAAGACGACAGCATAAATGTAATTAAAAATTTCGAAATTAAAAGTTCCTGTGGAATAGATGAGGTACTTATGACTCTGCTAAAAAAAGTGTTCTTATTTAATAAAACTGCCTTTGACTTACATTTTCAATGAATGTCTTGCCCAGGGAATTTTTTCTGATAGACTCAAATATGCGAAAGTAGTACCAATACACAAAAAAGGTGACAAGGCATTGGTGGTTAACTATAGGCCTATTGCCCTTCTTACGTCCTTATAAAAAAATTTAGAGGAGAAATTGAGAGCAAATAAACTGACCCAATTTTCAATTAAAAAAAAAAAAAGACAAGGTTATTTCATTGCATCAGTATGGCTTTGTAGAGGGCAGATCCACAGAACAAGCTATTTACAACTTTACTGAAAAAATATTAACTTCTTTTGATAAAAGACAGGTATATTCGTAGACCTTTCGAAAGATTTTGATTTTGTCGACCACAATATTTTATTGCAAAAAACTTGAACAGTGTGGAATAAGAGGAGTAACCAATAATCTGTTAAAATCATATCTTGAAGACAGAAAACAGATCACCTCCATAAGATATTATGACAAAAATCACATTACAAATGTTATGTCCAACAACAGAACTACTCGAGTAGGAGTGCCACAGGGATCAATAATGGGACCAATTTTATTCTTAATATTTATTAATGATTTTCTAGAACAAATAACCAACGGCTCAGCTATAATGTTTGCGGATGACGCAAACATTTTGGCAACTAGTACAAATAACGCTGTTCTTGAAGGAAATATGAAACAAACAGTGATTGAGATGTCCAGTTGGTTCCAGTATAATAAATTAATATTAAATGCAAACAAATCTGTGCTCATGAGTTTTATGCAAACCAATAAATATACAATGCAGGATTAAAGATGCACAACAATAGAAGAGGACATGTTACAGACAGTAAATAGTACTAAATGTCTAGGGCTCATTGTAGACAGTAATTTAACATGGACTGAGCATGTTGGTAGTTTGTGTAAAAAATTGAGTTCAGTGTGTTTTGCGGTACATACCTTAAAAAAGATTTGTAATAATAATACAATATTTGCATACTTGAAATATTGCTTATTATTTCATATAAATATGTAATATAGTGTGTAGGGAGCTGTGAAGAACCCACACAAGGACTCCTCGTTGCGATAGCCAATTCGAGATATAATAATATTATATTCAAATAAATATGTACTGTGTATGGTGTAGAATTTGTATACGCAACAATGGGACGACACATACAACACTTGAGTGACCAGGCTGCACAGCTGACTTGCAATAAATCAGTGGGAAAGGATGTGATCTTACCTAGACGGCCTCTGTATAATTATTGCCCGGTGCAGTCCTGGGCCGGTAGGGGAACAAGTTTATTACCACTAGCAACCTCTGTAAACTAGCATTTGGCACGTACACCATTTAAGTACGTACGTCAAAATAAGGCAGATAATTGAAAACTCTAGTAAACACATATGTAAGACCCTGGGTAAGACATAGGTTAACTTAACACTACAGTAGAGAAAACGACGAAACATATACGCCCTTTGAATTAATTTCATTTATTTTACTTTTCATTTCCTTTTATATTGTAATTGTTTAGATCAGAAATAATTAAAAACACTGATAGAAATATGAGAAAAGCTATAAAGACAACACACTATCCTAACAACGCTAAAGGTGGTCATGCCTAACCTACTTGAACCCTTTTACGGTTACGTGACGTAGCTTGCCAGAGTCTGAATATACTGGTTTCAAAATCAAATTAATTAAACTGTTCTCTGTAGTAAATATTACGTTAAAACAAATTGTGCTCTCGCTAAACAGTCTAGCTCTGGTAGAAACTACTCTTATCACAGGTTTTGCAGTGGGCGCATGTGTGCTGGAAATTTACGTACTTATCAAAAAGTCAAGATGGCGTCGCTTGTGTACTGATGCTAACGGACATCGACCTGAATCACAATGTAAATAAAATTAGGTCCAGATGAAACTGTCAGATCTTTTTGTAGGACTTTTCTTTTAATCACCAAGCGGATTGAAGGTAGGATGCTCTTGCAGGATTTGGCGTAGCAGGATTGAGGTGGAAATACGTGGAGCTCCGCTCTACACGTACGTAGACGGCATGTTTAAACTATCTAGCTCCTGACCACTTAACCTCGTGAATGGGCGACCATCGACACAAGCTCCATTGTTGGTTACAAGTTTACTTAAAAGTTGGTTCAGGGACACGTCTATACACCCTAAAACTAATTTAAAGTCCTACCTCTCCGTCCACTTCAGACGGGAGGTCCTGCCCTACGTCTGACGTCGTTGGAGGCTGCTAGCGAAGAGAGCGTTAGTCTCTGCAGGCTGACGCTAGCTTAAGGGGGTCTATAGTGCCAGCCAATCAACAATCAGGATTTAAACATGCGGGCCAATAGGGATCAAAGTTATTCAAACCACCCACATGAACCACTTCTAACGACATTAAAAAAAAAACGTGATCTCGGAACTGAGATATAATACAATACAAAAATAGAAAGACTTACAAAATTGAGATCACACCAAAAATATATATCAATTATAAATTATAAATAAAAATAAATACACAATGAAAAATGAACTAGCCTATCAAAATTACACACAAATATTATTGCCACCATACATCTAAGTTTTAAACATCTTACGTGTTAAGAAAAATAAAGTTAATAAAAATAATTAAATTTACATAGGCTGTTGAAATCATAAAAGTGACATATGTGAAAAATATTACATTAACTCTTGCATGACAATATGTGTAGCAATAAGAACCGGAAAAATAATATAAGTTAATTGTATGCATAAAAACCCTATTCTTATGGGTGTAACATACTATTTATTAAATATTCAGTCCATAATAAATTATGGCATCATATTTTGGGGTAAATAGACAAAATGGAAAAAGACTTTTAGATTACAGGAGCATATAGTGAAATTAATAAGTAACAAGGAAAAAAGAAGCCATTGTAGGCCGCTATCCTATATAATAAGTAGACGATCTCTGTCTGTCTGTACGTCTTTAAACTCAACAGAAGTTTTTCAAATTTTGCAGAGCGAAGTTCGAATTTCAGCAAAATCAGATTACGCAATCATTACCTTTAACACAAAAAAAAAATTTTTTTTTAAATTTTTCCCTGTGAAAAGTTTTGTATTAATGCATAGAGAATATTGCATAGAGATATGAAGGTAACGGAATATAGTTTTTGTTTACTTTAAATGTTTCGCGTCAATATTGAGTTGATAGAGCGATTCCAAGTGGGGCATTAGTGGCTCAGTGGATAGAATTATATTAAGTGGGGCCACAGTGTCTTAGTGGATAGAACTATATCAAGTGGGGCCGCAGAGGCCAAGTGGATAGAACTATATCAAATGTTGAGTTAATTTTACATCATTTTTTTTTTTCAGTCTTTGTATGATAACAAAATGTTGTAACATCGTAACTGTTCTAGACACGTGACAGTAGTAAAAACACTGTCACGGGCTAACCCCTAGTTTATAAATAACAAATTCATCACTCTTCCATGGCATGTATATGTACCGTAGTATTCATTTTTACATGGAAAACATTAAAAAAGTTAAAAATAGTGATATACACCCCTACTACATCAGACAAGCTAATCATCTTAACCTATTCTCCTACAGAACCTCAAAATTTACATCAAATCGATACTATGCCTGGGAAAAACTAATAAATAACCTTCCCAGTCATTTGAAGTAAATTAATAGTTTGCAGAAATTAAAAAGAGCTCTTAAATTATACTTTTGAAATAAGGCCGTCTATTCCGTAGACGAATACTTACATAAAGATAGATTTCTATAACACAGAACAAGACTGATATAAGGAGACCTCATGTACTACCTTGTGTTTCAATCTAATGTAGACTTTACATATTTATACTTTAATATGTATCTGTACATGAATTGTAACAACTTGTACTGCAACCAAATGTAGTCTTAACATGTTTGTAGAGCTGCTAGAATTAATAAGTGTGTAAGTTATACTATTTATCTCTTATGTATTTTTATGTTAATGTAATAGTGTGCAAATATCCATATTGTATAACAAATATTAAAAAAATATAACAATAATTGACAAGTCCTCTCCAAAGTGTATTGGAAATCGGGATGCGCATAAATAAATAAATAAATAAATAAAGTGATTTCCCTTGGCTTCTTTTCCGCCATGCAGGAATAAGTATGTGTCCTCTTAAATCGTGTCTTATTACCACTCATTATGGCGTCTCCCGCCAAATTCAAAAGAGTGGTTTCGCGATACTATAAAATAAACAATGACGGCCTCCAACAAGCGCGACACCTATGATGCATTACTGTAATGAATCACTGCGCGCGGAAAGCCCGTCACCTATGGGTGGACGCATGGACTACGACGTATCTAATCAGTGCCAAATCCCGCGTGAAGTGCCGTTTTCAAGGCTCGAGGCGCAAAAGATTTTACAGCTTGTGTTGCTTCTACATGCGTCCTGCAATTTTCAACGTCATGTACACCAATGTGTTGTGGATTGACACTTATCAGTTTCCCATTTGCAATGCAAAATTTATTAGTATTCGCATATTGAAGTTCGTCATATTGACGGCTATGTAATTAGTAAAATAAAACACATTTCGAAACTTCGGGTAATGGAAATCTAAAATCCAATCTTACACAGTATCTTAATATTACCCTGATTTCAAAATATTTAACGGTTTTCACCGCATCTCTTGCGCCACGAACGTCGATTGCGCAGCTCGCCGCCACATGTCCCACGCCCTCTTCTTCATTTCATGGCGTTAGTCAGCAGTTTACTCAGGAAGCATGACGTCAGCTTCAACAAAGCCACACGATATGCTCGTTTCCAAGACTGTAACCGCCTCTGTCGTTTTATTGCTTCTTCAGTGCCACGCGGTTTCTTAATTGTTAGAGTGGGATGTAGCCCCTGGGAACCTCGTATCCAAGGTCAAGAAGGAAGCGAGGGAGTGATACGGGCGACACTAATACCAAGGCGTGCAGAGTTACCGTCGTGACTCTGTAGTGTGCAAATGAGACCTTTAACAGTAGGGTTTTACTATACGCGATGAAAGACTGCAGATTAAACTACGCCCCTAACTTTGCACATTTCTCTTGCCGCTTAACACTCTGTAGGCTATGATCGAGTGTAGCACGAGCAAAGATAATTTGAAAATTTCTTTGTTGTTCTGAACAATACTCGCATGGATGTGCAGTCTTTGTTCGGATAGTGTTTAACATGACCTCATAAGAACACCTCAGCGCAGTAACAATGATACTGCTAAAGATATAATTCCTTCCTTTTATTTCCACTCAAAGGGTCATTATTGATTTGAATACTTTCATACGATAAAGGAAATTTGATTTGGTCAATATAAGCTCGGCTCTCTGTTGGTTAATGAGCGGCCAACAATGAACACTGTAAAGTACAAGGTAGTGTCCGGTGTAGTATATAAACCAATAGGACAATGGTGAGTTCTAACACAGACACCAACAGAACCGGTGTTCTTGCAGTAGTGGATATAGGTGACTCACTTCTAATTTGTCTTAAATGCCAGTAAATTTGTGAAGACCTCAATGTGTTACGGAATCTGCATATGCAAGCTTTAAAAATGTGATATTTGACTACTTTCACGAATAGTTATTTGATCTTTTTTTGACAAAAAGTCGTATTTGCAAAGCATTTATTTACCGAGATACGTGTATTCGCGCAAACAACTATTTCACAAAAAATAGGGGGCTCCATCCCACTCTTAACGGTAAAACATTTTCCAAACCACCGTTTCAATTGCACGTACAACAAAGATTCACTTAAAACAGTAATGTTCCATATTTGCTTTTAATCTCTAATTATTCATTGACTATATGCAAGGACAGGGAAATTTGGGAAGTTCAGTGGTCTTTAGACCATGTTTTCTTGCATGCTTGTTATTGACTCGGAACTTCTGCAGGGTGCGTGGTACATACTCTGATCCACTTACAAAGTTAACTGAAAAGTACGCCTGTTTCAGGTCTAATATGTTCTCAGATAAATTCAAGAAATGTTTTGGTCACTAACAACAGTATGAGGAACTCCACTACCGCGAAGGGCCGCGGTGGCTGAGCGGTTTACCTGCTGGTCGGTGGGTTTCCTCGGGGTTCTCCCGTTTCCTACGTCTTTTCATTCCGGCACTACTCCATACTCATCGGCTATCAAGACGTCGATGTTAAGAGCCGCCCTAATCCCTTCACTCCAAGTTACTGTGCATTTGACCGACTTCTGTCATAGGCCGGCAGTATGTCTGGCACACCTCGAGGGAGTCTTGAGCCAATCAGCGGCGGGGTACCAGTCAGACCACCGACTGTGCCCACTTATGTATAAACAGTGGAGTTTATCTTGTCACCGAAAGAAAATGCGAATTTTGCTGGTCTTTAACCATACCACAACAAGGAACCTTACTAAAAGAAAAATAATAACAGCGGTGACACATACCTATCCAGGATCCCATGTTGTCATCTGTGGGGATGCTGGAGTTAGGCGCTTGCAACTGCGGCAGAAGAACTGCGGAGAAGCCTATGGGGAAGCCAGCAGCTACCCCCAGCAAGAAGACACCCCCGGCCACCATTAGCTGTGGACACATCGCCCAGCGATACATACACGAGACTGTAGGCTGTTCATGACAAAATGAGCACTTTCGAAATCCCTGCTTAAGATGTACTTGTGTGCACGTTGTGTATTCCTCAACCTTACGTAAAATTAACAATGCCATGGGTAGGGACCTGCAAAATTCGCGTTATTTTGCGGCAATAAGCTAAAATTCGCGATACTGTATATATTATAACCAGCGTCGTTTCTCCATTGGCTGCTGCCCAGATGTGAAGTCACTCCCTTTCTGAGAGAACTGTACGTAATTGGGGAACACTATTGTGAAGTGTTCATTTATTAGTGCATATTTATCAGGGGTGCGTCAAATAAAGTATGGCCCAATGACAAACGTATCACAAAGGTAAAACTGTTTTAAGTTCAGTCTGTCCTCAAATTATAACACGAATTTTGCAGGTCTCCACCCATGGTCCTCATTGCTTTATTAATGCGTCGGTAAAGTGGAACTGTGAAATTATTAGGAAAGTAAATACTTTACAAATGTACTAATTTATGAAATTTGATGCATTGAAAAAAAAATAAAACGAAAGAAATAATTTTAAGTTATCGCAAACGGTTACCTAACACTTTTTACGCGCCGTTAAGATATGAAACTACTTTCCATCCATCGTTACCAACTCTACTTGGCGAATGTCACTCAGTGCGCCCATTAGAATATATGCATACAGGAGCAGTGACTTTTTTTATAAGGTTAATTTCTATAGTGCTCAGTCACCGTTATTTCCTACTTTTCTGAAGACCTGCTTAAGTGTTACTCCCAGGATATTCATCCGCCCTACGCAAACAAAGCTTAACTAAATCTATAAAATTACACCAAATGGACAGCGCACCGCATTCTTGTGCACATTTTATTTTGCATAAGAACTACCCCTTACAAGGCATTCACAACACGCCAAATTTCCTTATAATATTATTCACATTAAATATAAATTAAATATTATAATAAGCAGATAAAATATAAGTTAAAGTACAGTTTAAACGAAAATAAGACACTTTTATTTTAACATAAGTATAAAACGCTTATGACAGTGGCATATTTAGGAAAGAGCCAAGCACCTAATACATAGGATGATTTTTAAAAATGTTGATTCAGAAGTGTAAAGAAACTCACGAGCGCATTTGTTATGCTATGATAACTGCCCTACAGTTTGTTTGGCACCTCCTGGAGAACCAACAATGAACACATCATAAGAGAGTTGGATAATTAGTCATCATGTTAAATTAATGGAAAAAATCATATTTTATTTTTGTTAAAGCATTCTCGATTTCAAGAAATTCACGCATAAAGTGATTAACGATACGGGATGCTTTCAAGAGTACGGTCATCTTAGCTTGCGGGCTGGAGCTGTATCAAGGTGGTTGATTTTCCAAGACATCTCAACACTGAACTACACTGAGAGAAATTCGGACAAAATATTTGTTTGTATAGGGCCAAATATATATTTAGTTGCCTTAACAAAATATATTGTTGAGTAAACAAAATTTGAAAAGCAACAAGATTACTTTTGTTCGTCTAACAAAATATATGTTTGAATAAACAAAATCCCTGTGTTGGGCCGAAATAAATTAGACAGTCAACTAAAAATTTTGTTTAATCAACTGTATATATTTGTTAGATCACTCGTTTGACTGCCTTCGTTTGAAAATACAGCTCGAGAGTGTGTTTGTATTTTTAGTGACAAGTAGGATAGTAACCGTGTTTGTTAACACATCTGTTAATGCTTAACAACCGTATAAACACATTAATAAAATAATGCAACAAAAAAATGACAAGTAAAGCTATAAAACTTGAAATATTTGATTGAACACGTTACCTAATATTTGTAGTATATCTATTTAAAAGCTTTCCGGTATCCTCATTTGTTAGATTAGCTGAGATTACTAAGGCGCAGTGCTGGGACGCAGTTGATCCGAACTTGTAATTTTTTTTATACCGGCCCAAACGGTTTAATGTACGAGTAGCCAAACAAATCTTTTAGTTGCACCAACCAAATCTTACATTTTGGGGGCAACCAAACGCGAACAACATAATAATTTTTTTTTCAGCAACAAAATATTGCATTACCCCTATACAGACAAATAATTTGGTTGCACCAAACAAAGCTTGACTGATTCAACAAAACCTTTGTCTCGGTGTAAAATCCAGGAGATGAAGAGGTTCTTGCACAGAAACAAAAGCATAACATATTGTTTCAGTAGTTAGCTTTCGCCAATGCTTGTGATATTTGCTGCAATTAAGTAAAATATGAAATAAGTTTAAGTTTACCTGTGTATCAAGCACTGAGAGAATCGGCGGGAACGTCCTCCAAGACTACAATCCCATGGGTGTTTCCCCATTGTGCTAACCCTTGGCAGAATGTTGCACTACTCTCTACACACCCGGCAATCTGGGTTTTTTGTTAGGATATCGAGGATTGTCAGTTTTTCTTGTTTTTAAATTGTATAGTGAAACTTGTGTTAAAAATTAGAGTAATTGCAAGTTCCAGGAAGAGCCATAGCTTCAAATCACAAACATGTTATTCACACACCCGAACCAGCAGTTAGGTTTCTTCTGGCCGAATACGAATGCTTTTTATTCGACACTAGCGACCCGCCCCGGCTTCACACGGGTGCAATTAAGATTTAAAAAAACTGCTTAACCCAGCGTTAATTAGGTTGGGTAAACTCTCCTAAAGCATTAAAAAAAGCACATTATAATTTAATAATTAATTCAATAATTTATAATTTAAAGTTTTTTTGCTATTTTTATTTGATATTTTTTTACTTTTTTTATAATTTTTCATATTAATATACATGATATTACAATGCAATTTATCTGAGATAGAAGTATTTAATATATTATTGGCTAAGACATTCTCTGTAGACAATGTTTGACGTCCTGTTATTGTTTGGTAGCAAAATGTACTGTTTCTCGGGACTTCCAACTCGTGATAAACCAACATATAGTTGGCCATGGGAAAAACACTCTTTTCGTTGGTCGATTCCAACCAAAGAGAAAGTTTGACCCTGGGACTTATTAATAGTAATCGCGATCGATGTTTTTACGGGAAATTGCAACCGTTTGAAAGATATTGGCAAATCCGTGGGAATCATGGGAATCCTCAGGATATTTGCCAGGTGGCCGGCTGCTGGACCGGTGAGGATGGTCGCGACAATCAAATTTTGTTTCAAGTCTTTAATGAGCAATCTTGTGCCATTACACATGTTAGGAGGGCTTATATTCCTTAAAAGCATGATAGGAGTACCGACTTTTAATGATAGTTCGTGAGGTGGCAAGCCAGAAGGATTAAGCGAATTGAGAAAATCTTGAGGAAAGTGGACGACATCGTCAACATTGGTGACTGTGTCAATCGACTTATAGGTTCTGACTTGGCCGGGAACTCTTTGTATAATGAGATTGTTGATTTCATTGACAGTGTCGTTCCTAGGCGATACTATTGCCCTGGAACACAACCAGTCCTTCTCCAAGTCTGAGCAATTGTTGTGGGAAGTCTTTATGCGTGTCTCCACCAAGATAGGCTCTCATATTCGTTCGCAAATTTAGGTGTTGAATAGAACTCCATAAGGGAGATGATTTAAGACATGCTTTGATGATATCTGCACGCGTCCCTTTTGTAACTACAGGGAGTGTCTGCCGAAAATCCCCAGCAAACACAAAAGTAACTCCCCCCATAATGGCAGTAGAGCTTCTAAGGTTGGCGCCGTACGCAGCACACAGCACGTTTTATTTTCCGAATCTGTCCGTCCTGCAAAGCCGTAGTACATTATTTTGTTCTATCATCAATAGCTTTCGCAGCGCACGCAATGTAAGGAATTTTATAGGTCATTTATTTACACTTTGGGTTACATTATTGGAGTTTTAGTAGGGATCCCTATTGATTTTTTAAATAAAATATAGCCTATGGCACTCAGTGATAACGTAGCATTCTACTGGCGAAAGATTTTTTAAGATCGGATGAGTAGTTTCGAAGATTACCTCCTACATCCAAACACACAAACACACAAAGTTACAAACACTACCTCTTTATAATATTAGTATAGATTTGCTATGAAGGTGTTGGCTAGCAGTTAAGGCATAGGGGAGCATATGGGTGTGCTTCAATCTGAAGACAGAATTCGCTCGTGTGTGAGAATTATGAGATGAAGCCGTGTTCAACTAACTTAGTAGTTTCCCAGCTTATTTGGATGTTGATGGAGTATTCTTATAAATGTGAGAGCCTTCAGAAATGGAGCTCTGGCACACAGTGAAACGAGATCGAAACTGACCAGTATATCTTCTTTGCCTGTGCGAAGCTATTGGGTTTCACGAGCTGAGAGAACTCATGGTATACAACTTATAAATAAGCACTTTAACATTAAATTATGTAGAAAAATATGGCTGGTATCTGTGTCGGTAAGCCGATAGAGCTGGCAGGAGGGCATAACAGATATTTGCTGGTTTCTTTCCGCAGTGAAGACTCAGGAATGATATCTTAAATATAACTTCAATTGGCGTGTTCGGGTAGCTGCTTTTGGCTTCACACGCCAATTTGGCTAGTAAACAGGCAATATTTACTTCATAATAAGCAGTGTGTACGACTACTGTGTTATCGCTTTGGAAGAATTTTCAATCTCCTGTGTTGATGTTGTAATTTCGGTTTTCTGAAATTTTTTTATAGATTCGAAGTCACTTTCTATATCGGCTGCAACCGATTGAAGGACGATGATAGCTTCAACTTCAAAGACCAACGCTTTTGTTAGTACCTCCTTGTAAGTGATTGTTAGATTTATGGTCTTCGCCAGAAATATAGTGTTCACTTCATTCAGTGTTTGCTGGAGAGAATGATGACATCTCGATTCCTGTCGAGGACAGGAATAACTACTTTGGAGAATTTCCTGGCTTGTTTGTTGGAATCTTCTGAGGAGTGAGATTTCTTGCTGGGCGATAACTATTTCCGACATGGAGCTGAACACAATTTCCGATAAGCAAACGTGGATTTTATGAAGATCTCTTGGCCTGAACTCAAGTTCAAGTATAATTAGTGGAAATTATCGAAATAATTACTGTTTTTGTATGTAATAATATTAGTATTAATGATTGTGCACGATTGTAAAAATGATAACTTGCGTGACAAATGAAATGAATGTGCATAAAATAAATTATTAAAAATATCCTTTTAATTTTTACTACATACAACCAGAGATATTATGATGTATGATCCAAGTTTTTTTAATTTAATATATATGACAAATTAAAACGTTTGATAGAGTCATGTTCGTGTTTGTATCGTAGTCTAAAGATGAGGTAGACAGATAATTCGTCTTCTGCGTATGTATCCAACATTGATCCACCCGAAACCATCACAACTGTGAAAATCACATAGTCAACAGTGATTAACGTGTTTGTTTATAACTTAATTTTCAAAAGACAAGCAATGTTATATTAATAAAGTACTTTTAGCAATCTGAATTTTGTCAAATTGCATTAAAAGTAGGTAGGAGGATGTATAAAAGCACCTTAAAGCATTTGTGTATATAAATTGTGTTCAATGTTGAGACACGGGGATGGTTGTGCCCATATCCACTCCACGGTTGGGGTAGCGCAATGGTAACTCATTGGACTTGCGTTCGGGAGGACCCGGGTTCGATTCCCGGCGCGGCCATCCATCGGTTTTCCCGCGGTTTCCCGAAATCACTCCAGGCAATTTTTGGGATGGATCCTTGACAAAGGCCACGGTCGATTCCTAGCCATTCCTTCCCCAATCCACTTTTCCACTGCGCAACTTGCACCGTTATCAATGACCTCGTTATCGATGAGACCTTAAGCCAACAGCGCAAGATATATTATAGGTTTGTTCGCGTGGTTTGCTATCCTGATAGTTAATTGCTATTTCTGCTGTGTTTCTGATAGTTACCGTTCGTGTTACCGGAAGCACAGTTGCTATTTGTGCTGTGAAAATCAGCTATTTATGCTCTTACTCGTCGAGGTACAGCAGAAATATCAAAACGAGCGAGGAGAGAAAAATGGCCACCTAATTAAAATAACAAACGTCGAAGAGTCTTAAGAGTGACGACCGCAAATAGTAATTAGCTTTTACGCAGACTGAAGACGAGAAGATGTTTGGGTATCCTGCAAGAAGTGCAGAGGGAAATAAAAATAACTAAGACACATTTGTCCTCGAAAGTAAGTTCTCTTGAGTAGCCAAAAATGTTAATACACGTAAATTACACAGGGACAATAATGATAATGAACATTTTAAAAAGAAAATTTAGTTTATTTACTTTTAACGTGTTAATTTACTGCTGTTCGTCGTTCGTGTCGTCCTGCAGCGAGTAACTGCTGTTTTTGCTACTTTGCTGCTCGTGAAAGAATATCACATGCTCTCATATAGTAGAAAAAGAATACCATACGAACCCCCCCCCCCCCCAAGTCGTTTTGGACGTACCTGGGCGCGCAGAGCCCTGGCCCTGTAGGGAGCCCGGGGGCTGTCATCCCCCGCCGGTCGCTTGTCGCCATGTTCGTGGCCAGGAGACGGCAGCAGGGGGTCGCTCTTCTTCGTCACCTCGGCATTCGCAGCGCTGTTCCTCTCCAGTATCGGGTCCAGCTCCAGGTTCCTGTAACGCACACACACACACAGAGGGTCTTCAGCTCGGTCACTCTTTCCACCAGCTCTTCCGTACTGCTGAAAAAAACGTCCGCGCGTATTCACGGAAGTTTTCACGGAAGCGTACATTTGATACACGGAAACGCGATTCGTAATTCCAAGAGACATGCGAAATTCTCGTTATTATTTGGCATCATGCCGAACTTCACAGTACTGTATACAACGGAGCCGGCGTTGTTTTTTCAATTGGTGCAGCATAGATGCGAAGCCACGCTGTTTCTGACTGAACTAGGCGTGATCGGGACACACAGTTGTGAAGTGTTTCATTTATTGGCACAGAGTTACCCAGGGCTTGTCAGATCAAGTATTGTTCAATGACAAACGTATTGCAAATGTATGCGAATTTTGCAGGTCTCTAGTAATTACTACAGTCATGCCGGCCTAACAATGGACTTGGCTCTGCCCATCCAAGTTAAATACATACATATATATACAGAACTACTTGCAAAGCACCAACCACGCCCAACACAGGTATAAGTTGTTCACGGTAAAGTGAGCACTTTTGAGGCACTAGCCAATTTTTTTCCTTTAACCACATTTTCAAATAAATACTGCCATGTAAGTAATAAACACAGTGTGTATATTCCACCACAGTCGGAAGTTAACATCTAAAGTTAAAATAAACTATACGTATTTATTCACTATTATTACAAATGAGAGCGCTCTCAAAAGTGTTCACTTCACCATGAATAGCCTATAGCTAGGAGCAGTGATATTTCGCGAAAAGAGTTCGAGACCAGATACAGTTCAAAGCACTGTATGGTCGTCCAGCTTCTTTGATTGGCTAAAAAAAATGTCCTGGCCCGTGTTAACCGTTTGCGCACGAATCGCGAAGGTTCAGTGTCGGAGTTACTTAGTCCTGAGTGGCTTGGTCAAAGACGGACACGGCACCAGCAGCCAATGGACAACTGCTGAGGTGTGTATATAGCATTGAAGTCTACTGTGTGCTCCGATTTATACGCGAATGGTTACTGGCTCTACCTATAGCTGACAGGAGGGCATATGATATGCAGCTACCTCCTCCCGCCCTCCGTGCCTCTCCGTCGTTCATTTGTTTCCTTTCCGCGGGGAGAAGTGGCTCGACATTGGTAGAGCTCCGGAGTCCTAAGTTACAGTTACGCTACTATAGTGACCTACGTACAATATTCGCGTTGTTAAAGGCTGTTCACTATAAAGTGAGCACTTTTGAAATCAACCATAGAAAAAAAAATCACTGCTCCTACCTGCATTATATTTTTAACGGGCGTACTGAGGGAGATGCGCCCAGTAAAGTTGGCAACGATGGAGGGGAAGTAGTTCCATATATTAAAGTGGAATAAAAAGTGCTAGGTTAAGATTTGTGATAGCTTAAATGATTCCTTTCGCTTCCTGTTTATTTTTAATGTATCGAAGTGTAAAAATGAGCAGATTTGTAAGATATTTATTTTTATAATAGTTTCACAGGTTCACTTGACCGACGCATGAATAAGGCGATGAGGCCCATGGTAATGTTAATTTTTCACAAGGCGGAAGAATACACAAGGTACATACAATTAGATCTTAAGAAGGGCTTTCAAAAATGCTCAGTTTATCGTGAACAGCCTTTATCTGTGAGCACATTCAACTCCAACGTACTTTACGGTCGCTTGGCTTCAGCCACTGGCCGGCAATTTGTGACTCAGGAGCGGCTCTAGGGAAGAAACGCCAAGAAATAATGAGCAAATATGATTACGTTAGGTGGGCCGGTAGTATGGGGCAGGGGACCTGTACTCACAGCTGTAAGCAAGCAACACGCGTCGTGTGGGACCGCCCGTTGCTCGCTACATGTGCGTTTAGATATGTGTATTGCTGTCGATGGTAAACACATCCAGCACATGCTGTGAAAAGACCTAATGTGAAGCGTTTCACCTACAACTGTATTATTCCGTACTATGCATGCGTATGCGATTGCATTTCTCCTTAGGTTGGTTTGTTCTATTTTTGGTGTGCATCTGTAGGCACTCGTTACTCAGCACATTTACTGACTAGGAAACAAATCTCCAGAATTACTTTGGTGTCGGAATAAAATGTCATGTATGTTATGTCTTCCCTCCGCTCTGGTGCTCTCCTTTGTTCAGTATCGCATTCCTTAACCCTGCCGCCCCCCTAACTTAATCACATTTGCACATTATTTCTTGGCATTTCTGTGTTACTTTCCATTGCATATGCTATATCACTGAATTCTTCTTTGAACGTACTTTCAGATGCTGTTGAAATAAGTGTAAGTATGTTTCTAGCGGAAAAATAATTTGTGGTTCAATTATTTCTGTCCACACACACATGTTACGAATAGTTACTTTGCAGACAATTACTCCCCCCCCCCCCCTGTAATTTCATTTAGCAATATACGCATTTCGTGATCTGCAACCGTTCCGGGAACTTTGGGGTGTCCGCGTTAGGCGCACCATTCTGTATGTATATGTGGACTGTGTTTATTACTCATAGGCTTTTCACGGTAAAATGAGCACTTTTGAAAGCCCTGCTTAAGGGCTTGTATATGCATTATGTATTCTTCCGTCTTATGCAAAATTAAAACTGCCGTGAGCCGCGTCACTTTATTCATGCGTCAGTCAAGTGCAACTGTGTAATTATTATACAAATTATTTTGCAAATATACTCATTTTTACACTTCGATACATTTAAAAAACGTAAAGTGAAATAAATAATTTTATTTATCACAATGGTTACCTGACACTTTTTGTTCGATGTTAAAATATGGAACTATTTTACATTCATTGTTACCAACTTTACTGGGCGCATGTCACCCAGTTCTCCCGTTAAAATATATTCAGGTAGGGATAGTGACATTTATCAAAGGTTAATTTCAAAAGTGCTCACGTTATCGTGAACAGCCTTTACATGGCAACATTTATTTTAAAAAGTGGTGGCAGGATAAAAAAAAATGGCTTATAGTAAAAAAGTAATAAGGCCTCAAGAAGGCTCATGTTACCGTGAAGCGCCTATAAACGGGCGTGATTTACATTAGTGTAGATGTTAGCGCCCACCGTCCACTCGCTGGGATGCAGCCGCGCGCCGCAGAATATTACCTTGCACATTATTCAGCATCTCCTCATCATCTGTACCAATGGCGACGTGAATTTTTTTTCCACCATATGTGGGACAGCGATGATGAAGTGGTTAGACTACTCACCACCCACCTAGGTGAACCGGCCTCTATTCTAGCTGGAGTCGCTCCCGGATTTTCGTTTCTGGGAATCGTGCCGGACGATGCCGCTGGTCGGCGGGTTTTCTCAGGGGTCTCCCGTTTCCGCCGCTCTTGCATTCCGCAGCTGACCCCTGCTCACCTCGCTTCATCCTCATTGTCTCTCAATACCTCGACGTTAAGAGCCGGCCAAATATCTCCATTCAACTCCAACCAGATGCGCAATCCACACACAAATATACGCTACATCCAAGCGGCCTCTGCGACTACACATATTTTCTTCGCATTTTGTTCTCTAAGCGATCCCGGCGCTATAATACTCACTTCTTTACACCTGATACTATACAAAGTTGTGATTTCGCTACACATTCTACTCTTTCCTTAATAAACATACGAAAACTATAATGGATTAATAGAAAAATAGTTTACTTTTCATACTTCCTCAATATATCTACACAGTACAGTGATGTGGCGCATTTGATAACTTTTTCCTTGGAGTGAGCAAGGGTTCGATTCCCAGCGGATACGCCCCGGATTTTCTCACGTGGGTAACGTGGTGGACGTTGTCGTTGGTAGGCGGGTTTTCTCAGTATACTTCCGTTTCCCCCGCCCTTGCATTCCGCAGCTGTTCCATATCCACCTCATTTCACCGGGGCTCTCGAGACCTTGATGTCAAGAGTCTACCACGACCTCTCATTTGAACTTAACTAAAGCGCAACTCTGCATTTGGCGTCACATTACGCGTGTAAAGGATGTGTGTATGGAGCAGCGCCGGAATGCAAGGGCGGCGGAAATGGGAGTACACTGAGAAAACCCTCCAACCAGCGGCATCGTCCGGGGCACGATTCCCACGTGCGAAAATCCGGCAGCGGCACCGAGTGAGGTGGCTTAGTGGTAACTCACTGGACCCGCATTCGGGAGGACCCGGGTTCGATTTCCGATCCGGCCATCATGATTTCGGTTTTCCATGGTTTTCCGAAATTGCTCCAGGCGAATGCTGGGATGGGTCCCAAACAAAAGGCCATGGCCGATTCCTTTCGAATTCTTCCCCAATCCCTCTTCCCTGTGCAACTTGCGCCGTCTTTAGTGACCTCGCTGTCGATGAGACATTAAGCCCACTTACCTAACTACCTACCTACCAGGAGTGGCCCCGTCGGGAATCGAACGCGGTTCGCACTGGCGAGAGGCCGCTGCTCCACTGCGGCCCCACGTGTGTAGCGGTTCCCCCGCAGATTGATCTTCCGAGTGTTAATATGTTCCGTTTCCGACAACTACACGGTGGTTACTGGTTCCTGCTTTGTGCACCGAGAATTGTAAACCAGTGAGCACGTGCACAGCCTAAGTACACTTTCATGAAAATGTAACCGAGTGAGAATGAAGTCATCCTGGGGCGATGCGTAGAAAGCGACGCATTCTAATAAACGAAATGGCTACCTGTACTCGTTAAGGGTCCTATGAGGTGAAACGTTTTCTGAGAAATTGTAGTTTTCACGCAAACGCGTTTCTCGATAAATAAAAGTTCTGGAAATACGAATTTTTTTCCAGAAAGGCTCAAAAATACTATTGTCGACATCCCTATCTTCTTACTTTTATCATATTAAGTGAAAGTGTCAAATAAGGCATTTTTAAATGCTGGCCTATGCATTAACTTTAATGGGTAAGAGAAAAGTACGACTGTACGCATGTAGTTTGATCTGTGTACTTTCATCGCGTGTAACAAAACCCCACTCTTACAGATCTAATTTACACAGTACAGGGTTACGACGGAAACACTGCACGCCTTGCGCGTAGGAGCGATGAGACACTAGGCGTGCGTGTTACTGTCGCTCGTATCGCTCCCTCGCTTCTTGACCTTGGACGCGCAGCTACATAGTCCCCTTAAGTCTCGGTGTTGGGAGATGGCTTCAACGCTTGCTGGCGTCAGCTCAAGTATATTTCGGGGCGTTCCCAAAATGACGGCCCGACCTTTTAAAGAGTTTTGCAATACCGAACACAATGGTGTCAGGGTTAAAGCGCCCGTTAATGGTTGGCGAAAGCGGATAAATTCATCTCGAGAAAGTGGCAAGGAAGCACCCGCTGAATTTAATAATAAATATGAAAAGTTAATTCACATTACATTACTAGATACCTGTAAACTCCGCGCTATAATTTGGGGACACATTAAACTTCAAACACATGTATATTTGCAATAAGTTTTTCATTGGATCATACTTTGTTTGACACTCCTTGTGTAACTCTGAGCCAATAAACAGACACTTCACATTTGTCTAGTCCAGGCACGTGCAGTCCAGTCAGAAAGAAGTGAAGTTTAGCTAAATGCCAAATAATAACGCGAATTTTGCAGGTCTCTAAACATTACAAATATGTGTAAAATACTATTGTATTTTGTAGTTCTGGAAATGCGTTTAAAGTTTGTGCTTCGCACACCACCCCTATACCCCTAATAAAAAATATTTTTATTTTGCACCAGTGCATTTTGTTAACGTGAACATGCTTGAAGCATCAGGGACGTGTCGCAAGACGAGCAACTAGCGCGTCTCCCCCTTCGCAGCTGTGGGTGTGTGTACCTTACAGCCTGAAGCTTGATCCACAACCACGCCAAACAGAGTGAGTGAGTGAGTGAGTGAAGACTTTTGGGCGGATCTTAACATCGAGATCCTGAGAGCCGACGAGGGTGAAGCGAGATGAGCATGGAGCGGCGCCGGAATGAATAGGCGGGGGGAAACAGGAGATCCTAGAGAAAACCGCCGATCAGAGGCCTCGTCCGGTACGATGCCCAATGTGAAAATCTGAGGACGACCCCACCGGAGTCGAACCCGGTTGGCCTTGGTGGGAGGCTGGTAGTCTAACTACTACACCACCGCGGCCCCGAAACCACTGTGTCCAGGCCTACTCAGATGACGATCGCTTCTTCCAGCAGGACGGTTCACCGCCATAGTACCATCGAAACGCAAGTTCGCTCTCGGACGAGCTATTTTTTGGAAGGTGGATAGGTTGAGAAGAAATTGATGAGTATCCTCCCAGATCTCCAGTTTTAACGCCGTTTGTTCTTCATCTGTGGGCAACTCTGGAGAACACGGTGTATGCCACAAAGCTACAGACACCAGGCGTCATGAGAGACGCAATTGTAACCGCCTGGGAATCTGCACCTGTGGAAACAATAGCTGCTATTTTGACGTGA
Source organism: Dryococelus australis (assembly GCA_029891345.1). Taxonomy (NCBI): domain Eukaryota; kingdom Metazoa; phylum Arthropoda; class Insecta; order Phasmatodea; family Phasmatidae; genus Dryococelus; species Dryococelus australis. The sequence continues at coordinate 61,033,914 of CM056993.1, read as the reverse complement.
ATACGTTTTTAAATTTGCGACCTTGCTGAGAGGCAATCCAGAAAATCCGATGATAGCAAAATCGGGAGACAAAGTTTTGCATTGTAGCTTCGAATCTATATAATCAAATATATATAAGAATATATATAATCAAAACTTAAATTACACCACTCGACTGCCAAATGATCTAAGAATATGTTACATTGAGTGAGGACTGCGAAGCGATACGTATGGGGGGGGGGGGGGGGGAGGGACGCAATTTGGAATTCGTTTCGCCGCGTCTCATAACTTCCGCGTAGTATAACTTTTGACTAGGAGAAGCTACGACTCTCGTTTGAGTTTCACTCGACAGTTCTCGTCAAGAGCAATCGATCACGTGTATAAAAACATTTGTGTGGCGTGGTTATGGTGAAATTGTATGAGTTTAATGTAAAAAAATTAAGAAAACTTAACACAATTTCGGCCTATACTTGTCAAAAAAAGCCAAGCCGAAATACAGAAATCGTGTACGGTTGGAAAGAGCATCTCAAAATCAATCCAGTGATACCCATAAAACCCCATATGATCGAATAAAGCGGTGCCGGGAACGTAAAAAAAAAAACACCAAAGCGTCCGAGCGCATCAACGTAGACGTATTCACGCAAAACAAACGGCCGTGTCCCCAACACAGCCACACCCAATTTTTTTCGTTCTGTTCTGCACCGTTGCAGGTGATGTCTTTCTGCTGATGGTTGATATTTGAACAGTTGTAACTCTTATTAACATTCGCACACACACAATGTTGTCCTCGTAGCGTCAAATACGACAGTTACATCGGATTATATCAGTTTGTCTGTTAGTCCCGTTAAAATATTATGATCATTAATTTACTTAATTGGAATTATATAAAATAGCGTCTCTACAAAAACTGCTTTAAATGCTGTTTATGCAGGCAAGAAGTTTGCCTTTCACTTTCTAATTGGCGCCGCGGTGGTTTAGTGCTTACGCTACTTTCCTCCCATTGTGATAACACAATTGTAAATCTCGTTGTAAGTGTTCGATTCCTGGCGGGGTCATTTCCGTATTTTTACAACGTGGGAATCGTGCCGGAATATGCCGCTGGTCGGCGATTTTTCTCGGGGATCTCCAGTATCACCCGTCCTTGCATTCCGACGTTGCTCCTTTCTCACCTCGTTTCACCCTCATCGACTCTCAAGACCTCGATGTTAAGAGCCGCCCTAATCTATCCACTCCACTTACTAAATGGAATCAGAGCGCATTGTTTCTTTGCAACATATAAACATATGGTATTTTAATTTTAGGTTTCATAGACTCAACTGCTGGTAACTTGATCACACAAGGCTAAGCTTCAGGCTAGAAAATACGCCTTCAATAAAAAAAAAAAAAAAAAGGAACGATATATTTCAAGATGTAGGCGTAACCAAAATGTTTGTGAGTCAGTCGGGGTTTTAAACTAGTAAAATGAGCACTTTTGAAAGCCCTGCTTAGGATCTACTTATATGCACGTTGGGTTGTCTTACGCCGTTTAGTAAATTTAACATTGTCATGAGCCTCATCACTTTATTCATGCGTTGATCAAGTGAGACTTTACAATTATTATAAAAGTAGATAAATATTCTACAACTCTGCTCATTTTTACACTCCGGTGCATTAAAAAATAACAGAAAGCAAAATAAACAATTTAAGTAGTGACAAATGGTTACCTAACACTTTTTATTCGACGTTAAGTTATGGAACTACTTTCCTTCCATCGTTACCAATCGTACTGGCCGCATGTCACTCAGTGCGCCCGTTAAAATAAACGCAGACAGGGGCAGTGACTTTTTTTATAAGGCTGATTTCTAAAGTGCTCACTTTATCGTGAACAGCCTTTAAATACACAATAAATACAGTCAACAAGTTCGTGGTCTCAGTGCTGCGTGGCTGCCTAAACTCGGAGCAGCAGTCAGTCCATCAACTTATTGATTGTTGGAATATATCTCTTTCTTTAATATATTCATACAAATTGAATAGCACAATACAACTAGGGAGAACTGGAGGTAGTAAAAATAACTACCCTAGACACCATGCAAACAAACACGAGTACTGTTTGTCACGTCGTTTGAGCGCATCACGGCGGATGGACACGGTGTCGAATGTTAATCTAAGGAACGCCTGGCGGGAGCGTCGGCTGTCAGCGCAGACGCAGTGGGGTCAAATGCACGCCACTGTCACTACCAAGGCCGACGCAGCGTCTTTTCCCGGCTGCGGTTACGTCTTCCAGGACCATGACCTTCGTTAAAGGATCCGTCCGCAACGAGTGCGCATGTTGGTCGCCTGCGACGACAGCTGTCCGGGACCTGCCGCCAGTCGCGCCAACAAATTAGAAAGAGTTTTTTCTCGCTGACCTCTTGATCTAAAGTTGGCAGTGGTCCGTGGACGTGGCCGTGTCGCTGACGCAAACCAAAGATGAGGTAGGCCTATCTCGCTGGCTGCGGACAATCAATCTCCGCGTCAAAAACACTGAACTACTTGTATCTACGTGCTCAGAAAGACACCATTGTCTAATTGTAGACAACACAACACAAACAACACATAACGCAAACAATACAACACTGGTACCGATACATCATTGTACAAACATCAAAGAACGACGAGCAGCTTACACGAATAACAATAACAAGCAGCTACCCTCTGTCTCCGACAGGAATGGAGTGGTAAGGTGTAAGGGGTGGAGGTAGAGGAATTTTAAACTTTTGACTAAATTTATTAATTTTAACAACGTAAATTCCATTTTAATATAGAACATTAATTATTTTAATAATCTGTATAAATATAATCTTTTATTTTAAACTGAAATTTTATAACGCGACAAATTTTATTTTCGACTAAATATAAATTCAGTTTTAACCAACATAACTAAGACCAGCGAGGGCCTTCAGCCGGGGACTGGCGCCATTTTAATTTGTTCTGTTCTGTCCCAACATTGCACTACTTCTCTGCCAAAACGGCTAGGAAAAAAGGCGTGGGTTGGATTTGAGTTTAGAACACTGTTTAGCAAACAAGCGCTTTGGAATATTTTTTATACTTCCTCCAACACACGTGTGATGCAGTTTGATTAAGTTCAAATTGGTAAAAGTATGTTATTAATATAAAGATATAAACAAACATGTTCATCACTGTTGACCATGTGACTTTGACAGTTGTGTTCCTCTGGGGTAGGTCAATGTTGGGTACAAGCACAGAAGACGAATAAGTGGTCTACCTTATCTTCAGTGTATGGTCGCGGAGAAAGTAACGCGGTAGAGGCAATGCACGGGTTACGTCAAACTTTCATGAAGCCCAGCTAAGGTTCTACTTTCAGGGCATTCACCCGCCTCGCGCAAACAAAGCTTAACCAAGTCGAGAGAATTCCACCAAAGGGACAAACGCATCGCATTCGTGCGCACACAGTTTAATAATATTTTGCATAATAACTATTTTTTACTAGGCGTTAGCAAGATACCTATTATCTCTCTGCTTTTATTCTTATCAGTTTTAAATTAAATATAATAATTTATGGGTAAAATATAAGTGAATGTTCAGTTTAGCCGATAATAAGTACTTTAATGTTAACGGAAGTATAAAACGTTTGTAATACATGCCATATTAATGAAACACACAAACACGTCATATACGTAGGGATTTTTGTAAGGTTTGATTCGAAAAGTGTGAGGAAAATGCGAATACACTATCGAGGCAGCATGTCAGCTGAGCTGCAATCTAAGACTCTGTCCGAATTGGCTTGAAGTACATGCTCACGTGTACCTGTCCCCGGAAGTGACGTCATAACTGCTGCCGAATAGCACGTGAAGTTTGCAAGTATCCAAGTAAACGAAGATGTATACTTCTCGTGTACTTGCGGAATACGTGCCGCCGTTTTGAGACGCAATTTGAAGGTTACAATTGATTTCAGGCATAACTATTTTATTTAAAGTTTAATAGCGCAACATTGCTAATTCGTAGGCATAGAATTTTGAACTGAGTTAATAATTAGCCTATAGCAAGGGTCACCTTAAAAAAAAATGTCTAATCAATAAATTTGTATTAGGCCTAGTTTTGTAACGTACAGAAGCTAAGATAAAAGATAAGCAATCAAAATTGCTCTCGCATGCAATAATGCAGGATAATAAATGTTATGTAAATCAAATTGAAATATTATTTTATACTTGATTTAACCCTTAAAACTTTCAGCTATTATGAAATTCTTAGTCAGAATACACGTAGCCTACATTAAAAGCGGTTAGCTGGATAATATCTGTTACCGAAGCCAACAACACTGCCCGCCCAAATTCTTCAATTTTGGTGCCAAGGGTAAAATAAGTATGCGAGGATGCAAGTACGACAGTATATACCTTAATTCGGACACGGCCTAACTTCCGCTTCTTGCCACTGGAACTGATAGATCCACGTGGCTTCACTAAGATTAGCGTATTGTTTGCAAAACCCTTTTAACACGAATATGTCTTTAAGATGGGGTGGATAAATGGGGTATAGGCTGTTCACGGTAAAGTGAGCACTTTTGAGACCCTAGTTACTTTTTCCTTTCAGCCATTTTGTTATCCTTTAACCACCTGTTTAAATAAATATCTCAATGTAAGTAATAAACACAGTGCGTATATTCCACCGCAAAGAGTATAAAAGGGAAAAAGAGATTTATCTGCCAGGCTGAACTTCTTTGTTTATCACCTCTCTACGGTCGGGCCATTAACGCTTCTCTTGTGACCAACATAAAAAAACTAATAATTATTTTGTCGTGGCTATTTTATAACATTAAGATTGATGAAATATCATTTTAGAGGACATGGTAAGGATTTTTTAGCATTAATAATAATAAACTGAACAAACTGGTTTGTATTTTTGTGTTTTTTTTTTTTGCTCTGCAGGGCGGCATCTTTAGCCGAGATTCTCAGCAATCAGAAAAGTTAAGTTTAAAAACAGTTTTGTTTGTTTTGAATGTTAACAGTAGCATTTGAATAAAAAAGACATATATTTAGGGAAAGTATGAATACATTATTTTACAATTTAATGACTTTTCTATGTTGGTACAAACGGAATTGTTAGTGCTCGATAAGAGCCGCGCAACCCTATGTAGTGACTGGCCCCTGTTCCAACGCACTCAAAAGCTAAAGTCTATAGCTAAAATAAGATATATTTATTGACTATTATTCTAAATGAGAGGGCTTTCAAAAGTGCTCACTTTACAGTTAAAAGCCTATACCAGGAAGGAAACGACGATGTAACGTTTGGAGGGCGATACGTTCCGAAAATATAACCTTGTGGCTAATAGGACGATCGAAATAAACGTGCTCGCATTCTATCAGGTATACGAGTACGACATGGACGTGACCTTGAATTGGTACCGCGTTAGCACCAAGCCCGGGCGGGGCCCCGCGGCGACTAGTGGCAATTTCAGGCGGTATATCTCGCGAATCCGATATGCTGGCGCGCTGGTTTTGGTACCAAACGAAAATCCTCGTCCGGACCTGCTAGTTAAAGCCATAAAGCCACGTATAGTCTGTTCACGGTTAACCAAACACCTTTGAAAGCCCTGCTTGGGATCTTCTTGCATGCACAATATGTATTCTTCCGCTGTACGAAATATTGCCACTGCCACGAGAATGATCACTTTGTTCCTGCTTCGGTCGAATGAAACTGTGAAACCGTTGTAAAAGTAAACCATTTACAAATTTGGTCATTCTTACACTTAGATGTATTGAAAGAAGAAGAAAAAAAAAACCAGCCATAGAAATCATTTCAATTTTCACAAATGTTTAAACCAACACTTTTATTTCAACGTAAGGACGTCTTACTACATTACGTCTGTCGCTGCCAACTTAACGGGATGCTTGCCACTCACTGCGCCCTTTAAAATAGACGTGGGTAGGGGCAGTGACATTTCTCAAAGGCTGAGTTCAAAAATTCTCACTTTATCGTAAACGGCCTTTATACATTTCGTTACTTTCATTTCATTCCCATATCGATATATATATATATATATATATATATATATATATATATATATATATATATATATATATATATATAAATAACTCCCTAGCGCAGACGCATTCACGTAAAATCCACAGCCGTGTCTTCGACACCGCCTCACCCAGATTTTTTTAATGTTTTTACGTTGCTTTTGACCCATCATTAGTGCAACTGGAATATATAAGTTTCAATCACGCCACACATGATAGTCAAAATTATGGAAAATTACATATAGTCTGTTCACGGTAAAATGAGAACTTTAGAAAGCCCTTATTAAGATCTAATTGTACAAACGTTATGTAGTCTTATGCCTTATGTAAAATTAACATTGCCACGAGTCTCATCACTTTATTCATGCATCGGTCCAGTGTAATTGTGAAATTATTAGAAAAGTAAATACTTTTAAAATCTGCTCATTTTTACTCTTTGGTGCATTAAAAATGAAAACAGAAAGCGAAATAAATAACCTAAGTCTTCACAAATGGTTACGTAACACTTTTCAATTGACATGGAACTACTTTCCCTCCATCGTGACCAACTTTACCGGGCGCATGTCACACAGTGCGCCCGTTAAAATGCATGCAGGTAGGAACAGTAACTTTTTGTAGGGTTGGTTTGAAAAGTACTCACTTTATCGCGAATAGCCTGTATAAACATACAGATTTCATTATCTGGACGTGTGTAATGTTGACAGTTATGCAGAAAAACTCACGCGTCAAAGCTGGAGCTCTGAGTGGATTAAATACACAGAGACGATGATGTGGACGTATCTAAATTGTAAAAAAAATGGGAAATTTACCTGACAAGTGTAAGGTGATATTCGCAAACTTGTGGGGGAAAGAGAGTTTTCCTTACGGGTAAGGTAAAATTACCGCACACTGGAGTAAACTTCACGAACATGGTAATGGAAAAACCGACACATAGATGGGAAAATTACCATATGACACGTGGATCTCCTCGTCCATTTGTAACTATTTGATCATTGATTTATATATTTTTTACCTTAACCCATTCAGACCCAGTGTACACATTTGTGTGCATTGCTCACGTGTAGGTAATTTCTTATCAGTACTGCACACTGCGCAGCTCAGTGACCAATGTTCGTGCCTATGGGAAAATGATTCGCAAACCGCCTTACTGGTCTAGGTCATAATTTGTTAATATAACTGCAGCCGAACATATAGCATACAGTTCATTGGCTGTGACAACGAAAGATGTGCTGTGTCGACTTTAGTACAGCACGCATTATCAAATTATGTGTTTGCAATACCTGAAGCCGTAAATTAAAGTGGGCCTGAGAGGGTTAAAATTGATTTTTTTTTTGTTTAGTGATACAAGAATACCAACATGGCTCTTTATATTTAAGTTATAATCGCCGCACTCTGGAGTAAAATTCACTTGCATAGCGGTGGAAAATCCCATACATGGATGGGAAAATTACCTTACGACGCGTGCATCTCTTCAGCATTGTCTCAACAGCTAAGTGGGAGGACGGGCGGAAGAAACAATATTTTAGCACAATAATCTTCAGTGGAGCTGACAAACTGTCGTCATGGTATAATGGAAAGCGCATCAGCCTCTTGTGATAAAGGTCCATGGTTCGCGCCCACCCATCACCAAATGTCGCGAAATTTAGGTTAAGGGTTCGGTTACGGTTTGTTTGATTATATAGGCAATAAAAAAATTAGCAGTACTAACACGTGCGAGATATTTTTTAGCATAATCTTATAATACAATATAGTTAATTTTTCCATACTTGTATGGGAATTTTCTCCCACTTTTGTCAGGTACTTTTTCCGTACGATAATGGGAATAGTATTTTACTTGTTATGTGAATTTATTCTACATTTAACCCGTTTAGTCATAGTGTTGTGTTCCAAACCACTTAAGTTCAGAACCACTTTTGTGATTGGCTCATTTGAAGTTATAGTCGTCATATATATCTGCCAGGAATCACGGACGGTCAGTATCGGGGAAACTTCATTTTGATTGGCTCACTTATGTAACAGACTCTTTGCATACAAAGACAAGCGGCCAATAGCCTAAGAAAATCTTCAAGTGTGTACATAGGATATTGAAGTCTAGCATCAACTTAAATATTTTCGCGAAAAACAGGTGGCCCTGGCTATGCAAAATTATATATCGTGTGATGGCGACATGAACTATAGAATATAAATATTATTTTGAAGTGAATATTACTCGGAAGAAAATTAATGCGCCGGGAATATTAAAGGATGTATTGCAGAGAGAAAAACAGGAAACAAATGAGGAAGTGGAAAACATAAGATAACAGTGCGAGGCTATTTCCAAATTGCGAGATAGGCGAATAAACGGATTTCGTTAGTTTGGGCATTGAGTAAAGATATACCTAGAGCGGACTTCCCCAGGTTAAATTTTCTGACCACTCCAGCAGGTGCGAATCTGTAGTTCGAGGGATGAACACCAAGTCGCGCTAGTCCATTTTCGTGGTGTGTGCGTGTGGGGTATGTCGGCGGCGTTGCCACATTGACATTTACCTTCTCTCTCTCTCTCTCTCTCTCTCTCTCATACTCCATCTCTGTCACCTCCAGTCCCAACGCCGCAACAGTAGAACGTGTTTTGAATGTCTGCTATGCCCACAAGCTGGGACAGACAAGATGGCGGACATCCGAGTTCCTAACGCAAATCGTATATATCCGTTTACGAAAAGATTACAAGTTCTGTAAAACTCATGTATGAATATAATGAAACTTAATGTACGCATAAGTAACGGGAAACGTTGCATATTACTCACACGGTCATATTAAAAGAATAAACACAACTTTATAAAATACGCGATAACTGGGGATTTATGCACTATATATAAATTATCATACGTGGATACTATAAGCGGTTTGTGTAGCTCAGGGAATTAGTGCGCAAGTCTGGGCCACATAATTGTGGGTTATAGAGTTCAAATCTCCGACTGGTAACAGGCCTTTTATGTGACACATTATGGATGTTTATAACTTATTTTATTGTTAGAAGATGTTTATTTCCAGAATATCTTTGTCTAAAAGTAATAATACGCAAGTACCAGCACAGTACAATCGACGATCAGTAGGTGTTTGCTAATCACATCGATTGGTTTCTAAAGTAGATAATATGAGCTGTATAGCGTGAGTAATGTTAACAGGCACACATCAAAGCCTTAAGTTTAATATTGTATATGCTATTCACGGCAAAGTGAGCACTTTTGAAAGTCCTGTCATCCGGAATAATAGTCAATAAATATATTTTATTTTAGCCTTAGACGTCAACTTTCGATTGCGGTGGAATATACACACTATGTTTATTATTTACAAGACAATATTTATTTTAAAAGGTGGTTAAAGGATAAAAAATGGCTGAAAGGAAAAAGTATGTAGCGCCTCAAAAGTGCTCACTTTACCGTGAATAGCCTATAACAGTTCTGTCCTCTTTTGGCCGTATAATCGTAAAAGCGTGTTTAATTACGGAGATCACAAGATTGACTGTTATGCTCATTAAAGATTCGAATTTAAAAACACGGGCGTAGCCGGGATGGGGTGTGATATATTGGGACATATCTCCCCACCGAAATGAAAATAAAAGTTGAAAACAAAGCTACAAGTTTTATTTTATTTTAATTCGAGGAATATGTGATCTTCCTTGGACATGAAGAATGTTTATAGCATTTTGTAGTTCCATATCTGTAAACGAACCCATTTATTATAAACAATTATGTAACTATAAATTTGTAATAATAAAGGTTCTGTATTTTGTTCAAATATGAAATCCCCCCCCCCCCTTTTTCCGAGTACATTCCTAGCTACGCCCTTGTTTAAATTATATGCAAATGTTTTAATGAGTGGCATAAATGTCCTTCGTACATACATGTAAATACAGTACCTTGTTGCCCATGCATAAGCAGTGCCGTTACTCATATCATTTTCCATACATTAATAGTACTCGTACGTTAAAATCTAAACCAATGCAGTCTTCAGGGGAAAAAAGAAACAATCGTCATACCTTTTGGATGCACCACAAATCACCTACATATAAAATTTGGTTGCATGTGTACCCCTGTCTCCTGCGAGTTGTTTTACCTGCCATTTACATGTTTCTTTTAGCCCTTTAGGTAACGTGTGGGTATGAACGGATGCGTTTTTTCTTCCCTTCTGCTATATAAACTTTTATCCCTTCTGTTGTTTCCATGAGTATAACAGAAAGTAGCAGAAATTGGGTATCGTGTAAGACCTGCTTAAACGACTCACGCCTCTCACATAATTTAGGCAGCAGAAACTTCTTATATCATCTTTAAATATCGGAAGAAAAACAGTTTTGCAAATATGATACACTACATACTGCTAGTATTATACTAACATATCACAATTAACATAGTTAAGTGGTGGGGGAATGCTAGTAAAAAGGAGAAAATGCCCACGATAAACGAATCGAATCTACACTTGCTGTATGAATTAACACTCCTTGTTATGAAGATGATCGTATATGTTATATAATATATTTAGTTAGTATAGTATAAAGGTGCAAACAAAAGGAGTGGCCGTTAACGACTAAATTATTTATTCTTTCCACAAAATATGAGGCACACAGAACTTAACTACTTTTAGGAAAAGTAAATTGTAATTATGTAAATATGCCACAAAGTTAACACACAAGAATGCCCTACTGTCACAAATAATTCCAATTCTTACATGGTGTTCGTAAATTGCTGTCACTATACATTTGTAGGCTAGGAGACGACAAACATTCCAGAATACACGAAAAACATTTGACACATTCACAATATTTAATAATATTTCTGTTATTTTTGGTAACAACTTTACACTACGGACAGAGAAATGTATTCATTCGACTGCGTTTAAACACATTTGTGCACCGTAATTCAGCGTAAGCTGCGACGTCTGAAGTAAAGCTGGGTTTACAATAAAATTATTTACGCATTTTATTATGGTTTAAGATGTGTACAGAAGAAATGAATGTGTGTTCTCTTATGTTTTGGTTCCCAGTGGATCTTATCAGGTCGTGTGCGTTGGTGGGATTTCCTTAAGCATTGAAAGAAATAGTTGCGTTTTATATCTTCAGAAAACATTTCGAGGCTTCGACCAATCAGTACAGAGCAGTCGGTGTTGTTGGCTTTAAACTGTTATTTACAGTGATGTAAGTATACAACAATATGACAGAAAGGTGTGTGTGTGTGCACATGCTGACGATTATATTTGTTTACAAATAATAAGCTTCTCTGATAGCAAATGTCGGTTATGAAGTATAATCTGCCTCAATATGGTTGTTTTATACGAGGTTATGTTAGGAACAAAAGTATGCATGACAGGATTGCTGCCTGTTTCCATTCGCTGGAATTAAGAATTAAAACATCAATGGGAAACTGCAAATACAGATGAAGTGTTTCCGTATGACAGATAAGCGCCTACTGCATAGTTCTAAATGCATTAGTTTTGTATTGAAAACGTAGGCCGTATCCGAAATGGCCGCTTGTGTTGACAAAATGATCACGTGATCCGATTTTGTATACAAATATTGTGACCTATTTGGTAAATTAATATTGGTAAATTAATATTATATAGCGGATGTTAGCAAAAATGCAAAATGACAAAATCAGCTTCATGTTGGTTTTTAAATTCAAAACACATGCGCGAATGCGTACTTAAAACGTCTTTTAAAACAAATGACTGTTCATAAAATACACTAGACATATTTTAAAAAGCAAGTAAGTGTTGTAATTGGATATTATATAATCTTCTAGTTTATTAACATATCCGCAGCATTGCAGTGATGAGTGTAGAAATATTACGTCCATTTTAAGCATTTAATTTACATAAAACAAATTTTCACTGTTAATGTAAGAATGTGTTGCCACGAGTGCTAAACAAGTGATTGTTGACAACGTCCGGATTGAAACCTACGAAATGACAAATTACAAAATAACGAATTTGTCCTTTTGGACACGGCCTTAGCTTGATTATTAGTGATTGGCACCGGGTCATTGCATTCAACCCATATTTAGTGTATAAATAGTTATATTTTTTAACGTAACTAGTCTGAAGTAGAATATTGCGACTCTCTTTGTTATGTCTGGTTTTCATGCGTTCGTTAGTGTTAACATTACTGATAAACACTACAGTGTCAATGTTTTTCTCACTGTTATGAGTACTAGGTTTCAGTGCACACTATACAATGGTGTACTGTGTTACAGTCGTGAAAATGTAAACACACACAGCTGCAAACTTTTCAGACAATATCCACTAATGTCATCATTATTTTAAACTTGGATCTTACAGAAACGACAGTTGTATTGTCCCTTCAAAAGAAACATCTTTTAGAGTTGAGTCTTATATTTGATCATTAATGTCCTTTTCCTGCAGTGTGCATAAGGTTTTCTGCTTAATGAGATGCACGCTCATAGAGCGCTCGCATTCGTCTAAGTACGTAAATGTTTCACATGTCTCGGGAAATGACATACGTACGTACTCGAGAAAACGAATGTGTGTAAGTCTCGCGTCCTTACAGTTAATATTTTGAAAATCGATTAATATGTGGTTCATAATTGTTACTCCTAATATTTCTTTTTATAAAGACTGGATTGGAAGCATTAACTTTCGAGAAACGCCGCTGAACAAAGTTGTTAACAATGTATGCTCATTAACCACTAATGATCTTGAAGAGCCGGGATAAACATAACCAGTTTTCTTCGTGATTTGTTATAAACCGGCCGTGACATTGAATTTATATGTAGTTAATATGCAGGGCAGTGAGAACACTGGCAATGTTTTTACAAAGCAAGGCATAGATGAGTGAAAAAATTATATCAAAATCCGACATTTAATTTTTATTCATACCAATATTAGAGCTAAAAGGAAATTTTCCTCTAGTTGTAACCAGTAATAATGATACATTATTGATAACTGCCTTTATAGACTCAAATACGTATTCATTACTTTTTTTGTAAAAATGTCTATGATTGGTTAATAGGAACATTTTCATTGTAATGCGCTTTCCAGCTACAGCTCTTAATGGGTTAATAATTCTAAATATACGCGCCTACGTTCCAGCACATATTCAGTAATGTGTTTTCCGTCAAAATGCTTGTTCAGAATTTTATCAGCTAACTAGTTGCTGTAAGGGATGCAAATAAGTATGCCTGTCGGAATGCATCACGTATCGAGCCGAGTGGAGTATGCTTATATACATAAGTGCAATCCTAGGTTCAGACACAGCTGTAATAACACTTGAATCGACACATTGAACGTACTGATTATTTGTACGAACAGTCACCTTTGTAGCAGATCACTACCCGAAACTGTAAACTTTGCGTTCAATTGTAAACCGTCGTGCGTCACTATTGGACAATTATTTCCTGTCAATTTCCTTTCACATAAGAACGGAATGAAAAGTGCACTATGATACCTGACATCATTTATGATTAATATGAATTTGTAATTGTAAGTGCTAAAAGTACCTACTCGTATTTTATCATTTTATCATTATAGTAAAATAATAGATTATAATTAAAAACAATGACCGTTAAACATTTATAATTCGTCTTCGCAGAGGTAAATAAAACCAAATTATTAGTTGATATTGCTGCAAATTTCCACAAACACATAGCCTATTTCTACGACATAAACGAAACACATGCCATGGCTGCCACTAGTAAATCATGAGTTTGGTATTCACAGCTTCAACGAATGCTGGTCACTCGTGCGTGACAGGCTCGCCTCTGGCAGAACTCGAACGAACACGTGGGTGAGCCAAGGAGGGTTATGACATACTTTCACCGGCTGCCGAACTGGCAACTCCGCGTGGATGACGTCGTCGAGAACACTAGCGCTCCTCTGGATCATTAGCGGAACTAACGCGTAAAACTGGTCAGACGTTTTCCGATCCCATGGCCACTCTATGTATATCTTTACTCAATGGTTTGGGCCATCACGTCTAAATAAAAGTCATTAATAAGATCAGATTAAAAATATTATACACAAAGTTGCATTAGTCAAACACAAATACTGTTTGTACAAGACATGTCGCACTTAAAAAAACGCTATTGACAAGAAACTCAGGAAACATATTACGACATAACCCTTATCAGCAAATATCTCGGCTCTCGAAGAGTGAAAAGAAATACGTTTTATAAAAAGTACATCATAACATGTATCCCTTCGAAAGCAAACAAATCATCAATTAACAAGAATAACTGTTTAATGAAAACAACTTACATCAGAAGAGAAAATAAAAGGTGCTGTCCGCAAGTGAAAGAAATAGATATCTCGGGACTGGCTACTTAAAATAAAAAACAACACTTCTGCGTATTTTCCCACCTCTCGTTATAATCCTTATCAGCCAAGCAGCAAGAGAATTTAATGGCGTGGTGTCTTGAATTTTTTAAAAGGTGCGCAGGGCTTGATTACACTTCAAAGTAAAGAGACGATGAATAGCATTAATTATTATGTGAAGCGGTAGAGCAATCGCGGAACCTCGTCTCAATGTCTTCTGGCCTTAAATGCATTGCATTAGAATAGTTAAAAAAAGGTTTAATTGAAGTAAAAAAAAAAAAAAAAAAAATTCAAGAATTCAACTAAGGCGAAAAGGCGAGAAAGAAACAGTGTGACACGCCTCACTCCTCCGTAGAATTGCGGCAGCGGTGGTGTAGTGGTTAGACTACTCGCCTCCCAACTAGGCGAGCCGGGATCGATTCCCGACGGAGTCACCTCAGATTTCCTCATGTGGGAATCGTGCCGGACGATGCCGCTGGTCGGCGGGTTTTCTCGGGGATCTCCCGTTTCCCAAGGGCCTTTCATTCTGGCGCTGCTCCATACTCTCCTCGCTTCACCCTTATCGGCTCTCAAGACCTCGATGTTAAGCGCAGCCCGAAACTCTTCACTTACTCGCTCCAAAAGCGTCCGAAAAAAAAAAAAAAATTTACTTTCACTGTTGAGTTTTGCTTTCGCCACAGAACACTTACGAATACAGTAGAGTTAAGTGGCGAGGATTTGGGCGGCTCATACCATCAGGGTCTTAAGAGCCGATGAGGTTTAAACGAGGTGAGTATGGAGCAGCGCAGGAATGAAGGGCCGGAGGAAAAGGGAGATCCCCGAGAAAACCTGCCGACCAGCAGCATCGTTCGGTACGATTCCCACATGAGAAGAATCTTGAAGCGACCCCGCCGGGAATCGATCCCGGTTCCTCTAGGTGCCAAGCGAGCGCACTAGCCGTTAATCCACCGCGGCCCCCGAATGCAGAAGTGAAGCGTACGTACCGCGAACTGCAGCCGCACGTGCCAGCAAAATGGCGTCGCTGGCCGGCAATATGCTCATCGCCGTTCACCAATAAGTGCCTGATAAATTACAGCCCAACCAATTAAAGTCTATTTGAGGTTTCACCATACTTTTAAATCAAACCTTTGAAAAATCACCCCATGTATAACGTGTTTAGATATTTATTAAATATTGCATGTATCACAAACGTTTTACACCCCTGTTAACATAAAAGTAGGTTTCTTATTTTTCGCTAAATTGAAGTTTTGCCTATATTTTATTTATAAATTTTGTTTCATTCATAATGAATATCAATAACAACAGTGGGAAAATATGAGTGTTTGTAGCGCTTAGTAAGAATTAGTTCTCATGCAAAATATTAATACAACTGAGTGCGCACGAATTCGGTGCGCTGTCCCTTTCGTGTAATTTTCTAGACTTAGCTAAGCTTAGTTTGCACGAGGCGGAGGAATCTCCTAAAAGTAGAACTTTAGCAGGGCTTCAGAGAAGTGTGAAGTAACCGTGAATTAATTATAGAGAATATTTTCGCAGTACATAATAGCTAGAGGCACCTGTTTTCCGCGAAAAGATTTCAGAATAACACGTGTTGCGAATCACCTTAACTCAGAAACACTTCTCTGATTGGTTTATTTGAATTGTTAGGCGTCTTATCTGTCGGCCCGCGAATCACGGACTGTCAGTGAAGGAAAAAATTAATTCTGATTCGCTCACTCATGTAACAGACTGTCTTCCACACAAAGACAAGTGGCCAATGATCAAATGAAGACTATACGTTATTTACGGTAAAATGAGCACTTGTGAAAGCTCTGCTTAACATCTACTTGCATGCACGTTGTGTATTATTCCACATTATATATGATTAACATTGTCATGGGCCTCATTACTTTATCTACTCATCGGTCAAGTGAAACTGTGAAATTATTAGAAAAGATATATATTTTACAAATCAGCTCATTTTTACACTTTGATGCATTAAAAAAAAAACAGATAGTGAAAGAAATAATTTAAGTTACGAGAAATGGTCACCTAACACATTTAATTCCGGGTTAAGTAATGGAACTACTTTCCCAAGTTCGTTACCAACTTTACTGGACGTATGGCACCCAATGCATCCGTTAAAATATTATACAGGTAGGAGTAGTTAAGTGTATTAGGTAGGAAACGTTCAACGCAGGCTGAGTAGAACTATCGACACGTGAGAAAGCAATTTATCCGCCTGCCTCGTACCTCTTTCGTGTGCATGTCACGGTCAAATTAAATCGATGCAAGTTCTCACGATGGCCGAGACAACACAGTTCGACATTTCGCCCCAAACGCCTCCCCCGAGTACTCGGCAAGGACAAACTCAGACTCTCACACCGTGCTGCAAAGAACGCAATATATTATTCTGCTCCGAGCGGCATGGAGACAACACAGGACAACGTCTTCCCATAACCCCAGCACGGATTTTCGCCTCCGTGTTTCCCACCCTCCGTTCCCGCATGCCCGGCGAAGTTTCCCCGCAGAGTTCTACTGTGCGTTCGTCCATCACCCTTGACCGAATAACTGCGCGACGCGCCAAGCGATACAAATGCTGTCGCCCGCCATGCTTGTTTCTTTTCACACCCTTCGCGAGCAGCCATTCATCTAGCCGCCAATGTCGAACATCTCTCACCACACCTCCTTTCATGCATTTTCGACATCGTTTAAAAGAAAAATACTCCGAATTCTTATGCTTTAGGCTGCTCAAAACCACACATATTTACCGTTTTACCCCGTCTCCTGCAACGCGTTGTCGGCAAGAGCTTAGCGCAATACGCCATGCCTTACAGCTTCCTCAAACAGAACAGAATAGTCTTGGAATCATAAAATATTTTTACAGATACTCCCCAAGCTCCTCAAAGGTGCTGTAGGCAAGGACAAACTCAAGCTCTCACGCTGCCAAGAAAGGGATATATTATTCAACTAACTGCTTCGGACGGCGAATGAAGTCTAACCATTCACCAAGCCGACAATCTTCCCCGAACTGTCATCCACACAGTCGCCAATGCTAACTGCACACTCCCTTTCCCACGACTGTACTCTTGTCCCAGCCCTGCCCACCAGGACAGAGAAACCATATCCAAAGTAATGCTCCGAAAATATCTCTCCATTTCATTTCCTCCTCGTCATATATTACTATACCATAACTCCAACACATGCGATGTGAAATAAATGATAATTCCAAAACCTATGCATACTATATTATAGTTAAAAACAAAAAAAATTAACACAAAAATTGATGTTATACGTGTGTCGTAATATTATTTTTCATCGATTTACACAGGAAATTGCATGATTACATGTTAGGTGTATTTACAACCATTAATCCGAGAAAAAGAAAATTAACTCTGAGAATTAACAACCGGAAAATATTAACCAAATGCAAAGAATTATATCATAAATTAAATGTATAATATTACACCCAAACAATAGGAATGATTGCACAATAAATTCCCCATCCAGAGGTTTATTAAATTATTAACACATCAAATATTATTTTTAATATTTTTATTTTGTGTAAAAACAATTTACAAAACAATGTATTTCAATCTTTTAAGATATTGATTCTTCGCCCACAAGTTGTGTGCTTTTGAGAAACCTCTTCATCGAACTAAGGACATATTTTTTTCCCCCCTTTAATGATTTTATCAATCAAATATTCATTTGGAGAACTGAAATTTTGCAATTCATGTTCGTAAAAACTGTATCTTATGGGCTGACCATCATAGGTTTCTAGATAATACACTGGGAAATGAATTTTTAAATGAAATAATTTTAAATATTTTGTACTACCAAGTCACCATAAATTTTTTCTCAAAGATTACGTTCTGCTTCGAGATACATATAAATTCACCAACTTTGAACTTTGGTATTCATTCATCGATTACTTCAACAATATTATACACAGTTTTCATCAATCTACTGTCCATAGCTTTTTCGGGCGCCATCTTCATAGTTCTATGATATCTGGAATTATAAAATTTAACTATTTCAGGCAAAACGTCAAAACCCAATTATAGGTGCCTTTCAACGTGAAATGAGTATATATTAATTGCTTAATAAATTTATTAAATCATTCCACAACACTGGCTTTAAGCTCCGAATGTGTTGCATAGTGATTAATACCATATTCGGTCATTAGTTTCTGGAACGGTGCACAAAAATTTCAGATCCTCTGTCAGTTTGGAGCAGATTTGGTCTTCTCTCTCTCAAAATGATCTTCATTGCATCGGTAACCTGTTTCCTAGTTTTGTTTTTCAAAAGTATGCCCCAACCATATTTCGAATAAACATCTATCACGGATAAAATATATTTGTATCCCTTATTGTATTTCGAAAGCAATATAATTTCACACAAATCGGCTTGAAAAAGATCATTTAAGTTTTAGTAATAACTGGTCTTCTAGGATATCTTATCCTTCAAGGGGCGTGAAGCTCTTGAGCAATCTTACTCAACTTCATTGGTAATATAACCGTCTTCAGTCAATTCTTCAACAATAGAAACAATTTTGTTCGTATGTGAATTATTACCAGCCTCTATCGAAGCCATGAGAAGTTTTAATCTGTCGACCAATTCATTAGGATTGTTCCAAAACGCAGGAGAAAACCACTTGTCAGTATCATCTTTATATATTCCACTTCCAACAATATTGCTTACTAAATATAGTTTCGGATGATTTTCATTATTTCCTGAATGGTTATTCGCATTTGTTCGACGAATAAGTTCTCTATATTTCTCCAAATCGATGTCGGAATAGCAATTCGGGTCGTTTTAAAATAATAATTCAAACAATCATTCACTGACATCAGTTACATAATCACCTACTTGAATTATATTTTCAGGCAAAAACTTAATTACCAAATCTCCCAGAAACCATATATTTCCATGTCGATGTACACCAAATACTGTCTTACACGTAGACGAAGTTTGTTTTATAGCTAAATAATGTCGCGTTAATCGAGTGAGTTTCTTCTTCTTTGTAGATTCTTCCGATTTAATTTCCACTGGTGGTTCATTAAACGTATTTAGCATGGAATGTAATGTAGCCATTCTACTTGTAACATGTTTAAATATTTCTTCATTCAAAATATCCCGTTCCATTTGGGCACGCTTAGCTTGTAAATATTTCGTCTTTACAACAGATATGACTTTATGTAATTCCGAAACAGAGTCCGACATTTTGTTTGTTTACATTAATATTACAGTATTTATATTTGTATATGAATTAAGTCGATGGTTTTTTAGCGGGTGTATTGGGTCGATTAGTTTGCGCTTTTTCAATCTTGTCGACTTTACTCAAAATTATTTGAGATTTCAAATCATCAATTTGCTTTTTCACTTCCATTTGCGTAGCTAAATCAGATGTTTTATTGATCAATTCAAAACTTACATATTGCATCATTTTGTCCATTTGTGTATCAAAACGTTTTGTAATCGTAGCGCTTACCATTTCATTAATTACATTTTTTAAATGTTCTAAACATTCATTTGTTGTAGTTTCCATATATTGCAGTATAGTAATCACATTTGTTAATATTTGCGAAATTATAAATAATATTAGCACACACTTTGTAATAGTATCAATTACGTCTATTTATTTATTTTGTATATCGGTCGATTGCGATTTAAATATGCATAGTGTAATGGTGTTTAAGTCTTCCACATAACATTTATTTACCACATCGCTCTCTTTCACAGTCATACCTACATTCCGTTATATATGTCCGTTCAAATCACAATTCCCATAGCGATTTCTCATTAAACAGGTATTGTAATGATTGTGTTTTATACAGCTATGTCCGAACTTTTAAATACTCCTTATTCTTTGTCGGGAAGTAAAAAACTGTCCCATCCAGATATTATATATATATATATATATATATATATATATATATATATATATATATATATATATATATATATATATATATATATATATATATATATATATATATACACTTGCCTTTATATAGGGGAAGAGGTGGTGTAATTACACAAAAACAGTACATATTTTTCCAACTGTAAAAACACATATCTTTAAACTTTGTAAATGTCATATTGCCTGAAATGTGTTCATTGTAAATATGATGTAGATGTATATTGTCCATTTTAAACACAATTAACATATTTGCATTATCGTGCAAATTATGTTCTGGAGTATGTGTGCAACTTTGCGATAGATAAAAACAATCGACAGTTGAATGTCGACCAAAACTAAAGTATTGCTGTACTTCACCCTGTGGCTCGCACCAAACATCGTCTTGTATAAATAGGGAATCGTGTAATCCTTCATTCGAAGCCACGATATCTTCTTGATTTGTAAAAGGGAAAAATCGCATTTCTTCCATTAACGATAAAATAGATGTTAATCGTTGATATGTCTCTTGTACTGTTTTAGAAAACCCATATATACGTTTTCAAATATAAGTCCATTTGGATGCTCGAACAGCGACATAATAACACACGTTTTTCCACATAAATAAGGAATGCATATTATACAGAAATATACAGACATGTGTGTGGAGGGGAAGAGTATTTTTGCGGAGAGGGTTCTGTGGGGAGGGGATGAGTTTTACTTCCTGTGCATTTACCTGGGCATTTGAAAATTTGTATATATAGAGGTTTAACCTTTACACCTCTCCAGTGTTTGACTTTAGTGTTCATGGAACCAATATCTTTTTTGTTAATGTCACAATTTTACCAAGAATACTTCACAGGCTTGTATACCCAAGCTCTCGAGGAAGAGCTTCTGGAGTATGATTGGTTGAGTCTTGATGCAGTTCCGCTAACTCCATTGGTGTCTCCAGCGCCATCGGCACCGTCTACGTCGTCTCCAGTGAGAGCGAGCCCAACGCCTCCAGCCTCATCTCTGAGGACGGACTTGGTGCCACCAGCGACAACTCTTGCGATGATGATCCCGGCACCTCCAGCACCGCCTCCAAATATGGACTTGGCGCCACCAGCGCCATCTCCGAGGACGGACTTGGCACATCCAGCGCCTTAAACACATCTAATGTCTTTAGATCACAGTTCAACATATGATAAAGTTCTTGATTTGCAGCTTCCGAAATCCGAACATGAATATATCGAGAATAAGAGCAAATGTTGTGAGCCATTAGACTTGAGCTGTAGAAACTCACCTCTTCCTAAACCGTTGATATTTTCTGAACTTGCTGAATATTTAAACTTTTTCAATGATGTGCAATCACCTCCTCCACCGGCCTTCACAGCATCTCCACCGACAATATCTTACAGCCCTGTCACTCCTCCTCCCATTCGAAACCCTTCTCCTCCTGGTATACCTTTGCCTGTTTATCGTCCTGCCGTCCCAAAAAGACAGAGTTTATCTTTAAATCCAAAGTTTAAAAACAATTGAAAGGTTTTTTTTCTAGATAAGACTTATTTATTTTCTTCTTTCTTTAATGAAGAGTTTGAATATTTATGAAATGTTGTGAGAAGAGTGATTAAATCATTTAATGTGATTGCGAAGATAATTTTTTTTTTCATATTTTTGAAAATAAGTGAGAAGATGTGAGAAGTGATTTTAGTAAGCATCGGATGGTTTTATTGTTGTATAAAGTCTTTTGTTATAACAGTTTGTGAAGTTGTAAAATTTTTTTTGTGAAAAGTTGTGAATTTAGATTTAAGGATTTAATTAAATTTTAATGGTAAAAGGGTATGGTGGGATTTGTTATTTCAAATTTCGATTTCCTTTTATCACATTTTAAATATATATATTTTTTTTGTTTGAGTAATTTGTGGGTGAGATGAAATATTTTTACACGATGTGAACACCAACACTAGCAAGTCTGAAAATTTAAAAGGAAGAGGGAATTGAATGCACTATGAATGGAAATTAATGAAGGAGGAGTTTGAAAGGATAACTGAACTTGAAAAACGCACAATGGTGGAACAAGGCAAGGGGAAAGTGGTTTGGGACAACTCCAGGTAAACTGACTCTTTCCCCGCAGAGCGAGCGTCGCTAGCTGGTAACAAAAAAAATTACTTATAACAATTTCCCAACGAAATACAAATAGCTCGATTAAAAAACTTACAATTTTTACTTTAACATACAAAAGAAATAAATCACTACTGCTGATGTCGTTGATGTCTGCAGTGAAGAGATATTATTTTTCTTCAAATATATGCTGAAATGGATGGGATACACATTTATTTTTTAATATTGAAATGAAACACTTTAACATACTTTTTACACCTAATAAAACACAAATATTTTTTATATGTTAGTGTTTCTAAACAAAACTTTGAGAGAAGTCTCTGAAACAGTTTTTACAGTGTAAACTATGTCAATTTTATAACAGGAAATAGGAGAATCTGATTAATCCTATGAAAAAAATGTGTATTATCAGGTAAGGGGGTAGCCACGACACTGGGCACTCTGGCTGTTGGAAATGTAAGTTTACAGTTTTTTTTAAATATTTACTATATAACAAAGATGTCTACATATTTTTGTAAAGCCTTTATAGATTTTTTAATGATGACTCGAGTAATATTTAGTAAATATAACTATGTTTTACAAAATGAAATCCATTCTGATGTATTTGTCCTGTGCGGAAGTAATATTCGTTACTATAAATCTCGCAGTGAAATTTTTAGAATGCAGGTTTCACAAATACGAGTTGGAATTGTGAAATTTAGTTTGAAATGTACTTGATTTTTCTTTTTGGATTAAGTACACTTTATAATTTTTTGAAAAAATATTTTAACATTATTTTTAATGTAATCTTATAAGAACGCCAGTTAAGTTCGTAGCTCTTTAAATAACCACTTGTAGGTTACAACTCATTAAATATGTGAGCGGAGTGTTGAGACCCAATTTTCAATTCCAGAAAATGATTTTGGTCTGAATTGTGTTATTAACATGGAATGTTTTGGAGAATAAATTCCCTTTACATTTAACCTGGGCTGTGGAGTTTGTAAGTTACTCACTAAGGGAGGCTTGTCTCTACAGGTGATTTTGCTTCTGGCCCCTACCAACTACCCTAGCTGTCTTGTGGCGTGGAATATTGAAGCTGCTGCTTTGACGGTGTCGGGGGACTGTGAAGGGTTCACTCACGTGGTGTAGGGAGAGTCTCGCATTCTGCTTGGTTTCGGGAGAGGTTAGTTCTATCCTAGCAGACGAGTTGCCTGGGCAATGCAAGGCGTTGAACAGTGGTCACATCCCATACAGTTTTCTCTCACATATTCGGATAATTATTATGTTTTTATTGAAGTGAAACATTTATTATTATTATTAATTTACGGTAAATGCGTGTGTGTGATAGGCTTTCGCATTAGGAAAGCAGCGTAGTGACAGAGATGATCCACTGGAGTACGCTTGTTTAAGAGCAGCGGTACTGCGTATTAACATGTGATATAACAATGTATATGCATCGCGTTTTCGTATGAGCTAGCAAAAAGTGTGTTTGTGAAATGATTATACTTATGGGTTTTTAAAAACAGATGTTTAGGTGATCATTTTGATGCATGTTTTGTGAGCCGATAAGGGTGAAGTATGTGTGAGTGTGACTTTATGTATGTGTATGCCATTCTTGGAGGGTATTTTTGTCAGGGGGAAATTTTTATGACACCTGGAGATTTGGGCTGCATGAATCAGTGTGGGAGGTCATTAAATTAGGGGGAGATTTTTAGCTTGGATAGGCTGTAGATTTAATTTTAATTGAAATTTGTGTGTTTTTATTTATTTGTGAATTTATTACACCTGGATTTGTGGGCAATAAGTGAGTAATTTAGTGTTCTATAGTTATTTCATTCCTGGGTGAGTGTAAAATATCTTTTTTTCATGTGTTCATATTTAAGTAGTTTGTTGTAGCATTTTGTGTTCAATCTAATCATTAACAATTTTGTGTATTTTGAACTTGTGAAATTCGTTTGGTGTGATGAACTTTGTTTCGTGTCATTTATTGGGGTGATTGAAAGATTGGTAAGGAATTTTGTTATGGCATCAATAAAAAAATTTTGTGCAATATAGTCGGGGTAAGTCATTTTAATGAATTTGTCTCGTGGTTATCGCATGATTAAAGCAATTTTTAATATCTCATGTCTATATTAATTCGATTTAATGTTGCATGTGGTAACCTGTGATTAAAGTAATGTTTTAATGATTCGTACTTATATCAGTTGGCTAACTGAATGTAAATCATAGTGGTCCAGAAGTGACACGGGTGTCCTCGCTCATAATCGATTAATAGAACAATCGATTATCCACATCTTACCCGCCTAGTGGTCCAGAAGTGGGCTGTATGCTCTCGCTCCATCCACACCTAACTCGTCTAGTGGTCCAAAAGTGTGTCGTGTGCTCTCGCTCCATCCACAGTTAAAATGTTATGTATACCACTTATACACCAACATAAATTCCTATATAAATAATTACAACCCACTACTCAATTCAGTCGACTCCAGCAAGTCACAGAGAACACATCGATGCTGCTCCGCCAATACCACCCTCAAAAACAATGAAAATCAAAGAAATTTCATGTCCAACAATAAAAAATTAATTAAATAATTCTTTAATTAATTTGATTAATCGCATTAATTAATTTTATTAATTAATCGACTAGTTGATTGGCAAGTAATCAAATATTCGATACATCGATTAATAGAACACTCGATTATCTACTCCATAAACATGTCATTCAACAACTGGTCCAGAAGTGGGTCGCCCTTACTACTCATAAGGTATTGATGTTTAGCCTCCGTTTAAATCTTTTTGTGATAAACAGGTGGCCCTAAACATGAGTATTAGTGGAGACAGCTTGTTTAATGTAGTAAATAATAGCTGTGTGAATAAATTAAAAATTGTATTTTACTGTGTTTGGGACACGGCCGTTTGTTTTGCATGAATACGTCTACGATGACGCGCTCGGACGCCTTGATGATTTTATTTACGTTCCCGACACCGCTTCACTCGATCGTATGAGGGTTTTATGGGTATCACTGGATTGCTTTTAAGATGCTCTTTCCAACCGTATACGATTTCTGTATTTCGACTTGCCTTTTTGACGAGTGTAGGCCGAAATTATGTTAAGTTTTCATTTTATTTTACGTTAAACTCGTACAATTTCACCATTACCACGCCACTAAAATGTTTTTATACGCGCAATCGATTGATCGTGACGAGAGCTGTCGATTGAAACTGAAACGAGCATCGTAGCTTCTATTAGTCAAAAGTTATACTACGTGGAAGTTATGAGACGCGGCTAAACAAACTCATAATTGCCCCCCCCCCCCCCCCCGCGTCAACGTGCGATGCTTCGCATCCCTCACTCAACGTAACATATTCTTTGATACTTTGGCAATTGAGTGGTGTAATTGAATTTTGACCGTACATGGTAGATTCGGAGCTGCAATGACAAAATGTATCCCCCGATTTTGTTATCATCGGATTTTCTTGATTGTTTCCCACTGTGGTGGCAAATTTAAAGACGTATTCACGTCAAAAATAGAATTTAGTATTTTTTTTTATTTTTTATTTTCTTTAAGATCTCCATCCCTCATGAACTCAGATACGCTGCTCTGGCGTATGTGAATTCCTTAGTCTGCAGAACTGTGTGCTCTTTCCGTAGATAAACTTTGACCTGCTTGAAAAAAGCAGTGTTTTGGAAGACGGCGACGTTCGGAGACCCCTGTAGGAATATGTTTCCACTGATGCGATAATCGCATGCCACGAACAATTTAGCCCCGTTTTATAAACTACGCCAATAACTCAGGCACGCAAGAAGCGCAAAGCTGCAAAAAGTCGAACGTACATGATTCAAAGTTACAGTTAATAAACTACACAGTATTCAAAAACGCAACTCAAACGTTGGTCAGCTCCCAACTTCTTGCGTTTTAGCACACGTTTTGCGCCTTATAGTTTAGCGGCGATGGATTGCGAAATCGTTTTACACTCGTACAGAAGGCTACGATTTATAGTTTTCGATTTGTTTTAATATTTTATTTATCTTTACTTTTATGCGTTAAGTGATAAATAAATAGTGTAGTTACGTATTAAAATATTTAGCATCACTTTCTTGCTAATAAAATTACACTCAACGTAAAAATTTGTTATTAAGCCATTTATGAACTATTTGCCATTAACTTACCAAAGTAAAATAGTCTCGCGTCTTGAAATGTTTATAAACGATCGTAATTTTCTAGCGTTACGTCGCTGCGTTCTTGCGTTTGTTTCGTAGTTTATAAGCCCGGCCTTAAAGTCTCATATCTCCACACGAATATCTAGAACACCGTCGGATCTGCTAATTTTTCCAGGCATTGATTAAAACAGTATGACGATGCGGCCAATTGACTATACGAACCAGTAAGCCAGCAAAATTTCTCGTGCTCTGGACGGTGGTCGCTTAGGCCTATAGCGACAAGAAAGTTCACGTATTCTGAGAGACCAGACATCGCACTCGAACGTGCAGTCAAACATAAGGCTTTTGGTTCACTGGCTTCTGCCACAGCGAGTGGCAAATTCTAGCCCAGAACAGGAGGCATGTGATACGGTGATTTTTTTTTCTTAGAAGGTCTGTTATTGATCCGCGAGTGTTCAAGGGGGTGCCTTACAAACCGTGTTCCAGTAACAAACGTGACTCCAATTTGCATGTGTTTGAAGTCTATCTTGCCCTAAAATATATTCGCTTAAGTTGTCTGGACCCAAGATATTCCCCGCCTATTTAACTTGACCCTGACCAAAAATGAACGCCCCAACTGAAATATGGTACCACGTGTTAAACTCTCAATACTAGCGGTGATATTTTTGTTGCACCAGTCACAATCTCTCAGTTATCTCAACACTCTCACTTACCTCTCAAGATCTCGTTGTTAGCGCCGCCAAAATCTGTCATCTCAACTCAACTACGTCATCATGTAATTCATCAATTTTCATGCCACGAGTTCCATTTCGAAAGGTTTGACGAAATTGTTTGCACGTCAGAGGATACCTTCATCTAGAGACCTGCATAATTCGCGTTATCATTTAGTGGCAGACTGAACTGCAAGTTACAGTACATTTGCCCGACTACTCCCATAGGCCGGCAGTAGGCCTCGCGGGAATCTTGAGCCAATAATGTAGCTTCAGCGGCGTAGTGACCAATCTTCTTTAACAAAGTCAAGCACGTATAGTTGACGTCACTTAAAGTGCGCTCAATGAAACCACTGACTGTGCTCACTTATCGATAAGGCAGTGGAATTTATCATATCACCGAAAGATAACGCGAATTTTGCAGGTTTCCACTCTACAGATCCGTTTCGTGGCCAAAGATAAGTGCCAAGATCTCTTTCCAATTCCAAGTGATATAGCTTTCGGATTTGAAAATGGCTAAAACAGTTGTTTTCAGGATCAGGTTTAGCCGGTTAAGTTCCCGATACAGAAAATTCAGAGTCGTCTTTAGACACGCATCAAAATTTTATATTTACTATCCTGACACAAATGTATGGTGTTCGCCGGTTAGAGTCACGTTCAGGCGAGGCGCCGGCGGAAAGACTGTAAGCCAGTTGCGCGTAGAGGCGATGATACAAGTGACATCACTGTAAAATTAATCGGAAAATTACCTGAGAAGTGTACGTTATTATTCGCAAACTGCTGGGGGAAAAATAGTTTTCCTTACAGGTAAGCTAAAATCACCGCACTCTGGAGTAAAATTCACGCGCATGTGGTAGTGGAAATCCTATACATGGATGGGAAAATTACCTTACGACGCGTGCATCTCTTCAGCATTCTCAACAACCAAGTGGGAGGACGGCCGGAAGAAACAGTCCTTTAACACGATATTATTCACTGATACTGTCGTGGTGTAATGGATAGGGTATCGTCCTATTGTGATATAGGACCGTGGTTCGAGCTCATCCACCAACAAGAGTCAAGGATGTTAGTGTCGAGGTTTCGGTTACTATTCGTCAGAGGAAATAGATAATAAATTAATTAAAAATACTAATACTCCGGGATAATGTTAAATATAATTTCATTATAGGTTATAGTTAATTTCCCCTTACTTGTATAGGATTTTCCAACCACTTTTCCCGTCCAATTAGGGAATATTACGTTACTTGTTATATAAATTTACTCTACATTTAAGAGGTAATTTTATATTGCATGGAGAGGTGATCAGCTTCCCTTACGTGTAAGGGCATTTTACCTCAGATTTATTTTCCAGTGAAGAAGTTGGCCTTAAAGTTCACGTGTTTAGCGGCCTCGAGCGCGAAAGAATGATCGCAGGCAGGCGGAACCCTTAACCCTTTGAGGAGTATGCGCGTACATACACGGGGCCGCGTTTATATAAAAATTTCTTTGCTCCTGAAAGCAAAACGCACATTTTTATAATTTTACTGTTTCGCTGGACTTCCCGGAATATAAGTTATAAATTAAAGTTGTCAACATTTCATTTCTTAAGAAAAAACTATAATTTTTTTTATCATTTCTCCAATGGACACGACTAATTGTAAATCGTTTTAGATTATCGTGATACTTTGGTTGGCACACAGACAAGGCGCGACTTCACTGACCGACGACGAGCCAATAATAAGCGTTGTAGAGTACGGTAAGCGTGTCCCGTGTAGCCAGGACCAATAGGAAGATGGTAAGTGGAAATACAGAGCCAAACACAATTTATATTGCTGTAGTGGTGAATATAGGCAGCTCACTTCCACCTTGTCTTCACTGCCAGTAAATATGTGCGTTCCTCAAAGGGTCAACTGCTGTTTCTCCTGATTAACCATTTTATAATACTAATTCCTGGTGTGGGTATTTGATTAACAATCTCCCAGACGGGGCGGGATGTTTGGCTTACCTTTCCTAATACCCCCTGAGGTCATTACTCCGCACTCGTGTTGGCGGAGAAGGGGTGAAGCAGTCTATGTCTGCTAACGTGGGATGAGGTCTTATGTTCTGGTCCTTACTCAACCAGGAGTCGTTAAATTAAATTTTCGTAGATAAAGGCTGTTCACTTAAAGTGAGCACTTTTGAAATCAACATTAGAAGAAAACCACTGCCCCTGCCGGCATTTGTTTTAACGTGCGCCCAGTAAAGTAGCTCCATATCTTAAAGTCGAATAAATAGTTCTAGGTGACCATTTGTGATGACATATATTATTTATGTTGCTTTCTGTTTTTTTTTTTATGCATCGAAGTGTAAACATAACCAGGTTTGTAACATTTTTATTTTTATAATAATTCCACATTTTCATCTGACCAACGCATAAATAAAGTGATGAGGTCGATGGTAATGTTAATTTTACATAAGCCGAGGAATACACAACGTGCATACAAGTAGATCTTAAGCAGGGCTTTCAGAAGTGCTCCTTTTACCGTGAACATACTATACAATGCAAGCGAGTGAAGATACTTTGGCGGTTCTAACAGCGAGGTCTTGAGAGCCGATGATGGTGATTGAAGTGAATATGGAGCGGTGCTGGAATGAAAGGGCGGGGGAAACGGAAGAGCCCGAGAAAACCCGCCGACCAACGGCACATGAGAAAATCCGGTGACCCGGCCGGGGATTGAGCCCGGTTCACCTTGGTGGGTGCTAAGCGCCTATACAATGTAGATCTAATAACTAAATATCCCAAGAATATTAAATATTTATGAGAATCTCCTAACAAAATATTCATTTCTCATTGGTAACACTCGAAATACTAGTAAAAAAGTTTTGGAAGCAAAAGAAATGCAGAGAGAGAGAGAGAGAGAGAGAGAGAGAGAGAGAGAGAGAGAGAGAGAGAGAGAGAGAGAGAGAGGAGGGGCGTACAGAGAAGATAGAAAGATCATTTTCACGAAGTCTCCAATTTTTTTTTTTGTGTTATGTACTTACTCCTACCGGAATAAGAATAATTTGCAGATACCATCTGAAAATCATTTTCGAAAATGTTCCTTGCCAACCACTGAACACAAAATGTTTGGGTTCCGCAACACAGAAGATGTGGACACGAGAAGAGTCTAACTGGGAAGAACCGTGGCCGATGATTTGACACTTTCTCATCGGCTAGAGTTCCAAGGTCAAGTTTATCTGAAGGCTAAGAGCTCAGAAACACGATTTCCTATCTCTTCGTAGATGAGTTAGCGTTTCGTGAGAAAACGATAACTCCGCAAGTCGCTTTAGACGAACTGTGAGAAGGATACGGACAAGTTGAGTTGAAAGTTTCTGGCCAGCCTTTGAGGTAGAATAGAGTTTAGCCCTGCACATGACTGTAAACATCTCATTATACGCTATTCACGGTAAAGTGAATAGGGTATAATTTTTAAAACCCTCTCATTTAGAACAATAGTCAATAAATAAATTTTTTATTATATTTTAGCCTTAAACGTTAACTTTCGAGTGCGGTGGAATATACAGACTGTGTTTATTACTTACATGGCAATATTTATTTAAGAAGGTCGTTAAAGGCCAAAATATGGCTGAAAGGAAAAAGTAACTAGGGCCTCAAAATTGCTCATTTTACCATGAACAGTCTATACAAAGTAGAACTCACACTACAATAACTGTCGGAAAAGTACGATTTATTCTGCTCATGAAAGAATAATGCATACTGTATATACTGTAACGCTGTAAAATATAATTTATTTATTTAGTTCTATTTTAAATAGTAAACAAGAGTTTACTTGTAATGTGTTCGAACAGTAAATTAGTCTATAAACGAAAGTCACTGGAGCATGCCATTTCCACTATAGTCTATTCGTGACATCGTCACACTTTTTTAAACAAACCTATGAAATATTACTCCATATATGACGTGTTTGGTTGTCTCTTATATAGGTACGTCATGTATCAGAAGCGTTTTATATTTCTGTTAACATGAAAGTATCTTATTTTTTTGTGAAATTTAATTTTTATTTATATTTTATCCATATAGTTATAGTAATACATTTATAATTAACATGAGCAAAAACAGAGAGAAAATAGGTGTTTTGGTAATGCCTAGTAAGAAATTGTGCTCACTCAAAATATTATAATCAGTGGAAAACCACTGATAGTTTCAGTGAAAAAATTGCATTGATTGAATAAGTGGCCCCCGACTGCAGAGGTAAATTAAATATTGCTTTGATTGAATTTAGCCAAATAATTCCGTGAAATGGAAATATTTATGATAGTTTACTATTTATATTGCACAATTTAGCGTAATTTAGATACGGTAAACAAACTTTCGGCGGTGGCCGGGATTGAACTTACACACCCTTTCCACTTCGTCGTTAGGCCGTCACCTTATCACCCACGCTACTAAGTCATCTTGATAAATCAGAGGAAAATATTTGTCTTCTAAGTCTTTATCGAAAGCGTGTAGTATTAAACTGTATGGATTAACTTTTCGTTTTTTGTTTAATTGGTACCGTTAGGATTTTGAAACGAATAGTAGGCCTACATATGAGTGTGCTCTCTTCACCATTTTGTATGCAGTTTAAACCTTCAAACAGAGAACTGTGATTATTATATGAAAACGAAATGGAAAACGTAAAACTGGAATGAAAGGCTGAATGCTTATATTACCTAGTAAAATGGTGTTTTGAAAGCCTAAAATCATTTTAGAAAGTATTTTGTATTGGATTTATTAATTTATTCGTTGTTATTTAACTTGATACATCGTGTTTAACGGCCATTTTTAAACGTTGTTTAACTCATCCATCAGTCAAAAAACAAACCACTGATAAACACTGAAAAAAAAAAAGACAGTGAAATTCTCACTGATGCAGTTCTAGAGTGTATGAGCCTAGGACCGGCACGAACCTACAACCTTCTCCGCCTCTTAACTCCAGTAGTTAGCCTACTAATATAGGGCGAACCCATTCAGGGCCAACAAATCTACTAAACGAGCATCAACCGAATAGTTTACATTCTGAAACTGTTCAATGTTTTTGAGTGATGTCTAGTTACGAATGACTTTCACCACATTGATGTCTGCACGTATGTACAGGCATTCAAGTCAAGCTATAGAAGCGAGTCACCTACCATGTGTTTTTAAAACATGGGGACAAACTCCAGCAGGCAATTCCTGACGAGAATAAAAGACGAAAATGTATGTACAGCTTTTCCCCTAGAGAGCTATGCGCCCCCGAAATTTGAATTTAAAATGCGTTTAGTTGAAAATATCAGAATCCATTTTGATTAAGCAACAAATCGGTGAATGATGTTTTGTATAAAGGAGATCTTTCACCTTAAAGAGCCCATTCTCGCCATCGTCCTGCACGCCAGTTCAGTGCTTTGTGTGTAACGGTGGCCAGACACCAGACGCGTGTACGTAGATCGACCTTAGCGCCTCCATGACTTCAGGCTTCAGACACATATAGTATCTTCGGCCAGTGTACAATCGGTGGGACACTTCACAGGAAATGGCTTTAATAACATACACTACACAGTACACGAACGGACATGGCAAGTCCCTCACGTCATCCGTAGTCCTATGAACAACTGCTGCCAAAAACATCTAGCACGCAATTTTATTGGTCCTGAAATACGGGAGGAGTATTATATTGATACTAGCTGCAAAGTCTCAACGTATGTGTTTACCTGCGAAAAAGTTACGTAGCAGTGTTATTGTTGAATGTCTTAAATGACCTAGATGTTGATAGAATGTTGTACTATGCGGTTAACTCTACGTCTATCCCTACTAAATACATGTTCGTTTTTTTTAGACGAATCCAAAGAAAGGAGTGCGAAATCATTTGACGAGTGTTCGCTTAGATAACGAACTGATGATGTAAAGTGCTTTGTTAGTCTTTTATATCTGTAGTGATATTTTCCCGCGTTATGGCCAGTATAGGCGTTTCTACGGTATTTTGAAGCTGCTTCGGACGCTAATCCATATATCTGAGAAAGCTCTGGAACTTTTGGCCAACGCTTTATCTGGTAGGACGTGTTGAAGTGCGCGCAGTGTAGACTAAAATGGGATTTCCATCACAGCTCGCCTTTCTTCTTAATCGCAGGAGATATTAGCAATAAAAATAAAGAATGGGACTGTTTAAATAATAATACAAACGGTAGAAAATTAAGCAGACGTGCAGATAATAACAATTATGTAATCTTTCCACCACCTAAACCGACACACATACCGAATAATGGCCAAAGACCGGATAAATTAGACATAGTATTAACTAACATTCCCAATTCAAACATAGAATCAGAAGTACTAGACGAATTAGATTCAGACCACCTCCCAGTCTTTGTAAAATTAACCATAAACACAAACAGATCTAATAATATACATACTATAAAACGTCCAGTAACAGACTGGGAAGGATTTCAGAAAGACCTGATAGATAAAATGGAAACCCCACCTGAAATTAATGATGAATTGGAACTAAATGTGCAAATAAAACTATTCACCGATACGATAGCAGAAACATTAAAACAAAATACTAAATATTTGGAAAAACGTCAGTACACGAGAGTAGATTACCCAGAATTAGACTTCTTAATAGCCCTTAAAAGACAGGCGCGAAATAACTGGCAAAGAAATCGAAATCCCGCAAATAAAACCGAGTACAATAGGCTTAAAACACAAGTTAAAAGTAAGCTCGAAGAATTAGAAATTAAAGACTGGAGCGAGGCTACCAAAAACGCGGCTAAATATCCTAGAGAAATGTGGCTATTAACTAAAGCACTAACAGGGAAACGTAAAAAATGAAACACACAGCAATAGAAACTCCCCAAGGATTTGTTTATAATGAAAGAGATAAAGCCAACATAATTGCAGAAAGCCTAGAGAATCAATTTTCCCCCCAATAAAGATATACAAGATAAGCAATTCACACAATCAGTAAATAATGACATAAATGAATACCTAAAAATAAAAGAAACCTCTGAATACGAGCCTATCACTTCAAAAGAACTTTTAAAAATAATAAAAACGCGCCCCAATAATAAATTCGGAGGACCAAACGGAATAAAATACGAAGCATTAAAGAAATTACCTGTAAAAGCCCTAGAATTCTTATTAAAAATATATAATTCTATGTTTAAACTATGTCGATTCCCACAGGCGTGGAAGAAAGCTAAAGTAATTAAAATACAAAAACCTGAAAAGGATCCCAGTAAACCAGTAAACAGACGGCCTATAAGCTTACTAAATAGCATGAGCAAAATTTTCGAAAAAAGCCCTTTTATACAGATTACAGTTTCATGCAGACGTAAACAAAATAATCCCAGATAATCAGTATGGATTTAGAGCTCACCAGGCACCATCGACCCACTAATTAAAATAGTAGATGATATAACAGATGGATTTAATAATAAAGAACAAAGATAAGCGATAATAACATTATTAGGCGCAGAAAAAGCTTTTGACAAAGTCTGGCCACCAGGATTAATATATAAACTGATAAACTATAATTTCCCAGCCACATATGTAAATTTACTAGCACACTACTTAAATATAAGACAATTTTACGTAACACTAGACGGAGCAGACTCTAAAACTAAATTTGCAACAGCAGGAGTTCGACAGGGATCAGCTCTCTCTCCTTTCTTATACAGTATTTACACGGCTGACATCCCTATAATATACGCCAGAACTAACGCTAATATTCAAATGTACGCACATGACACTGCAATAATCAAACAACATTATAATGTAAAATATGCCTTAGCAGCCCTACAAAGACAACTTACAACTCTGGACAAATGGCACACCAAATGGAGAATTAAAATAAACCCTGGAAAATCCGAGACAATAATAATCACTAATATGTTACCAAGATCACCTAAAGAACTAATAAACTAATACTGTTTAATCAAAATTATCCCGTTTGTTAAAACTGCAAAATATTTAGGCATAACATTGGACCATAGATTAATTTGGCAGCCACACATAAATAACGCAAGAAATGCAGCACTAGACAAACTTAAACTGCTCTACCCCATTTCAAATGCAGATAACTTTCCACTAAGCAAAAAACTTTTAATATATAAACAAATAATACTCCCAGCTATGCTATATGGATGTGAGGTATGGGGACATGCCGCAAAATTCAGATTAAAAGCTTTGCAAACTGTACAAAATAAATATTTGAGAGTAATAACTAACCAAGAGAGATTCACACCCAATCAAACTATCCATGAGCTGCTCTCCCCAAAATACATGAAAGAAATAATTGTAGACAAAATAAAAATCTGTATAATAATTTAGAAGGGCATGACAATAAAATTATTAAAAACCTGGGTAACTATGATCCCGCAGGCATAAGAAAATTCAAAAAACCTAAACTTATCTGAACACTGCGAAGGTAGGAATGGGCCCGCCCGCTGGTTGGCCGGTAAAGCCGGCCAATCACAGCGCACGGCCCCGCGAGGCTATAAATCAGACCGCGCCACCAAAAAAAATCCGTCATTCGGAGAACAGTGAGCCACGAGGCGACAGCTGCAAAGCGCAAAAACTTAGTACACACGGCCGAGTATCTCTTCTCAGAGCTGCTCGTGCAATGAAAGGTAAACAAGTTCTTGTTATAGTACAAGAACCAGTGAGAGATCGACTTACACCCATCTGATAACCAGATGAGACATATTTTTTTTGAAATTTTATTAATTAATGAACACACCTATGATAGCTTGCCTATTGCAAAGTTGTCATGACTATTTTTGATTAAATTAATTTAAATTACTTTTTTTTCATCACCTTCTCTCTATTGATAACCAACCAAATTTAGTCCCAAATGTTAATTTTCTATATGGAGAATATGCCAAGGTAGGCTTGCTTACTTATTTCCGGTCATAGCTACCTGGCAAGCAGGTATGAACAGGTAAATCAATATAGGTAACTACACCGAGCTGATAACCAATCGAAATTGGTATCAAAATAAAGATTATTTAATAACAAATATAATGGTATAGGCTTGCCTGCGAAAAAACGGTCATAGAATATTATTGCCGTGCGTTAAAGTTTTAAAATCGGAGCAATTAAATATGTGCGAGAGAGAGAGAGAGAGTAGAGCGCCCGAAGTCTGTGCGATAGAAGAGGATACAACATAGCAGCTGTGCGAGACGTGTCCGTTGAATGTACCCGAGTGCGCATGCTCTTTTACATGCGATTAAGGGAAACAACGTTTATTTACTGTCGAAAATCATCTTGAGACAACACGTGTTCCGTGTTATTGTTAATTGTGCTGTAAAAAACATGAGTAAAAAGTGTTTTTTGTGTGATTAAAAAAAATCAGTTATTGATTTTGACGATCAGTCTTTCGAAGTGTGCGCACTAAAATTGGCTTTTCGTAAAAAACGGAACTTTACGTATGGAGATATTGAGCTAACCAAAGAATAGTTGGATTTTGTTGGTTATCACTCCACGTGTTATAATAAAGTTACCGCTTTAAGTAATAAATACAAAGAAGAATTTGATAATTTTGTCACAAATCATGAAGTAAGTAAAAATATTTGTTTCAATCAATAATCCTAAATGAATAGCCTCTCTGAAAATTGTTTTTCGTCAAAAGTTAAGAGTTTTGACTCTTAACACCATGCCACCGTGTTGGTTTTCTTTAATGCAAAAAATTTTGCGAACAATATACGTAAATTCGATGTGGCTTCACGCAACCGATCCAGATTGTATTAAATTGCGTCCTGAAAATTGCGGTTGGGTTTTAGAAAATAATTATTTGAAACCAATTGGATTTGTTGGAGACCAAACTCCTCTGAAGATAGATGGCATCGTGCAAGTGATGGAAAATTCAAGTGAAGAAGAATTATTAGAGCCTGATAATCACGAAGTAGAATCAGGTGATTCAGATAATGAGTAATGATTAAGAATTTTATAATGTGATTTTCCTATGTATTCTATTTAGTTTTGTAATAAACGTTTTTTATATCATAATGTATGAAATATAATTTTTCTGTGTTAATTAATTATTTTCCTTTTACTCTACTTACATTTTCGAACTTAATATTCACTTTAAATAATTCTGTATGCATAGTTTTTTTATGTATTTATTTAATTAATTATTCTAAAATTAGTAGACTTCTAAAAATATTTTGGATTAATATGAAAAATAAATTATAACCTAAACATGTTTTAAAAAAATTATGCTTGTATCTTCTTGAAATTTCGAAATGTGACAAAATTTCTAAAAAAATTTTCTCACAATAATTTTTTTATTAAAATTTTTTTAAAATTTGTCTGATGTCTGTTAATTTCTGCATTAATGATTATTATATACCTATCAATAAATTTATTTTATATTAATGTGATGATTATATTCGAAATAAAGTTTATTATTCGCGACTCCAAATTCATTTTCGACAGTAAATAAACGTTGTCTCCCTTAATCGCATGTAAAAGAGCATGCGCACTCGGGTACATTCAACGGACACGTCTCGCACAGCTGCTATGTTGTATCCTCTTCTATCGCACAGACTTCGGGCGCTCTACTGTCTCTCTCTGATAACTAAAATTATAGAAAAAATATATTAAAAAATATATGTATACATATGTATAAAAATTAAAAAAATTTGACAAAACCATATTATACAACAAAAATATAAAAATTAAATACAAATTTAAATATTAAAGAAAATTCACAACAAATTTTTAAAAAATTTGAAATTAAAAAAAAAATTAAAATTAAAAACCACCATAAAATACTTATATTACCATGTACGCACAATGACGCACCGACTTGATAGTCTGTTTCAGGTCGAGGAGAAGCTGACTACCAAGAAGGCACAAGGAGGGAGAACTGTTTTTACCAGAAATCCGACTGGACTATGGTACCAAGGGCCCCCTAGAATATGCACTAATAACGACCACTTTTCTTTCAGGTTTGCACCCTCAGTGCTCAACGAAATTAAAGGGGGGGGGGGAGGGAAAGAAAAAAAAATCTAATTTTGCTCTCCCCCCCCCCCCTTTCTTACTTAATTATAGCAAAAAAAATATGTTATTTTTCTTCTCAGGTAGCAGAATGGAAAAAATATGGCACACAATTAACATTACAATTATCTTTTATAACATACCCACTTTGAGTCATATTTCGTCCCGAAAAAAAAAAATAAAAAAAATTAAAGTGCTATCAGCACCAAAAAAGAAGTGTGCCATAAGTATAAGTAAAAGTAAATGTTAATAAGTATATCATATCTTTGAATAAGAGCCATCAGCGCAAACACATTTGACTATGAATTTTTTCATTCTCTCCTACACTACACATTGAAACGATGAAACGTACCCTGTGGGCTGCCCCCGGGAGACTAGGGACGCACCTATACAAAAAATGCCAGTTTAGTTAGCACATTTGCAAACAACGTACCAACATATTAGACAGACATCACGACACTAACATTCACTCCAGCCGTGAGGCTGGAGGTGAGCCTCACTCCCCCGTCGAATACAACCACACGTAACTTAATTTTAAAATAGGCAACAACTTAAACAGCTTTAACACGGGTCCCGTGCCCAAGAAACCACAGCTACACGGCGTCCTGCCGCCTTACCCAATGATTTGAGTACGTGGCGGGGTGCATTTTGTCTTTACAAACACCCTGTGAGTCATGGGAGTCTAGGCTCCCGGTCTCACGACACGCAGGCCATTCGGTGGCGTATGAGGGTTCGACGGCTACGGCGGCAGCTCCCCTTTGCTCGAACCCCCACTGTGCGACGAGCTGAGTTAATTTTACTAACTCTCGCCCCTTATCTTTCATCGTTTACACTGACACACCATTTACAGTCGTATATTTGACCACCTATAATATTTTTCTTTTGAATCGAACGATTCCTTCTTAGTGCGCAGTTTTTTTTCTCACAGTAAGAGTATTTTCGCGTTCGAGGCTTAATTTTTCCAGGGCGACTTTTAAAGTGGGCTTTTAGGAATAGTAAATAACAAATATTTTGCACCGAATTCGTGTGCTCTCAGTTGTAATAATATTTTGTATGAGAACTATTTCTTACTAGGCGCTACTAACACACGTGTTTTCTCGCTGTTTTTTATTCAGATTATTTATAAATGAAGCAATATGATTTACATAAAAATATAAATAACATTTAAATTTAACACAAAAAAAAAAGTAACTTTTATGAACAGAAGAATAAATCCCTTGCGATAAATGGTATATGTCGGAAATAACTAAACACGTCATACATGAGGAGATTTTTCAAAGGTTTGATTCACAAAAGGTGTAGAAACCGCGACTATACGATACAAAATGTACTGTACCAAAATTTTCATGCCCGAAAATGATTGTGCAAACCTGCGTTTTAACCATTTTTAATTCTCGAACACACTAAAAAAGGACTCCGAAACCTTCTGACATATAACGAGGATGAGTCGGTAAGCAGACGCTACTCAAATGTTGAAATAATTGTTACATGTTGCTAGTTTGAGTCGCTACCCTTGTTCCTCCCACTCAAACGGGCGTAGCAGTGTTTCAAGGGCAGTGTGATAACCCGAAGAACACGTGGAGATTTACATAGTTGTGCCACTGCCACGGTAAGCCTATTGGGACTCGTGCCGACTATCATCGAGGTCTGTCGTTGAAGAATGTTCTGGCAATCGCCTCGCCTTTCTCAGTGGAACTCGGTAGTGCGGGGAACCTTCTGGATCGGGCCAGCGAGACTATTTAAGCAACGATGGGGCTCCGAGCCAACAGTCTTAGAGTTTGGAGTATTGTACGACCTTAAGAGTGGGATGAATCACCGCATT
Source organism: Dryococelus australis (assembly GCA_029891345.1). Classification (NCBI taxonomy): domain Eukaryota; kingdom Metazoa; phylum Arthropoda; class Insecta; order Phasmatodea; family Phasmatidae; genus Dryococelus; species Dryococelus australis. Next base: position 60,994,009 of record CM056993.1, on the reverse strand, counting down.
TTTTTTTGTGAAATAGTTGTTTGCGCTAATACGCGTATCTCAGTAAATAAATGTTCTGGAAATACGATTTTTCGACATAAAAGATAGAAAAAACAATTATCTATGTCCCTATTCTTTAAGTTTTTCATATTAAGTGTATGCGTGGAGAAAAAAAATCGTGAAAATGGTAAAATACCGCCTATTGGAAAGCTTGCCTATGCAGTTTCCTTAAGAGGGACGGGAAAAGTACAAATATACGGGTGTAGTTCAATCTGTGGGCTTTCATCGCGTGTAATAAAACCCCACTGTTACAGATCTAATTTGCAGAGTACAGCGTCACGACGGAAACACTGCACGCCTTGCGCGTAGGAGCGAGGAGGTGCTAGAAGTGCTTGTTAGTGTCGCCCGTATCGCTCCCTCGTTTCATGACCTTGGGCTAGTGAGAGTAAAGTCTGTGACTGCGAGCATCGGTACAGTGAAGGGTGAGACTGACGGGCGGGACCACTGAACTGGATGCGTGGCAGACATTTCGAATTACGGCAATAGATAGATTGAATATGTGTAAATAGTGAGTGTGAATTAAATGAGTGTAGCCAATATAGAGGCTGTGGCAAGAACTTTAATTATAATTGATATATACAGTAAATGTTGCGCTCAGCTGCAATAACGAGCGTATAGGCTGTTTGCGGTCAAATGAACACTTTTGAAAGCCCTGCTTGAGATCTACTTGTGTGCACGTTGTGTATTCTTCTCCCTTATACAAAATTAACATTGCAATGGGCCTCATCACTTTATTCATGCCTCGGTCAAGTGAAACTGTGAAATTATTATAAAAATAAGGTTTTTTTTTTTACACGTCGATGCATAAAGAAGAAAACGAAACAAATATTTTAAGTTATCACAAATGCTTACATAACACTTCTTATTCGACGTTAAGATATGGAACTATTTCCCACCCATCGCTACCAACTTTACTGGGCGCATGTCACTCAGTACGCCCGTTTAAATTTATGTAGGCAGGGCCAGTGACATTTTTCAAAGGTTGATTTCAAAAGTGCCCACCTTATCGTGAACAGCTTTTAGTAGTGGGGACAGGTAGTTTAATGATGAAAATAATAACGATACGAATATTTATAGCATTATAAATTAATTAAAAATTAAATGTAATTATTTTGTATTAATAGGACCTTCAGTCCTCACGAACTCGGATACGCCTCTGACGTCTTGCAGCAGTATTTTAAGTTAAACGTTTATTTTTAGGGAAGAGCCGCCAACAATTTGGCTGGTAGTGAACAGTGCTGTTACACACACCACCATATCACGTACGTCACGCAGGTGTGTCGCTCCTGATTAGGTAAATGACTACAGGCAAGATAAGTCAGATAAAAATATCACGTGTCATGTCCCGCTCGAGGTAATGGTAAAATAATGCAAGTGGTCGAACCAGTTCCAAGAACGCGTGGGAAGGCCGCGATAAAAATTTACAGAAGTTTCGAAATGAAAAACAATTTCAGGAACGAGTGTTACACAAGTGAAAAATTTTCGTAATGAAGTTTCCAAATATTACATAATTTATCTGTTGCAGCCAACGTATATAGCTTGAAAGATGACGTAGCCACCACTCGAAAACCAATTCTTCTACGCCCCTCTGGGGCCTCGGTGGCTGACCGGTTAGCCCTGCTCGCCTCCCACCGTGGTGATCCGGGCTCAATCCCCGGCCGAGTAACTCCGGATTTTCGCATGTGGGAATCGGTGCCGGACGATGCCATTGGTCGGTGAGTTTTCTCTGGGATTTCCCGTTCCCCCCGTCATTTCATTCCGGCGCTGCTCCACACTTACCTTAATCACCCTCATCGGCTCTCAAGATCTCGATGTTACGAGCCGTCCAAATCTCTTCACTTGCTCTTCACTTCTACGCCCCCTGTCTATACAGGTTTGATTTCCTGTTCTATGATTATGATCGCGCAATCATACAGCATACTCATACAAATTAATCTTACAAAAGCTTATGCGAGGCGTGAATACGTGCATGGAACAATGGGTTGGAAAAGTTGGGATTTTACAGCCAGTAGTTTGGCATCACATGCACGGCGTCTACAACAAGTGCAGATGACCGAAATAAATGTTTTTTTTTTTCCGTTGCGAAAAAAATTGTCTGTTGTACGCAAAACTGTGAAAACGTAAGAAAAAAACATTCACATCACGAAGGAGAGTTGCCTGCTTATGACGCCCAACGGTGCACAAACCCTCAGCAGAAAATGTTTTATATGAAAAATTGTTTAATATTTTTGAATGCTGGTTGCATGTGTGCATACAAATCGAGTTGGGAAGTTTCGGTAATAGATTGAATATGAGGTAGACCGATTCTTCGTCTTCTGCGCAGGTTCCCAACATTGACCTACTCTAAACCAACACAACTGTGAAAGTCACATTTATATGGATAAAATAATTTTACTAATTTGAATTACGAATTTGTTAGAGGAAGTATATTCACATCTCAAAGTACTTATTTACTAAACAGTCTTCTAACCTCAAATACAATCCACGCAATTTTTACTAAAGGCTGTTCACATCAAAATGAGCACTTTTCAAGCCCTGCTTAAGATCTAATTGTATACACGTTGTGTATTCCTCCGCCTTACGTAAAACTAACATTGCTATGGGCCTTATCATTTTATTCATCCGACGGTAAAATTAAACTGTAAAATTATTAAGCAAGTAAATACTTAACAAATGTACTCATTTTTACACTTCGATGCATGAAAAAAAAAAAAAAACAGAAAGCGAAAGAAATAATTTTAAGATATCACACATGGTTACTTAACACTTATTATGCGACGTTAAGATATGAAAATACTTTACATTCATCGTCACCAACTTTACTGGACTAATGTCTCAGTGCACCCATTACAATACATGCATACAGGGGCAGTGAAATTTTTCTAAGGTTCACTTAGTCGTGTTGGCAGTAAAGCAGTCAAATGCTGGGACATGGAGACCGGTCCTGCGCAGCCAGCGAGTACACTCTACCCCGTATTCACTCTACTGTTTTGGTAGGCGTCTACACGTTCATGTTGATGTGTAAACAATCGTTTGCAAGTTGCACAGGAAGGTTATGTTTTGCCGGTACTATACGTACATTGCAAGGCTCAGTGTGTAAAACAGCAGATTTCCGGGTTATATTTAGAATTAGTCATAGACATTATAATTGTTATTATAATTTATGTAATTAAAGAGTACTTGCTTATGTTGTCATTTATTTTGATATCTTTCCAAATTACGTTTTAATATATGAGTTAACAGAATAAACTATGGTTTATTTTAATAGTTATTTACATAGATATGCATTTGTTTCTAGACAGTATTCAGTACTAATGTCTGTTAACACATTTACTGGCACTTAAGACAAATTAGAAGTGAGTCACCTATATCCACTTATGCAAGAACACTAGTTCTGTTTGTGACTGTGTTAGAACTCGCCATCGTCGTATTGGTCCATACCTCACCGGACACTACGATGTACTTTACAGCGTTCATTATTCGCCAGTCATCAACCAATGTAGAGCCGATCTGATATTGACCCAACCAAATGCCTTTCATCGTGTAAAAGGATTTACAATCAATCATGTCCTTTTGAGTGGCTATAAAAAAAAGAAAGAAATTCTATCGTTAGCAATGACATTGTTATCGCGATGAGGTGTTCTTGTGAGGTCATGTTGAACACTAGCCGAACAAAGACTGCACATCCACGCGAGTTTTGATCTGAACAACAAAGAAAATTTTGAAATTAGCTTTGCTCGAGCTACACTCGGGTACAATTTCAACACTTGAGCTCGAATGTGGATTCGGGACTGAACGTATTAACACACCCCGTCTACATCGCTGTGCATTTAGCTGAGTATTTTCTCGGCCGTGGTGTCCGTTTCCAGGCCACGGTCGAACGCGAACGTCTGATCTCGGGAGTGCTGAAACCGTGCAGCGAAAATAGTAAATAAGTAAATGACTTCCTGCCTCCGTATCGAGAACGGGAACACGACCTTGTCGAGTGACGTTTCATCTGCGAAGAATTCTCACGTTGCGAAACACGGTGTGTGTGTGTCGCTCGATATCTTACACTCTAAGGAATTGTTCGCAAATATACTACACCAGTGTATATGTATATAAGGTGTTCACGCTAAAGTGAGCATTTTTTTAAGGCTCCTTCGTAATTTTTCCTTTCATCCAATTTCGATCTTCCTGCTGCTTTTTAATATAATCGTTGCAATGTGCCCAATAAACACAGTGAATACCTTCCACCACCCTCAATATTTAAAGCCTGAAGCTGCAGAAAGCTATATTTATTAGTGATTAATGCCTGTTGGAGGGACGTTAAAAAGTGCTCACTTTACCGTGAACAGCCTATAGTGAGAAAGAGCGCGTGGCAAAGTTTTTTTCTCATACATCCATGGTAGCGTTCCTACATTTTCTCAGGAAACAGTCAAATAGATAGGGAAGTTACCAATAGGTAGAGCTAGTGACTTTTCGTGAAAAAAAAAAAATACACGGTAGACTTCAATATTATAAGCAGCCAACAACAGTTTGTCTATTGCCATTGGTTGCTGTCTCCTTGAGAAGGCGTTTTCATATTTGAACGGGCCACTCAGAATTCGGCAACATCGGCAGGGCTCCTACGTGATTCGTGCGCAGACAGTAACAAGTGTCAAAAAGTAATTCAGCCATTCAAGATACGTAACAGTGCCACAGTAAAATAATTGGATTTCTAGTACAGGCAAATTAGATTAAAAAGTGCACAACATGGAAATAATTGCAAAATAAAATTATTCTTGTGAGAAAATGCTCAGAATGTCAGGAATAATATATGTAAAATCCGCCATCAATCTTCTTGGTAGGATATACGCCATATTGGAAAATGACGGCCAAAAAAAGTTTTTTTTTGTCTTTGTCTTGGAAATCGTTGCTCTAACGGACAATCGTTAAATTCTCTAAGTATGGTTTTTGCAATTTTTTTTTTTTCGCCAAGGCAGTGGTTTTTAAGGTATGGGCATATTTATAAGGAGAGATATGTGAAACAAAATTAAAAATTATTCCTTTATTACAAAACCTATACATAAGGGACCTGCAAAATTCGCGTTATTTTTTGACATCAAGCTAAAATTCATTGTATTATAAATACTCGAGCCTGCGTCATTTCTCCATTGGTTGCTGCATAAATTTTTGCAGCATATCAGTTCTAGGATTTTGTCAAGTTCGGGTTTTCCATCTGTCATTACGGGGAGATAAATGCTTTGCTTTGTCGCCATCCCCAATCGTCTGGTTTCATTGGAGAGGAGTGTTCTTTTCATATCATAATCTGAAGATAGGCTCTAAATGAATGGTACTTCAAAGCAAAAGGATTATGAGAGAGAGAGAAAGAGAGAGAGAGAGTCTGGCCAATGCAAGTCAATGATGTAGTAGATTTAATAACTAAATCTCCTTGCCGTAAGGAATGTAGGGTATCACTTCTATGATCTTAGTAAGATTTGAATAGTTGTTTTTCATCAGCAAATTCAATTTATTATTTTGAAACAGTTTGTGAAGAAAAAAACTGAAGCAGCTTTTTTAAAAGTGTCATCTGACAGCACAAGTTTCAGGCCTAAGTTTTCCAATTTAAAGAAAAAAAAACCATATGTTGTAATCCCATCCAAATAATGCGTCAATAAACAGAAGGTGTTCACACATTTCCTCCAAGCTCTGTTTTTGTCGAGAGTAGAGGTAGTGGAGGCATTTCAGGATACAAGGGTGTCATTAGTGGCCTAAATACCATTTGGATAACCTGTAGACAGGCGTGGGAGAGAGGCACACTAATTGGAGGGATCCTTAACCTGGGAAACTGATCATCCACCCTCCCCCCCCCCCTCCGAAGCTCTGGGAGGTGTGTTTGGGTTGGCTGACAGGTTCTCCCACCCATTCTGAGATGTGCTGTGATTGGTCGTTGCTTGTGGGGGTACCCTTTCGGTGGACAGAGAGCCCAAGCGACATTTGCGGAACTTTGAAATTTTTCAAGGAAGTCTGGTGGCTAGGGAGTGTGTAAGGGGGGGGGGGGGGTGTAGGGTCAGTCCTTGGTTCGAGACCCATAGAAGGTAATTAGATGTAATTAGACATAGTTGCTTAATAAGTAATTACATAATCAGTAATTGCATAATCAGCAATTGTGTAATAAATAATTACTATTACTGAGAGTAAGTACATGTACCAAGAGTAAGTACAAGTACCGAGACTAACTACACATAACAACAGAGTATTTACACAATAAGTACACATGTTTACCCATCGGCTGCAGAAACACAATTGACGAGGTCGGCGAAGTGCTTCTCGGTTCGAGTTCCATCAAAGGCAAGTAACTGCATAATTATATGTATTTTCTTAATGAGTAATTGTATAGCGAATAAGTACATGTACCAAGAGTAATTACATGTACCAAGGGTAATTACTAGGGAGCTGCAAAATTCGCGTTATTTTTTGACATCAAGCTAATATTTATAGTACTATATATACTCGAGCCGGCGTCTTCTCTCCATTGGTTGCTGCATAAATATTAAGTCACGCCCTATCTGAGTGAACTGCACGTGGTGATTGGGGCACACGATTGTGAAGTGTTCCTTTATTGGCGCAGAGTTACACGAGGCGTGTCAAATAAAGAATGATCCAATGACATATGCATTGCAAAGGAAAAGTGTTTACAGTTTATCATGTCCTCAAATAATAACGCGAATTTTGCAGGTCTCTAGTATTAAACACCAAGTGCACATCCTACCCCGACCACTGCTGAAATACAACTGAAGTGTGAATCGCTAATAGCTTTGGGAAATACACCCGCCATCTTGGATTATGTAATATAAGTAAGGGAGCCGAGTGCATACCTGCAGGGAGTCCGACCACCTCTGGCTCCGAGGGCGAACTGAATGTAAATCTCCATCACTGCATGGAGCGCTGGGCACATACGGGGCACTATAGGGATGAAAAAAGGTCACGGGGTATAACCGCCATATTGGTTAATGATATTATATAAGGCGGAAATACATTTTAAAAATTCCTTGATATAATTCTATCGTTCAATCAAACCTCATCGGCTCGTGTGACACCACCTACTTTGGCAATAGTCAGTGACAATGGAAGATAGGTTGAAACTATAACAGTAACATTATTATGAGTGTCGACATGTGACTGGACGAACCACTTAAGGTTGAAGTAAAGCTACTGCCTATGGACCGCTGCACCCGACAATACAACATGAAGAACTCGTAAAAAAAAGTAGTACTCACACCATAAATGTTGCCAGAAAAGTGCGATTAGGCTGTATATGAAAGACGAATGTATATGTTTTGCAACATTATAAAATATTTTACTAAAATATATTTTCTTTAAACGTAAAAACGTTATTGAATAAAATAGTCTGCATTTTTAACCAACTTTGAGCATTTCTCCACTATGGATCATTCAGAAAGCAGAATTTGAAAGAAAATCTTCATCGTGACATATCGTCATAATGTTAAATATGATTATGTGTAAGAAAATAGTAATAATAATATGGGAAATAATTTGTATAATTGATTTTATGTGCGTCCATTTGTCACAAACATTTATGGCTGAAACTGGCATAAAAAAGTAAATTATAAAATTGATATGATACAGTATTACTGTAATTTAATTACACGTGATCACAGAAAATATTATGACGATCTTTCTTAAAGAAGATTTTCTTGTAAATTAGGCTTTCCGAAGCATCCAAAACCGCAATGCGCTTAAATTGGGTTAAAAATGCGGACTCTATCGATCGAGTAAATATTTAAATTTAAAAGGTATATAGTAAACTATTTTATAATGTTGCGAAATATACACATTCCTCTTTCATATACGGCGTAAATAGCACTTTTCTGACCATTTTTATGGTGTCTGTACTATTTTTTAATGAGTTCTTCACATTGTACAGTCAGGTGCAGTGCTATATAGGCAGTTGCTTTACTTCAACCTCAAAGATCGCGCTCTGCGTGTCGCACTACCAGAGACCCGGACCCAAGCTGACGGGCACGTCAATGTTATTGTTATAGTTTCAACATAGCTTCTATTAACACTGAATATTGCCAAAGCGGTTGTGATACGCAGAGCGCGATTCTTAAATGGTTCGTCCAATCACTCGTCGATGCACATATCAATGTTATTGTTGTAGTTTCAACATAGCTTCTATTGTCACTGACTACTGCCAAAGCGGCTGTGATTTTCAGAGTGCGTACCTTAACTGGTTCGTCCAATCACTCGTCGATGCACACATCAATGTTATTGTTATAGTTTCAACATAGCTTCTATTGTCACTGACAATTGCCAAAGCGGTCGTGATATGTAGAGCGCGATCCCTAAGTGGTTCGTCCAGTCACTCGTCGATGCACACATCAATGTTATTGTTATAGTTTCAACATAGCTTCTATTGTCACTGAGTATTGCCAAAGCGGTTGCAATATGCAGAGAACGATCCTTAAGCGGTTTCACGCGAAAGTCTTGCAAGTGTATATTTCTCGTGTACCACTCTACTGCATGATACTAGTCACTCATTCCATACTTAGCATTAACTATCTCACCACAATCGCCTGTGGAATCAGTACCCATCGATGAAGCAAGAGGTATTGACGGCATCACTTGCTGTCTTTCAAAAGACGCATTCTTGCAGCTCTTAGTGTGGTTCTTCAATATACCATCTTGTATAAACTGATTGTGCCCATTGTCGTAATGTTTCCTCACGAGGAAAGGATTCTTCGAACAAGTTGCTGAGTATTTTGACTGAAGTTGAGAACTCGATCGCAAAATTCGACACCGTCAATGATCAGGCAGCGATGATGCAGGTCATGGCCCCATGTTCGTTGGAGTTAAAGGCCGTATTCACAATTATTCTTCACAGTATGACAGGAGTGTGTGTCCAAATCAATGTTCACCTCGCGATGCCAGAACGACAAATGTAATTATTCCATATAAAAGTGATTCTATTTATGGTGAAGAGCCTAAATTGTGCCCATAGAAAGCCTTTTGCAATAAATATCTTTTAAAGATGTGAAAATAGAATAGGGAGCACTCGAATCCACATACTCGTTCGTCCCAAAAGAAAACACAGATAATAATGTATACGTAAATATAGAAATATAAAATGATTTTAAATTTATTTTATTCATTGTTATGTATAGGTACATAAGTTAGTAAATGTTAAATTATTTTTATTTGATTTTATGAATAATTACATATATAAATATGGGAATATAAAATTATTTTAAATATATATATATATATACATACTTATTCCTACAAGCATACTTAAATAACAAATTGCTATGTTAGAATCTGCATTATTTCTTCTGGGGCGAACGAGTATGTCGGTTTTCTCAGAGTGCTCCCATTTTCTATATACACATTTTAAAATATATTTATTGCAGAAGGCATTCTGTGAACTCAATCTAGGCTATTTACTGTAAAAATAATTATATATGGAAATATTACATTTGCTATTCTGGCATCGTGGGGTGAACATGGATTTGGAAGCACACTCCCACCATACTGTGAAGAAGAATTGTGAATACGGCCTTTAACTTCAACGAACATGGAGCCATTACCTGCATCATCGCTACCTGATCATTGACGGTGTCGAATTTTGCGATCGAGTTTTCACCTTCAGTCAAAATTCTCGGCAACATGGGAGAACCACCTGGTCGAAGAGTCCTTTTCTCATGAGGAATTATAAAGACAACGGACACATGTAGTTTATGCAAGGTGATGCATTGAAGAACCACACCAAGAACTGTAAGGATTCGTCTTTTGAAAGACAGCAAGTGATGCCGTCAATGGCACTTGCTGCATTGATGGGTACTGATTCCACAGGCGATTGTGGTGAGATAGTTAATGCTAAATACAGAATGAGTGACCTGTGTCGTGCAGTAGATTGGTTCGCGCGAAATATACATTTGCAAAAACTTCGCGTGAAATTGATGAACTTCACAATAAACAGTCATCGGCTCTGAATACTGATGACCATACAATTCTTGCTGCAAATAAAAAATAAAATTTATTATAAGGAGTGAAACAGAAGGTGAAGATGCTAATGAAGACAGCATTGATGAAAATGAACATGAAGACTGTGATAGTGCTGAAGAAGATGACGGTAATTTTCTCGATGACCCAAATGAACTTGTTCGTATAATCAAGATGACAGTAGAGGAGAGGCACTGGGAATCGTACTCAGCAAATTCACAAGGCAGAATGAAACGAAGCAGATGCGTTTCTAGTTTATATCAGGTTTTTGGAACTTCCCTGTATCCCTCCACGGACAATCTGCTCAAAGTTCAAGTCTCACAACGACCAATTGGGATGCATGGTGCTGCATTGTTCATTACAAATTTCAAGTTGTGCATCGAACAATGGCGAAATATGGTAAGAGCTTGCTGTATTTATAGACACTGTTTGTGCAAAGTGCAAATACAGTTTACCCAGAAAGTGATTAAATATACCGAGGGATCTGGATACATATATTTTAAAGCGAGCCTATCAAATAATAAATCCACCTTTCAGATGTGGAGGTAATTTCATTTTAAAACATGAGGAATTTATTTTAACTTGAGACCCACACACCACAATCAGCACCATATACACCGCAATCAGCATCACATGCACCACAATTAGCATCACATGCACCACAATCAGCACCACATGCATCACAATCAACACCACCTGCACCATAATCAGCACCGCATGCACCACAATCAGCACCACATTCAATTCACACACCAACCCACACAGCATTTCACACACCAATTCACACATCAATCCTCAGTGCCCACTGGATGGACCGCATGCTGTAGTTAGCCATCGAGTACGGCGTGGAGTCATGTTACAAGACAGAGGAACAAAGCACAACATTCAGACACTCCATGGTTAACTTACCAGACACCAAGCAGGAGTAGAAGTGAGAAAACGATTTGAAAGCACATAAGCTAACACAGGTTACTTGACACCATGCAGGAGTGAACATGTTAAAATGTTAACACTGGCCATTCCAAGTTGTGGAGTCATGACCATGGTTAACACATGTATGCGGTAAATGTGAGGGCAAGCAGAATGGCATGAAAAGCATGATATGGTTACCTTCTTAAAAAAAAAAAAATGCAAAGCTGGAATGCACAGTTAATTATATTAAAAACATTTTGAAATTAAAAATTCCATTTTATAGACAAAGATGTAAATGTGATTGAGGTCCGGTCTACTGTAAATGTGATTTCGCTCAAAAATTATATATATGAAAATCAGAAGAATTCAAAATTTTCTTATTATTTGAATAATTACATATCCTATTTTCGCTTTCTTGTAAATGGCAAATTACACTTCATCCTTGAATTAAAAAATAATCATACATGCCGGCATGTAGTGCGCTCGGCTACACCTGCACACACTAGTAGCAATAAACAACAGCACGGCCGATACGAGTGCCCCTAGTATGCAGTGAGGAAACTACAGCAGGTGGCATCCAAGATAGCGGACGAAGGTGTAAGAGAGAAAAGACATGGGAAAGAGGAGAAAGAGAGAGACAAGATACAATGACAGAACATGAAGTAGCAAGATAGAATGACAGATCATGAAGTAGCAAAATGGAATGACAGAGCATGAAGTAGTAAGATGGAATGACAGAGTATGAAGTAGAAAATTCTAGAAACAAAATGGCGGAAAGGTTAAGTACATAGACATGATGTCAAGTGTCTTGGGTCAAGAGTGTTGCGTCTTGAGTAAAGTGTCAATGTTTTTTTTTCGGAATTTGTTCTAATGTTTTCAAAATTTTTTGGGAAAAGTATTTTAGAATATTTCTTCTTCAAGGTCATCCAAGATAAAGGTCGAAGGTCAGGGTCATCAACACCTAACGGTGCTGACGAGATGGACACTGGCTGACCTGGCGAGGGCCGGTCGTGTCGGGAGCTTAGTCGGTCCATCTGCCATCGAACCTCGGACCTCTTACATGTACATCTTCAAATAATTTTTAAAAATTATTTTTCAAACTTTTTTATGCATTTTTTTGGGATTTTTTATAGGACTTTTGCTTTTTTTGGAATTTTTTTGTAATCAAGATCATTCAAGGTCAGAGGATTAGGGTCAAGGTTATCGACATCTAACATGGCTGACGAGATGGACACCAGTCGAGCTGGTGAGGGTCGGTCGTGTCGGGAGCTTAGTCGATCCACCTGCTATCGAATCCCAGACCTCCTACATGTCGCTACATCTTGAAATAATTTATTGAAATATTTTTTTCTTTTCGGGATTTTATAATTTGTTTGCAAATTTTTTGAATTTCTTTTGGGTTCAAGGTTATTCAACGTTAAGGGTATAGGGTCAAGTTCTAGGTCACGGGTCAAGGTCAAAGGTGACCTGAATCCAATATGGTAGTCGGGTTACGTCACAACATGGCGACCAGTCGGCGCCTGGCGTCTATCCCAGATCCCCTTATGCCAGTCTAGCCATATAATTATATTCTACTGGCTGGTTAAGCTGGATCGAGGGTAAATCGATAGCATCGCCCGTGGCCAACCCACCCGGATCCAAGAATCTCGTATTAAAATTAGGACTTTATCCCCAAAAACATTATTTTTGATATGTGTATTTGCCATTAAATTAAATTATAACCGATATAGTGGTTTAAGTTAATGCCTTGTATTTCCATTTTTCGTCAGGGCAACGATAGTCCCTCAAACATTCTGTTGGGTGACGATAAGTATTAGGACACTTGTAGAAGTTTTATTGACTAACGTCCCCCATTTCGATTATCACAGTTGCAGTGCGTATGTAGTCACAGGCGTTATCAAAGATAAGTAGAAAGATCGTGACAGTAATCCGCACATGAAATGCTGCATCATACGTGTGGCGATAGCTGACACGTAAGTTCTAATATCATATTTTCGAGAGTATAGAATTCTGATCTGACCTCATCTTCACCTGTGGCACGAGTTCCTGAATTTTGACCTAACCAAATCTTCTTCGAGGAGTAAACCTAGACGAACCCACTGGTATTCGGCTGTCAACTGTTTCTATGTTCAGTTGAAGGGGGGGGGGAAGCTTAACGTAGGCCAAAACTGTCCAGTCATTTAGTTTCAAAGTGAATCCTTGAAAGAAGTGAGTTCATTTTGATGCTGTTGGAAAGGATTTCGTAGATATACATCGCATGAAATCCGGTCACACTATTACGATAAGGTAAACTAGTATCAGTCGAAATCGAGGACATTTTCGTACTTCCAAATACGATGGCTTAAGAAACCAATAGAAAATAGAACACAGATATCTATAATGCGTCTACTCCTCTCAGAGTTAAGATTAAAACACTAAGAATTATATAACAGTTAATGTATTCAACATACGACTTTGAGATCCGTCGGGTAAGTGAACAGACAAGCTTAAAAATACATATTGCCGTTACAAATCAGAAATATTTTATGTAAGATTGGATACGTGATCGAACATATTATCAAGTAATGTTGGGTAAGTGACATTTCGTCATTAGCTGTTGGATAAGTTACACCTCAACAAAAGCAGCACAAAAATTTTCGAGAGAGAACCTGCTGTACAAGGCTGATCCACACCCTTTACAGCTATACGAATGACCTAATCGATAACAGGTTCCCAAAACGCCTTAAGATTTTCATCACATTTGCTGACCATTTTAAGTACATTTTTGGAGCAAATGGTTGCGAACTACTTTGCGTATTAACTTGTACTACTGTGCGAAAAAAAGGAAAAGAAATAATGCAATGTCTCAAAACAACCGGCGCTGTTCCCATTTCAGCCTTCGGAAAGACACACACATGAGACCACCCACCCCTCTCTTTTTCTCTCTCTGTGCATACATAGGTGTGTGTGGTGCGGTATTTATTCAACGACTCGGTTATGTTGATTCTTTTGCGATGAGCAGGTAACGCTTTTTGGTAAAAATGGGTTGGCAAATGCCTGCAAAGTACTTGGGCTATAAATCACATAGTTAACAGAAATACTCTAAATCTGAATGTGCAACTGTTCGAAAAATCTATTCTACAACATTTTCACATTTTAATACTATACTTGATGTACTCGAATTTCGAATGATTATATAAACTATTTACTCGATTAAACGATAATATTTTGTTAGTACTACATTTTCAAACCGATTTGAATAAAACCTAGAATAATAGAATTTCTCAGTGTTTTATAGATAGTTATTTTGTGCTTTGGAAGAAATCGTTTCAAAGTATTTTTTTTTTAGATTCGCAAGTATAGTGTTTGAAGCATCTAAGTAAACAATGTTTATAAGTTCCTTATAAACATTTAGTTTTCATACTACAAACAACGACAAATACCCACGATTGTCCCAGTTGTTTAACACGGTCTATCTATGAATGGGTGTGGGTACAACAACACAGCTTCTATGGAAATGGACTAAAATAACATCACGGAAATGTTTATTACCCTGATACACAACAAGAACATATTGTTACAAGATACCCGAGGAGCGTATCTGAATTCGTGAGGGATGGAGATCTTATTTTTAAAAATTAATAAAATAACTAAATTTGTTTTTTAATTTATTCCCACAGATATTATTAACAGCATTAATCGATATATCTCCACTATTACTCTTTATGTTTCTCAGTGAGCGCAATATTTGTCTTCTTAATGTTTGTTTTGTTATAGTCCATTAACTTATACTCATCATTAAGACATGTTCAGTATTCTACGCCATCATTTGCAATGTCTTTCACTCACGCATCTATTTCAAAATCCAGCCTACCAGTCGCACTCCTCACTGATCTGATGCTCACAGTCGCAGATTTTCCTCCCGCTGGTCACTTGTCTCGGCGCTCGTTTCTCTCGCTCGTCGTCTATCGCCAAAACTCCAGCCACTCATCCACTCATCAACTCCCGGCTCGTAGGCCCGATGCGCTTTTTATAGCACTTGGCCTTGACCTAGAAAGTTCAACGCATCCCGAGTTACGCCGAGAGAAACTAGGGTAGTAAACGACTAGGGAATTATTCAGATAAACGTAGCAATTCAATCTACTGGAGGTCATGAGCTCGTACCGCAAAGCGATTATCGTGGCGGTACACTTTTCGTAACATGATATGCGCGTCTTGGATTATCGCTCGCCTGACATTCCAGACAGTCCTTGTGACCCGCCGCCGCTATCGTATAACTGTTCTGTCCACTTCGACTCGCTCGTGGGGGTCAAAGCAGCGATTGAGTAACACTATAATGCACATTTACTTTAAATTTTTCCTAAATAAACGACAAAGGGCAGTTGTATGACTTCTAGGGTACGTCAGATATTACATACATGTCACAGGCGGCCGATCAGACACCAAAGAAAAACTAAATACTTAGAGAGGTGATGGAAAATGGTGAAAAATTCTTGACGCAACATATCTTCCATAACACAATGTAACTGGTTTATTCTTTCATAATTGGATGAACCAGGTTTTGCTTCGGCTAAGTCTTATCCTGACCAATCACGAACGTTCTGCCTAATAATATCAGAATCCTCATTGGGCCAGTGAAATGGGGTAGTGACTTCAAACATGCATGACGGCCAATAAGGAAAGAAAACTGACGGGCATTTGTACAGTACGTTGAATCCTAGCAAACAGGCAACTTTTCCCGCGATAAACCATCATCTCTATCCATACGTTATCGAATTGCACGTTAGAAATTTATGCGAGAAAGTGTTTCGAGAGAATATTGTGACACGTGGTGTACTCCACGAGCTATTTAAATAGGAAATACCGTGTTAAGGAAACTTCGCCTCACTGCGTTAATTTTAAAAAATGGTCGTCTCAAACGAAACGTGTTCTTCGCGAATTTCTTAGAAGATCCTTATGAGCGTATGTTTTCAATATAGATAGGCAGTATGTACTTTTTTGTAAGACATAAATTTAAAAATTTCCTTGCAACCATGCTATACGTGTTATGGAAACATCTCCGCTGTAGGGAACTTCGCCTAAAAAATTCGCGAAGAATACATTTTCTTTGAAAAGCCTATTTTTTTTTTTTTTACATTAACGCACTGAGGCGAAATTTCCCTAGCATGGGAATTTCTATTTAAATTTCGCAGTTGACAGCCTGTAGGCAGTGCCCTTAAGATAACAGTACTTCCTATATAGATACTAGAAGAACAATTTTAAATGCGTAATGTTATTATATTATTAATATTGCTCTCAATGCATTCCATTGGTACTGCTAACTACGTCACGCGTACTCATGTGGCGTTATAAATATATGGATTAGGGAAAACAAAAGTGATCAAGTTACATCTTATGTATGAGATGCTGATTTCGATTCTAGACCCCAATCAACAAAAGTTTTCTTCAAATCGATTATTCTTTTTAGCTATATAACATATTGTTTGTGTTAGTAGTATTACATTGTGCGCTTATATAAAGATACTATACATCGCTGAAAGTTGTAGCACGCCTCTTAAAAGGTTCGAGATCACCAAATTAATTATCAATACACTTATCAAATATTTTTTCTACGTACTACAGCAATATTGATGTTTAAGATATGACGTCAAAACAGTGTTCTTAAACTTCGCCCGGAATCTTTGTGTTATAAAAACACGCCTACCAATTCACATTTGTTTATCGTAACAGTAGATTGTTCTCTGCACTTGACCTTGCAATAGCCACAGCTCGGTATATGTGTGTTGTTACGTAGCTGCGACGTATTGGTTGCCAAGAGCAGCAGAAAGGCTACGCCGCTGTCTTGTTACAATCAGCGCTCTCCGTCTGTATAGGCTGTTCACGGTGACGTATGCACTTTTGAAATCAAAACTTTGAAAAAAATCACTGCCCATTCACTGCGTATGCGCTACAGTACACAATGTAGTAGCTCCTAGTTAATTTCGCAGAGAATTGATGAAAATAGTTCTGAGGCCCGTCGTTATATTGCGTGTGTATTGTTTAAATATATGGCCAAAGAAGTTTTATGCACATTAGAAAACTAATTTGCATTTTAGTGATATATTTACATTCCTAATAATCCCATCGTTTTACTTGGATGGCGCATCAGTAAAGTGAACTGGCCTGTATAACAATGTTAACTATACGTCTAGCGGAAGGATACAAAGTCGGCAGAGAAGTAGATCCTAAGTACGGCTTTCAAAATTGCTTAGTGTACCGTGAAAAGTTTGTATCATCGGGGTCATGGGTATCCGTGATCGCTAAAACCCGGTTAGTGCTATTCATTATTTTCCACTGAAATAATTGCGTGATAGAATTTCAACCTGGGACGCTTGGCAAAACTACGATCGCGTCTATGAACGATCACAACTTACCTGTAAGATCCCACGCTGAAACTATAAAAATATTGTTACAGGCTGTCCACGGTTAACTGAGCACTTTTGAAAGCCCTGCTTATTATATACTAGTATGCACGTTGAGAATTCTCCCGTCTTATGTAAAATTAACATTTCCATGGGCGTCATCCCTTTATTCATGCGTTAGTCAAGTTAAATTATGAAATTATTATAAAAGTAAATATTTTACAAATATCCTAATTTTTACTCTTCAATAAATTAAAAATCAATAGAAAGCGAAATAAACCATTTCAGTGATCACAAAATGTTACCTAACAATTTTATATTCAACGTTAAGACATGGTACTACTTTCCCCCCATCGTTACCAACTTTGCTGGGTGCATGTCACTCAGTGCGCCCGTTAAAATATATTCAGGTAGGAGCAGTGACTTTTTATAAGGTTGATTTCAAAAGTGATCACTTAATGGTGAACAACCTTTATTAGGTTGGCTGCTGTACTGCAGGAAAAACCAGGCAAGGTGGCGCAGTGGTTAACTTTCGGACTGGCGTTCGGCAGAACCCGGATTAGAATCCTTGTGCGTTCATCCTGATTTCGGTTTCCATGGTTTCTCGAAATCACTTCAGGCGAATGATGGGACGGTTCCTTATTACAGGTCATGTCCCATTCCTGTCTTTTTCGTGTTTCTCTCAGCAACTTGATCCGTCTCTAATGGTCTCGCTGTCGACGAGACTTTAAGCCCTACCTACAGTGACCGGCAGTTATCTGGCCGCGTCTCAGCGCGGGGAAGCGGGATAGCGGGGTTACCGGAGAAAGGGGGAAAACGTGTGAAAGGGAAAAAAAAGGTCGAAAGGGGAAAGGAGACACCTTTCAAGACTAGGGAGCTCACGCGCCCAGATACCTGCCGCCCACTGTACCAACTACAGGTTCGATGTATCGCGATCGTCGGCCATGGTTATTTACCAAGACGGAGCCACAGAATATTTGAGAACAGAGAAGTGAAAAAGCCTTTTATAAGGCAAACTCCAGCCCCACTCGCCATTGGTCAGCAACAAGCGAGTAACGCCGTTCGTCAATTCAGCGTATGGTAACTTACTTGACCCGCCGGCAGCCCAACCGATCAACGACAAGGTTTTGTTTCTTTCTAAGACAGTGATGGCTCCGCTCCTATCGTACTGGACGTAAAAAAAATATACGCCTGTCTTCATTTGTTAAATTCGGTAGCGGTTACCGCTGCTTTCTATTTGTTCAAACGAACGTGGTGCCCATTTGTACAAGCATTTTCCGTGAAATAGTTGTTTTCGCGAAAATGCGTATCTCGGTAAATAAATGCTCTATACCTAGTTTTTTACTTTTGTCATATTAAGTGTATTCTTGGAAAAAAAAAAATGTGGAAATGATCAAATATCTCATATTTAAAGGTTGCCTATTCAGTTTCCTCAAGCGGCAAGAGAAAAGTACAAAGATACGGGCGTAGTTTAATCTGTGGCCTTTCATTGCGTGTAATAAAACCCCCGTTATAGATCTAATCTACACAGTACAACGTCATGACGGAAACACTGCACGCCTTGAGCTTAGGAGCGATGAGACGCTAGAAGTGTGTGTTAGTGTCGGCAGTATAGCTCAGTCGCTTCTTTACCTTGGACGCGGGGGTCCATCTCACTCTTGATACCTTGTACAAATTGTTTAAACCCTTCCTTCCGACGAATAAACCACATCCACATACTTTTTGCACACGCGTTACTTCATTTTAAGGAGGCAAAACATCGGTTACCCGTTTTGCTAATAAAGGCGACATACAAATTCGGTAAAGGAAAGGACGAGGAGCAGATGCATGTAGGAATATAGGTATCAGAGAAAAAATACTTGTCTCGAATGTAGCAAGGAAATTTAAACACATCACGGCCCCCATACGTAGAAGAAAACCCGTCTTCTAGTTTCCATATTCCAGGACTAGTTCTCGATTCGTATGCCGTAAGCGTAAGGCATTTTTATGTTTTCCGTGCGATGGAGTACCGACCCACTTTTACCGTCGATGTTTGAAGAAGCATCGATTTTATACTTCATGAAAAATTTAGACTCCAACGTGGGTTTTTTTTTTACAAGGTCCCCACGCTATCCGCGCCCCACTCTATTAAATAATATATCCTACTTGCGGGTTACTGAAAAGGGAAGAGGAGGATTTTGTGCTCTAAATTCCCCTTTTATGAGGTTCACTCTATAGACTTACTTAATCAAATACAAAATAATTTGACTGCTATCAGATTCTATAATTTGTTTTGTTTTCCGTTAGTGTCCATGAAATTACGTATTTTAACTCGTTTTCTTTACTTTACTCTGGTAATATTACCTGTTTGTAAAGTACATAGCTTTTTTTTTTTTCAACTGAGTAATAATGAACCGAAATAGTGTATGGTATGAGTCATGGATACTTAACAATTTTACTTATTTTTCGTAAATACCAAACATGCGTTCCTCACATTATGACAGAACTGGTTTAATATATCTGGTAGAGATGTAGTTAGAATGAATTTTCAGCTACACGTTTACAATACTTTTAAAAATATTGTAAATGGGATATTAAATTCTTACGGGTTTACAAAAAATAGCTTAAAATCTTGTAAAATTATTTAGAAAACGACATACAACTAGCTACAGTTGGTTAGCTAGCGTTTCGAAAATTCTTCTTAGAACATCCAGTCGTGGTTGGTTTTCGCAAAGAAACTCGTCGGAACCTTAATAAAGAATTATGGTCGGTTGGTTTATAAAATGTTACTTAATATTAGACACTTCCTTATAAAAGGCGGCTATTCTGTCTAGCTGTAAGTAGGATTTCGTTTAGTTACACATATGATGTAACGTCATTAAATTCTGTACTTAAGAGGTCAGCCATTTTTTCTTAATGATAGTGGAATGAATTCCAATTGGAAAATTTAAAATGTCTACTTGTTTATTTTTTTAGCACAATCCGTCTAAAAAATAATGTATTTGATATTGTTTTTCTTAAAGTGATTCCAGTGCAAGTGGCGCAACCAATACATTGTGTTACTAAATCAGCGGTAGGGGGTAGGGGTCATATTAATCGCCTCCCAACTATATACGAACTATACTATAGGCAAACTGTGTTCGATTCCCGACTGGGTCGCTCCCGGATTTTCACACGTGGGAATCGTGCCGAACGATGAAGCTGGTCGGCGGGTTTTCTCGGGGTTCTCACGTTTCTCTCGCTCTTGCATTCCGGCGCTGATTCATATCCACCTTGCTTCGCCCTCAACGGATCTCAAGTCCCCGATGTTAAGAGACGCCCACATATCTCCACTCCACTCAGGAGTAAAAAAAAAAAAAAAATGTGTAAAGACTGTTCACGATAAAGTGAGCACTTTCGAAATCAACCTTAGAAAAAAGTCACTTCCCCTAACAGTATATATTTTAACGGTTGCAATGAGTGGCATGTGCCCCGTATTTTCTGATTTGAGTTGAAAATAAATATTCACTGCGGAAGCAGCCGATGAACAAATAACTGACACTCCGGTGTATAGCGGAGTCTAACTTAGAAGTCAATGAACTCACAAAACTATCCCATACCTCGTTATTGATGTTAAGAGAACCTTGTATTGACCATTACTAACCTATAATTATTTGGTGATTGAGACGTACTCTGTGTAAACCTATAGACCACGGTGAGTCACAGGGGTCGAAACATTTACTTAAGAGGGGGGCCGCGGTGGTGTTATTGGTCAGACGACTCGCTTTCCACCTAGACGAACCGGGTTCGATCCCCGGCGGGGCCGCAACCAAATATTCCACATGTGGGAATCGTGCCGGACGATGCTGTTGGTCGGCGGGTCTTCTCGGGGATCTTCCTTGTATACCGACTCTGCCCCTCACTCGCCTCACATCACCCTCATCGGCTATCCATTCCCCTCCATTTACTTAAGATTCTCTTCCGAATCACAAGTGTCGCGGGTGGAACCTCATAGCCGAGAGTGCACGAACATTTCCGAGGAACAAAAATACTATCACGGCGTATTTTATGTGACTAAAATAATGTGAAACATAAAGATCCGCCTACTTAAGGGTGTCGAACCCCAAAAAATTAATAATTTTATATTTGTTCCAATTACTCTTCAACTGGTACGCATTGCACGTAATAACATTTTCCTCGCATAAAAAAAATCACGCTTTTTATTTCTTGAATAATTTAATGTCAAATACAAAATTCTTCTGTTCTGTCGCAGCCTTAGGAACCAAGTTGAATAAATTAAATATTGAACGAAATCATGTAATCCCATGGGCTACTGCGTGACACATATCTAAAAACTAAATAACAAGCCATATAGATGAAAAAACGTTAAATATAAAAACATTTTTGCATATATTAAACACGTTTTAAAATATATGAACTTGTATTTGGTGATTATAAGCTGTTCACGGTAAAATGAGCACTTTTGAAAGCTCTGCTTAAGCATGCTTGCATGCCCGTTGTGTGTTTTTCCGCCTTGTGTAAAATTAAGATTACCATGGGCCTCATCACTTTATTTATGCGTCGGTTAGGCGAAATTCTGAAATTATTGGAAAGTAAAATGTTTTATAACTCTGGTCATTTTTATAGTTCGATGCATTAAAAGAACAGAAAGCGAAATAAATATTTTAAGTTATTACAAATGGGTTACCTAACACTAACACTTTTTATTCGACGTTAAGATATGGAACTACTTTCCACCAATCGTTACCAACTTTACTGGGCGAATGTCACTCAGTGCGCCCGTTAAAATATATGACATTATTAGCAGCGACTTTTTTCTTAGGTTGATTTCAAAAGTGCTCACTTTATCGTAAATAGCTTTTACATATGTGTCACTCGGTAGCTCATGGGATTAGTTTACTTTCGAATTTTTTTAATCTGTACAACTTAGTTAGTATTGATTATTACCGCTGCAACAAAACAGAAGAATTTGGTATTTGACATAAATTTTTTTGAAAAATACTACGCGTAAATTTTTTTTTATTCGAGGAAAATGTTATTACATATAATGCGTGTGAGTTGAACAATGTTTGGTATAATTATAAAATAGTTAATTTTTGGGGGTCCGACACCTTTACGACACGCTACATATCTGCACGTATGTGTACAAAAGTAATTTTCCTTGAAAGTTTTCGTAAGCAAAATTTTTTACGTTTATGATAATTGCTAAAACGGTTGTTTTAAAAATATATATAGAAATGTAAATTCTGCTAGAGAATGTCTGAAGAATTATACTTAACGTAGAATTGATTTTATACACGTCCATTTCAGTTATTAAAATGATAAACGTGACCGGTTTAAAATGGATTAACTATTAAAATATTTCTATACGTTATTAAAAAGTTTTTGTTCCCATACGTTTAGAGTATTATTATGATATTTTTGCTTCATATTTTTATACATTTTCTTTACTATTCAGATTTGAAAAGCGCTTAAATTTGGATTAGAAATATATTTGGAATTATTAATTTTAAAATGTTTAAATACATAAATTCTAGCAGAGTGTTTTTCAGCGTTAATAAAGAATATGTTTTCTTCTTCCATGTGCAACTTAACTGATACTTTTCTGCTGGCAGATCACGTGCACCCATTTCTGCACATGCAACAGGCTACAAGAGATAATGCGCCTGCCAACTGCTCCGAATTGTGACCGAGTGGTTAGACGAACGCTCCACGAACTTGTTTCCTGCCCCCCCCCCCCAGGTCGACTGGACTCAATCCTCTCTAGCACCTCTGGGATGCTGTCCAGAGGTGCGTTCGCGCCATGGTTCCTGCTCCGACAGATCTCCCGTGCCTTGTGGGAGGCTGCGCAGCAGTCATGGACCAGTATGGTTCACGATCGCTCCCGATGCCTCGCGAAGCTCATGCCACGCCGAATCGCCGTCACTCGGGCGAAATGGGATGCTTCACGCTACTATAGGCTATTCACGGTAAAGAGAGCACTTTTGAACGCGCTCTCATTTGGAATAATAGTCAATAAAATATTTTATTTTAGCCTTAGACGTTAATTTCCGAGTGCGGTTGAATATACACACTGTGTGTATTATTTAAATTGCAATATTTATTTTTAAAATATTGGTAAAAGAAAAAAAAATGGCTGGAAGAAAAAAGTAACTAGGGCATCAAAAGAGCTCACTTTACCGTGAACAGCCTATAGGCAGGTGGATATCTCTAATTCAAATCCTGTTGAGTTTATTGTGGGCAGATTCATGTATCTTCTGAGAGGACATATCGACTGCTCCGTAGTTTCAGCATGACGCCTGAGGTATAAACGTAATGACGCGTATTTACCCTTCCGTCAATTGAAAAACTAACTGAAAAATATATTACATGACTGTTAAAGAGACTGAAAAATCCTATTGTGTGTCTCCCACACACTCCTTTTTTTATCAACCTTCAATACACAGTTTCCCCTCTTTACCACTAGCACAATGATGCTGGACTGTGTGCACAACAGCTATTGTCCACATAGCATCAGTGTTGTAGATGTATTAACGGAAACAATAAATAAACAAACAAACGTGTAACAAGCTGAAGTGATATGTTTCACAACACTTCCGACAGCGACGTGGCGACAAGAAGACGACAGCCAATTAAGTCGCGCATAGCTGATGACGCACATCGGCAATGCCAACTAGGAAGTGGTAGGCGATAATAGCAATGTAAATATAACATTTCCACGGAAAACCGAGTGGAGTAGAAGGGGTGGAGGCGTTCTAGATCAAAGGGAATGCTGCTTTTATTAATAGAATTAACACTTTTATATCAAATTAATTGAAATGGTTAATCAAAAAGGGTTAAATTTTAATACGACTTTAATCCGATCTTAACCTGATAAAATTTTTCTTAATCCGGTCTTAATTGAATAATTTTTTATATTGTGTATGGTGCAAGAATAGCATAAGTGTCAAAATTATTAATTTCTTTCTTCCCTTTTGTGGGTAGCAGGAGCTCTGCACGATGTTGATGGAGCGGTGTGCTGGAGGAGCTGACCAGAGTGGTGAGTTGCAATGTGTTATATAGGTGTTGAATAGAGTGCAAGAGTGTGCTAAGGGTTATTTTTTCTCATTTTTTCTAATTTTGATGTGTTGGTAGGAATATTGGTGGTAAATAGGCGATTTTACGAATCTATTTGACACACAAGAGAATTTCGGAGTGTTCTACGTATAAATAAAATACAGGCATTGAATCACAAATTTCAACTGACTACGTAAATAATAAGTGGAATTACATGACTCTCCAGTATGGAATTAAACGTAAGGTGAGTCTCGAGCATAGAAATTTAATTTTCGTGAGAGAGAAGTATTACACAGTTACGTGAGTGTGGAATCAATGATCCACAACAAAATGTCCCTACAAATGAAACCAACAATATATATATATGATGCTTCTTGTACATACCTCACATGTCCGTCTGCCTGTGAGACTGGCGAGGAGGGATTTTAGAAATGTAATCCACACGTAAAAATAAATTACGTGACTCTCCTAAATGAATTAATTAAAGAAGCAAAAATGTCTATAAATTACTTTAATTAAACAACAGTCTTCCTAAACACATTAAAAAGTTTATACGTACACATTACACATACCTCACATGATTCAGCCTGGTGAATGATATCTTATGGCAAAAAATTCTGAATACGATTTAAACCAGACACAAACACGTACCTGAAATGATATTAAAGTAAGTTCGTTCCATGTATGAATGAGTAGCACTTACATCGAGCTGTGAGTAGATATGTGTAGCGCGTCCGATAGGCAACTGTGTTAAAATTACGGTAAAAACTCGTAAATGAAAAAAAAAATTTAATTTTTATGAAATTCACTGCATTTTTTAACCCAAGCAGTATATTTAAACTGCTAGGAACTTTCGTAGACAGAGCACAGAAATGTGATTTGAAAATTTTATTGCAATATTGACATAACATACAAAACAATTTTCCCTATAAATTGTTTTATATTAAGATGTTAATCATGGCTAGCACTAGAGATGAAGGTAGGTGCGATGGTCGCTGGTCCGTAGTTGCGGTAATCAGTGATCGTAACCTGTTCGGCCACCAACTGTCTATCAAACCGGTGAATACGAGAGAGCTGTTGAGGTATACGTCCATCTAGTCCAAGCTTCTATGAACAACTGAATATGGTGGCGACTAGCTAGATACGGCCTGTAGACATCCACTACAGCCCCACCCAACCCCCACCACCCACTCCTTGCAAGAGTGCTACCCCGAACTGCCTGCGATTGTCAAATATATTCGGCAATGTAACAAGATGGTGTCAACTGCCTAATTGCATTCAGATCGGGCCCTGCTTGGCTATAGACACCCCCTCCCACCCGAAAATCTCACCCCTACCCTGCACCCCTCTCCCGCAGAGCCGGACAGAGCCCAGGATGCCAGCCACCCCCTACACCCCCCAGCCGTGTCTGCGAACCCCTGGGGGTAATTCACCTGTCTTCCCATATTTTCAATTTTTCCACACTAAGGCAAGATGGCGACAACAGGGTACATGCGTTTAGATTGGGTGCTGTCTACTTATAGCCACCCCCTCCCCTCTACCTCTCACCAGAGGAATGCGACCCTTTCCATGCACTTCCAACCCCCTCCCTTCACCATGAGACAGGAACACGTTTTTCAGATATCTCGAGAATTGCTCGGTCTCCCTCCCTGTAGATTGCAGGTCATGCACTTTCGTGCAGCGAAGTTTGGACTCTTCTGAATGCATTAACCTGTCTTATTTGCAGCGAAATAACATTTCACAATTCCTGCAGGTCAAAATTTGTATCCCTGAAGCTAAATATTACCCGAAATCTTAATCCCAATAAAAATTCCAAAAAGTTTTTTATCTTAATCAAAGAAATGAATCTTTATCCAATAAACTTTATCCTGTTTCCAGCAAACTTACCAAAGTATTTCCAGGAAACCAAGTTAACTATATTTTCGTACAAGAAATATTTTCACTCACAAATTTTTTCTTTTTAACATTGTAAGAACACAGTTTCTCAAACACGGTTCATTCCATTTACCTAACTTTCAACTATTATGATGGAAGACACCGACACATGCATACATAATCAAACTTTCAATCTGTTTTTAAATATATGTGTGTAGCAGAGAAAAATATGTATTTTACGGGTAAACTTATCTGCGGCACTAAAATTTACTTATAACTAAAGTTTCAATTCAAAAGCATCCCAATCGAGATTTTTAGATACACTATCTACCATAACATTTGTATATACTCTAACATATTTACAGATCGATTTCTCTAGAAAACAAATTTGGGCATAATATTAAAGAAACAGCACGAATGAAGGTTGAAATGACTTCTATCGGAGCTGGAATATATCAATTTCCACGATATTTCAATACATTTAAGCCCAATTGAAAGGAAAACAGTGGGCATTTTGTAATCATATAATCCATCTTTTAGGATAATACATTCCGACTATCAACAAATTATTTACATCGTAAAGAAATATCCGAGACAAATAACTTTATTACATACAACTTAGGGAATCGACATAACGAATTATCAGACAAAAGTTAGTGGGAAAAACGAAATTCTTATTACATACACATGTTTAAAACAGAAGACAGTTAAGACAATCACAGTTCAAAATGGTTTACTCAACAGACTAACCTCCTACTAACACAATCGTTTAGTAAACAAAGTCTTTAAAATACCCTACAAAATATTTCTAAACCCATCTCTCCCTTCTACATTCCTGAAATTAAATTATTATTTATTCATTTTAATCGAATACTAAGTAAAGATGATTTCATCTAAAATATGTAGATTTAATTATGTGGCGAATTAATACACATACCCTGCAATTAACATACAAATATTAGAAACAGAAGACAATTTACCATCATTAATGAACCTTAATACTGTTTAAAACAGTACATTCATAGAGCAACAAGTTAGTTGTCATTCTGACATTGTGAGGTGAACATCTATTCGGAAGTAAACTTTCTCCTCACACCAAAGATTATTCATTTAATCTACATTGATGAGAATGGAGACATCACCAAATAAACTATACTGCAAATATTGCGGGTAAAATTTACACTTTAGCCTACAATTTTCACATACATGAGAGGAGCGAATGTTTGAAGAATTTATCTCATACGATTCTTAACTGCAAATACTGTTTTCGCCAGTTCGCAAAAAAGGATAACGTGGTCGTCATGTGAAGATCTGTAAAAAAAAATTATCTCCCCCCTGACAAAGTAAATGTACCGTCTACACTACATAATATCACAGAAGGAGAGGGAAATAATGTTATTACAAGAAATGACATAGAATCGGATTGTATGAAATTTACAATAACATGTGAACGTAAAAATTTTTTGACATAAACTACCGCAACCAACTGCGAAGAACAGTGTTAGTGACGATACACCTAGTCTTTCTAAGCAAAGCAAAGTCGATATTTTATGATGAAGCATCAGGTGAAGACAGTAGTGAGTATGTCAGTGATACTATTGATGACACTCCTTCAACAAATGCTGTGAAGAAGGCAGAAGGCGTCAACAATGCTCGTTACATATTTCCTGAAGACCCAAATGAACTTGTTAATAAACTTAGATATTTATTGGAGTTTAAAAAGCACAGTGAATATTATGGAATAAAAGAGATGGTTTTAATTATATTAACACTTACGGAACGAGGTTACATCGAATTAAGCAATATCTGCAAACACCCAAGAAGTATGATAATAAATTGTAGTTAACCCTATTACTTAACCGAAAAAAGTAATTATTTCAAGTGAACATTGCGAGATAGGAATACATTTCAATTTGAAATATTATGTCTTCTTCAAAACAATTAAGTCGTTTGAATCTGGTTGGAGTATTAATTACGTATTTTGTGGAATAAAGTGTGTTTTGTGGAATAAAAAGTCTTATTTGAGGAAAAAAAAGCCTTATTTGAGTACTAAACAGACTAATTTGAGGATTTAGCTTCATGGATATAAATTTTGACTGGTGAGACTTATGAAATTTTATTTCACTATAAATAAGACAGGTTAACGCATTCGGAAGAGTCCAAACTTTGCTGCACGAGGGTGTGTGATGTTGGATTCACAGGGAGGGAGACAGAACAATTCTCGAGATATCCGAAAAACATGTTCTGGGCTCAAGGTGAAGAGAGAGGGTTGGAGGTGCATGGAGAGGGTCATGTCCCTCTGGCGAGGGGTGGAGGGGAGGGTGTGGTTATAAGCAGACAGCCCCCAATCTGAACGAATCCAACCAGTTGTCGCAATCGTGCCTCAGTGTCTAAAAATTGACTATAGGGGAAGATGGGTGAATAACTCCCAGGGGCTCACAGACACGTCTGTGGTGGGGTGTAGGGGGTGGCTCGCATCGTTGACTCTGGTCGGCTCTGAGGGCGAGGGGTGCAGGGTAGGGATGGGATGTTGGGGTGGGAGGAGATGGCTACACCCAAGCAGGATCCAATCTGAAGGCAACTAGGCAGTTGACGCCATCTTGCTAAATTGCCGAAAATATTTGACAATCTCAGGCAGCCCTTGGTAGCACTCCGGTGAGGGGTGGTGGGAGGTGGGGTGGGGGTGTATGAGATGTCTACAGGCAAGCAGGAGCGATGTGGCTGTATATAGTCAGTCGCCGCCATATTTAGTTGTTCATAGTAGCTTGGACTAGACAGATGTATACCTCAACAGCTCTCTCTAGTCTTCACCGGGTTGGTAGACAGCTGGCGGCCGATGAGGTTACGATCATGGATTACCGCAACTACGGACCAGCGACCATCACACCTACCTTCATCTCTAGTGCTAGCCACGATTAACATTTTAATATAAAACTATTTTATTGGGATGTTTTTGTATGTTAAGTCAATATTGCGATAAGATTTTCAAATTACATTTCTGTGCTTGGTCTACAAAAATTCCTAACAGTTTAAATATACTGCTTGTGCTAAAAAGTACAGAGAATTTCAGAAACATTTAAAAAAAATTTCCATTCATTTACAAGTTATCATAATTTTAACATAGTTACCTACTGGATGCGCTAAACATATCTACTCACAGCTCGATGTAAGTGTTACTCATTCATACATGCAATGGACTTATTTTAATATCATTCCAGGTACGTGATTGTGTCTCGTTTAAATTGTATTGAGAGTTTTATTACCATAAGATATCATTCACCAGGCTGAATCATGTAAGGTACGTGTAATGTGTTAATGTGTTTAGGAAGACTGTTGTTTAATTAAAGTAATTTATAGAGACATTTTTGTTCTTTAATTAATTCATTTAGGAGAGTCATGTAATTAATTTTTACATGTGAATCACATTTCTAAAATTCCTCCTCGTCAGTCTCACAGGCCGATGGACATGTAAGGTATGTGCGAGAAGCACATTATATATATATATAATATACTCACGTAATTCTGTTATACTTCTCTCTCATGTAAATTGTATTTATAAGCTCGAGACTCATGTTACGTTTAGTTCCATACTGGAGGGTCATGTAATTCCACTTATTATTTACATAGTAATTTGAAAATCGCGATTCGATGTGTGTAATTTATTCATATGTAGAACACTATGAAATTCTCTCGCGTGTTAAATATATTAGTAAAAATCGCCTATCTACCACCAAATATCCCTACAAACACACCATAATTAGAAAACAAACCATTAGCACATTTTTGCACTCAACTCAACACCTATATAACACATTGCAACCTACCTCTCTGGTCAGTCGCCTGCAGAAAACCACACCGTCAACATCGTACAGAGCTCCTGGTACGCACAAAAGGAAAGAAAGAAAATAATAAATTTTACACTTATGCCGCGTGATTAGTACGCTCGCCTCCCACCAAGGCAAACCGGGTTCAATCCCCGGCCGGGTCACCGGATATTCGAAAGTGGGAATCGTTCCGGACGATGCCGTTGGTCGGCGGGTTTTCTCGGGCATCTCCCGTTCCCCCCTTCATTCCGGTGCCGCTGCATATTCCCTTCAATCACCCTCATCGACTCTCAAGACTTCGCTGTTATGAGTCGCCCAAATCTCTTCACTTACGGTATATACATCGCTGTTCGTATTCTTACAGATGCAACAATACACACATTCACTTTGGCCGAAGTTAACCATACGCTCGTTGAATTCAAGATAAAGGAAAATAAACACATATTATTTACACATTTCTAAAGTGTTGAGAGTTCGGCTTTTTCAGGCCACGTGCATATCAATAATTATAGTAATGGTTTACAAATACATTATTTACAAAACACGCAATCTTACGAGTGTGTCATGTTGAATTGCACAATGATCACACCAATAAATACACTTTTACCGAAGTTAACCTTACACTGGTTGGCTGTACAACACATGCGTAGTAAACAAATATTATATCCAAAATGAGTACAGTTCACTGGCACTGGAGTACTAATTTCTTCCATTATTCGAAACCGTATTCGAAAATTCCAATATTCGCACAGGCCTGTGTTTGCAATACGAGGTCTGAAACAAAAGGTTGTGCAGATGTAAGTATAGGCCATTCACGGTAAAGTGAGCACTTTAGAACGCCTTCTCATTTGGAATAATAATCAATAAATATATTTTATTTTAGTCTCAGACGTTAAATTCCTAGTGGGGTGGAATTCACGCACTATGTTTACTACTTAGTTGGCAATATTCGTTTAAAAGAATGTTACAGGATAAAAAATGCCTGGATGAAAAAAAGTAACTAGGGCCTCAAAAGTGCTCACTTTACCGTGAACAGCCTATAAGCACTTTTACGCTCGATAATGTCGTACGCGAAATGGCGAATATTGGCGCTGGTCGGAAATGCCCAGAATTATATTATAACAAGGTGTCGTAGGATTCAAGTTAACTGAGATGTCATTAAAACAACATACACACAAACGATTTCGACTGCACGCAGTGCCTAAGAATGGCTCATACGTACATTTATTAGCATTTAGCACCATTGAAGACACCCCCAATTGACTTCCCGACGATTATAATTGCATTTTATTACGAACTCTAATATTATTTTGCTTCGTCTGTATCTTAAACATATAATTGAAGTAAACAACACAGTGCCTTGGTTCGGCAACATTCAACTACGAGACATGTAGCGCTGCAGCGGCTACCTCGTGAACTGGCGATATTAACTTGAAAGGTTTATCAGGCAAGTGTCCAGACCTCCCCTTCTTAGACCGTGGTCCCAACGGACCCGCACTCCGGTAGTTTATTCCGTGATGTTTACCAACCCCAGTTCTGGCAAAATTCTTCTGTTAGTGCTGTGTCACCATCTCCGTCAACACGACCACAACAAATATAATTATTTATGAACATCGCAACAATTCCTTGGCACAAACACATCTCAAAGACGGCACCCGAACAGCACAAATAAATAAAAGCCAAACGGACTTATAACAAGACATAGAAATTAGAAGCGACTGTAAATAAAATGCAGGGCAGTAAGAGGGAAATGGGTAACAAGAATATAAAATAAATTACATTAATGAAAGTCAAACAAGATATGCCATACTTGCCGCAAAACATATTTAAGAGACCGGGGGACATCTCGAAATAACAAAACGCTTTGGCTGTGTGGTAGGTCTACGACTTAATCTTTGATTTAGTTTCTTTCTCCTTTTTTGTAGAAAACATTTTCAAAATTACAAAATATAATATAACGTTACATTACACTTTAAAGAAATTCTTGTTTGGGCAAAAAAAAAACCATCACTTGTACGCCTAAAACAGAAATTAATATTTTATAGATTTATTATTTTTAAGAATTCAACAAATGATTCTAAACAATACCGGAGATGCATCTCTTACACTTTTCGTAACCATTACTCTACATGTCATCAACAAATCATACTATATATATATATAATTTTACGTCACGAGAGTTAAACATCACCCACCCAAAGAGTTGTTGGGTTTCTTGTACAAATGAAACATCATCTGAGGCTTTGGCGGTATTATCAAAAGGAGACAAATATTCCAAAGGAACTTAGCTGTCCAGAAGTCCATTTGTAGACATCAGGAGGGCATAGAAAAGGGTAGAAATCACCGTCCATGACAGGAAGATGCACGGCGATGCTAAGGTCGTAATGGTTGATGTAAGAGATGCCGCGACATCAGATCCTGGTCTGCTAGCCGCATGGATATGGAACCAGTGAACACAAGCATATCCCCAGCTGCTGTGGCATGTCCGTGGATGGTGCGCAGCGACGCTCATGGAGTCATTACAGCCCACTTCACTAGGAAGATCCTCCCTGCTTTTGGTCCGCAGGGGTCGACCCGAGCCTTCTCAACGGGCGTGTGTGACCTCCTGTTCCCAATGCATCCAACACCGACTCGCAGTGTAGGCAGAACTGTTCTAGTGGTGAGCAATGCGCCCAAACGTCCAACCTGCCCCTCGGAGGCCAACGATGCGGACTCTCTCAAACTCATCCAGCTCGGCAAATGCTGTGTGTTCACTGAACTTGATTTTGTAGCTCACACTGCTACCAAGGCGTTATGAATGATGGAGGGTAATTCATGCACCCTAGTGGCATATCCGTGAAAGCAAACCACATTAAACGCATATGAGGCACATGTCCAGACTATGGCGATACTGTGTGGCAACTTTCGTTCTACACGGGCGATTCGTTAGTTATGATCAACTTTTTTTTATTTTTGCAGATGAGCAAATACAATGTGTTTCTTAACAACATGTCAAAATTCAAACCACAGCATCTATGTACTAAATTATGCAAATATGCCTAGTAACAAATTTTTTGGAAAGGTCATCCAGTAATTTAAAATTTAATTTGAAGTTAGGGGAAACAACGCAGGATGTCCACAGTTACACGTACGTACTCGTGCATTAAGTTGCATACCAAATAGGTGAACGGAATTGGCGCGTCATGCGGGAAATGAAATGCAAACACTTCTAAAGGCTGTTTACGATAAAGTGAGCACTTTTGAAATCAACCTTGGAAAAAAGTTGCTGCCCCTACCTGCACATATTTTAACGGGCGCACTGAGTGACATTCGCCCACTGAAGTTGATAATGGTAGATGGAAAACAGTTCCATAACTTAAAGACGAATAAAAAGTGTTAGGTAACCATTTGTGATAACTTAAATTATTTATTTAGCTTTTTGTTTTTTTAATGCATCGAGGTGTAAAAATTTCCAGATTTGTAAGGTAATTTCTTTTCTTATAATTCCACAGTTTCATCTGACCAACACATGAGTAAAGTGATGAGGTAATTGACAATGCTAATTTTACACAAAGCGAAGGAATACACAACGTGTATACAAGTAGATCTTAAGCAGGGCTTCCAAAAGTGCTCATTTTACTGTGAAGAGTCTATAGCAGCCTTTATTGCTCAACTACTAATCTCCCATTGTTCGCGTAGTTCGACACGCGTGTACTAACAAGCAACTACTACCGACGCTCACGTACCTCGAGGGTATGATGCCTTAATACGCAGGCGCTCTACACAAGACGCGCCAGTTCAGTTCGCCTTCGTGGTATGCAACTTGTTTGTTCACGCAGGTACTTATTGTTGCGGACTACCTTCGTTGTTTTGCCTAACTTAAACTTAAATTTATAAAAACTGGATGACCTTTCCAAAAAAACTTTTGTTACTAGGATTTTTTGTTTACATTAGTCCGTAGATGCTGTGGTTTGAATTTTTACATGTTACTCAAAAACACCTAGCATATATTCAAGTGAGAGATGCAACTTGAATTTATGTTTGGAGGTGGCACAGGATATAAAAACATAGCATTAAAACATTGCCACTGTATAAACTGGCAAATACTTTGTAAAAGCACTAATTATTCGCAAAATATTACATCCATCAAAAAGTAATTTTAAGTTTGCCAACTATAGCTGCTACACGTCAAGTTTTTTTTTATGGTGTTGCTATTATTTTTCAAATTTTACTGAATTAAGTTTCGTAAGCGTTCACCCAAGTGGCGAATACCACGTGTGTTTTCTCTGCCACGGTTAGCAGCACGTGGCCAGTGTTCAAGTGAATCTTGGCTTGCTGTAAGACCACATATTTCATTCCCTTTTCATCTGCAAGAGTCTTACATCCCAGGAATGAAATAAATGATTTTATTTTTACTGTCATTTCTAAGAAATTTTTAAAGTATTTTTCCTTTGCGGGTGGCATGTGCCCTAAGTGGCCACTTCTTTGGACGTGACCCTTAAAAGAAAATAATAAAACTTTTCGATATACGTTGACGACGATAACGACTACTCAAAATTAAGTAAGCAGTTTTGAAATAAAACTTCGGAAAATGTTACTGGCGACACTTGCACATATTTTAACGGGTACACTGACTTGCATACGCCCATTAAAGTTGGTAACATCGGAGAGAAAGTATTTCCGTGTCTTAATGTTGAATTAAAAGTAATTTGTAAACATTTGTGAACGTCGAATTTATTTATTTTGCTTTCTTCTTTTAAATGCATATAAGAATAACAATTAGCAGTTTTGTAAAATTTGTACCTCCATAATAGTATCAAAGTTTCATACGACCAACGTGTGAATAAAGTGATGAAGCCCTTAAGAATGTTAATTTCGCATGCACGCGGTGGAAGAATACACAAAATGCATAAAAATAGGTCTTAAGCATGGCTTTCAAATGTGTTGATTTTACCTTGAACAAAATATAGGCTGTTCACGTTAAAGTAAGCACTTTTTAAGGCCCATCCAACAGGCATTAATCGCTAATAGATATATCTTATTGCAGCCTCAAGCATTAAATTTTGAGG
Source organism: Dryococelus australis (assembly GCA_029891345.1). Lineage (NCBI taxonomy): Eukaryota > Metazoa > Arthropoda > Insecta > Phasmatodea > Phasmatidae > Dryococelus > Dryococelus australis. The sequence continues at coordinate 60,958,909 of CM056993.1, read as the reverse complement.
GCGGTGAAAAGTATACACTGTGTTTATTGGTCGCATTGCAATCTTTATGTTAAAAAGCGGCAGGAAGATGGAATTTTGATGAAAGGAGAAATTCAGAAGGGCCTTTAAAAGTGCTCACTGTACCCTGAACAATATATACTAGCTGTTACTGGGTGACAGCAGTGATTGTTTACAAGGTGTGCTGGTGTTTCTCTCATAAATGTGCACTCCTGGTATACGTCGTGTGAATCAATATCCACCGTGGAGACGCGTTGTTCCGAGCAGTCGCGTGCGACAGGCGAGTTAAGTTAAATCACACATGATGTGACGTCAAATGCGGGAGGGAGATTCACTCACGGATCGATATCCCTACACGGGAGATATTCCGGTACAGTTGTGAGCTAATACCAACGCGCTTTGCAACCAGGCAAAATAGATTCCAATATTTTCGCCGTGTCGCAACCCTTGCAAGCGTGATTTTGTGGACAGCCCTCGATTCGTCATTTTTACACCCACGAGGTCCTGGGTTGGCATCTCTGGCGAATAACGGGGATGCGGAGTAGAGTGCGCACGTTAGCTGGGTGGTGACAGCTCTCCGAGTTCCGACTTTGGATGGCGAGTCCGTCAGAAAACCAAAATGAATAAAAATAATAATAATTAACACGTTTATTACTGCTAAATATGTGATTTTGACAGCTGGATGAACGATGGGCGAATCATTATTGGCGACATGCGCTGAAAACTAAAATAGTTCTACCTCACACTTAATGTGTAATTTTAATAGCATAGGTTTTTAGCGACTAACACCGCAAATTTTAATGCCACGCTTAGGATATTCTTTCCTGTCCAATTTGTATCCTTCCGCCATAAGTAGCATTAACACTACCAAGGACCTGATATTCTATTCATGTGACAATTAAGTGAAAGTGTGAAATGCCAAGAGATGTATATATCTTACTACACGAATTCTTACTTTTACAAGCTACGATCAGTAACTAGCCTCCTAAGAATTCCGGGGCGATAGTATTAATGAAATCGACTGTTATCTCGCTGAAAAATTATTTGATCGTACTTATAAAACACGTGAAATTAATTTAAGTCATTGTTAAAAACATTTCCGGCGTAAAATTGCGGACACATTTTGTTATCAGTACGGACTTGATGTAAATTTGTCTGAACTTTACGCGAATTCAAAAAATCTGTCCGAGTATTTGATACTTACTTATTTCTCTACTTCCTGTATTTAAAAAAAGGTTGCGAAAAATCTTAAATATTCGTTCGGCAGGTGTTCGACTAAAAAAAATTAATTTAAAAACACGAATCACAAGTTTTGAAGTCAGTGACTTGCTATTCAAGTAGTCATAGCATAACCTTCTTGTGATTGTAGGGTATAAACGCACCAATTAAAAAAACGTAACATACGTTACTTTTTCAGTTTCGTGTATTTTTATGCGTATTTTAAGTGTTGATAAACTGCTGATATGCGTGATGCTATACTTTTCACAGCGCAATAAGTGTTTGGAGAAACGTTCAGTTTATTGTATTAAAATTACATAAATTATTTTTCACAGAAATTTTTTGTTGCAGAGTGTGAGCGTAATAAGCTTCTAAAATACAAATTGATATATTTACCTATATTGCGTAGGATTAGGGAAAGTATCAACTAAACTGGTAGCCTAAAGAATTATAAATATTACTGGAGTTTTATTTTATTTTTCTGTTATCTCGTCGCCTTTTTCACGCCAGAAAGCCGATATAACGATGGATAAAGTGCTTTAGTATCCTAAACTCATATGGAAAAATGCACACGTTGCTAAGAATTCGAAATTTCAGCATGAAATGACATGGTCACTAGGAACGGCTTAGTAGTGTTTTCAACTAACTTATTTTTAGTTCAGAGATATTTCTTGACGGCATTATTTCAGATCATTTCAGTGGTAAAACGATTAACATTTATTAACTGCCACAGTTCGTAACCATTTAATTTTACCGCATGTAGTAAACATGACGGACGTTGCCGACAAGGGTTTTTTCGGGGTACTCCCGCGCCCTTCCTCCATAACGTTTTTGGTACGTGGGAATCATACCGGGCGATGCCGCTAGTAGGTGCGTTTTCTCGGGGATCTCCCGTTTTCCCCGCCCTTTCATTCCGGCGCAGCTCCATATTCACCTCTATCACCCACATCGGCTCTCAAGACCCCGCTGTTAAGGTGGTCGCCTTGCCTGCAGCTGTTTTCCACGTGTGAGGCAGAGAACCGCGGGGGCGATAAGGGCTACACTGCCACGCACATCAAGAGCCGTATCGCCCCTATGCGTAAGAATTTCAACTGGCATACAGTGTTCTCGTCACACTGCGTGCACCTATGTGTGTATTACTTCAGTATTGTTTTCAAATACATAATTTGAAAGCAGATTTATCTATGTTGTAATGCTCGGAAATTGTGTTTCTACTACGAGTGAGGTCTTGCAAGTATTCAATCGTCGTCGTCTGAAGCGTGTTCTTTTCGTATACCAGCACACTGGACGCGCGTTTAATAGTTTCGTGGAAAGAAACACGCATCTCAAAAACACACTGCAAAGCAGTTTATGCGCCAGGACATCTTTTCTGTGTATTCCATTCACGGTTACTTTAGACTTTTCTGAAGCCCAGCTAAAGTTCTACTTCCAGAATATTCCTCCGTCTCGTGCAAACTAAGCTTAACTAAGTCTGCAAAATTACACTAGAGGAACAACGCACCGAATTCGTGCGCGCTCAGTCGTAACAGTATTTTTGTATACGAACTATTTGGCACTAGGAGACGCTAATAACACAGGTGTTTTCTCACTGTTTTATTTATTGAAATTATTTATCAATTAAGCATTACAATTTATAGAAAAATATGAAAGACATTTCGATAAAAAAAAAAAAAAAGTAACTTTTATGAACACAAGTATGAAACGCTTGTGATACTAGGCGTATTTAGGAAATAACTAAACACGTCATACATGGGGAAATTTTTCAAAAGTTTGATTCAAAAAGGGTGAAGATACCGTGAATAGACTATACGTGTATTGTTAGCTCGTTAACGCGTTTCTTAGGAAAAGTAAATATCTAGTGCATACTACTTTTTGATTGAAAATGATAAAAACCAACTGTCTACGTCCATGCGGTGCTGTTCGTATCACATTAACTGTATTTAAAGATGAGAATATTCGTGAAAGTGGTAAACTATCGCATTTCTGTAGTTTGCCTGCGAATTGAAAAAGTAAAACCGCGAATACGTTTTTCACGGTAAAGTGGGGACATTTTCACGGTAAAGTGGGGACATTTTCACGGTAAACTGGGGACATTTGAATTAAACGTTCTAAAACTTCACTTCCCCTAAACTGGATATATTTTAACAAACATACTCACGGACATACGAACAGTAAAAAAATTTGCAGAGACGGAAGGAAAATAGGTCCATGTCTTGACATTAAATTAAAAGTGTCTGGTAAATATATGTGAATACTGAAATTATTTTTTTTTTTTTTTTTTTTTTTTTTTTAATCAGCTTGAATGGGAGAATGGTAAAATTTTTGGAGCATTTAGTATTATAATTATTTCACAGTTTCATTTGGCGGGCGCACGAATAAAGTGATCAGGCGAATGGCTATGCTAATTTTAGATATGGCGGATGAATCCGCAAGATGTATGCAAGTAAATATTAAGCAGGGTTTTTAAAATTTGCTTGATTTACCGGGAACAGCCTTTAAAATTGTACAATCGTAGTTAAATCTGCAGGCTTTTTCATCGTGTGTAATGAAGTCCCACTCTTACGGATACAATTTGCACAGGGAAGGTTGACGATGGAGGCACTGCACGCCGGTTTAGCGCATTGCGAGTATGGGCGATGGCGCGCTGGGTGCGCGTGTTTTTGTCGCCCGTATCGCCGTTCCCAAAACTCGAAAAGAAGAAGAAAAAATCTCCGGCCCACGTACTTTTAAGGGCCGGCCAAATCCTCTTCACTCCATTCTTACGCACTCATTTCATATCACCCCGCACAAAACCCAGATAAGTCTATCTTCGCTAATTAACAACTTATCCTACTTTCTCCAGCCCCAATCCAGTCAAAGGAAATTTAATTTATCCTTCGCGACTGCCGCACAGATTTTACCAGGCCCTCTCCGCTTTGCGCTGTTTGCTGTGCCCTTCCATCTAGACTCTTCTTCCTTCGGGGTGTGTCCATGGCTACAATTACCGTCATGGCAGCAGACAGCCCTGCTATAGCCGCGATGTACGCGTCCCTTTTAACATAATAAACCCGACCTATGGCATAAAGGTGCTTCCCTGAGACCCATCCCAGCTACTAACATGCATGCCGGAGGGCTCACAGAACTGTGAAGGAGCTCACGCTGGCGTAGTGGGATTTGGGGGCTTGCCAGTAAAAAAAAGTTAAAATGCACTCCACTCCATTCCCGTCATTTGCTGCAGCAACTGAACCAGACGACCTACAGGAAGAAAACTAGTGAACAGCTTGCGATTAAGGATGCGGTTTCTATGCGGCTTGCTGACTTCCTTGCGAGATAAGAAGATCGAGACTGTACTGTAACCCAAGTAGCAAAATATAGTTGACCCACATGTGCAGATCTGATTGTGAACAAGCAGCCAACATGCAGCATACACAGGCATTCAAGAAACGGAATGTACCCGCAGATGCATGCGGCACACATGATGAATGATGACTGTGGTATGATGTGTTTATGCGTGGGCCTCATACGGATATTTAACTGTCAGCAGATGTCTGGCAAAACCAGAGTTCCCCGTAAGCTAACCACAAGCGGACCAAGCTAACCACAAGCGGACCAAGCTAACCACAAGCGGACCACTTCTGGATGTACTGTTGGCTGATGTTTAGGAAAACAAGTGTTGCCCGTAAGTTAACCACAAGCGGGCCACTTCCGTCTTTCTGCTTCTGGCCTGCCGTAAGTAAACCACATGTCGTTAGCCAACTATTGGTAAACCACGCTATTGGCCACTTGTGGCCCACATACACGCAGCTTGCCATGCATTTTCAAAACAAAAAAAAATAGTGTCTAATCCAAATAAAATGGGTTTATTTACCATATGCATATGTGTTATCTTCAGCTCTATTTCGCAATTAGTAAAATCCTTTGGAGAAACCTGGAATAGAATTCACAAACCTTTCGTCTACAGTAAGTTTGCTATCAACTATTCTACTATGTATTCAGATACGACCTTTTAAGTAAATCTGGATACTTACTTCACATACATAATGCATTATTAGCTTTGCTATATACACGATGTTAGTAACACGAGTCAATACTGGGATTTATGTGTTTTGTTTAAAAGACTAGTATTTTAATTTCATTCAGACTACTTCCAGGTAGAATTTCAAATGTAAAATAATGTATTTTGTTTTGCGTGTTATGCTTTGCAGGTTTCTGGTCTAAAAACTAGTTTTTACTATTACTAGCAATGCCACATGATAATTTTACTTCATATAAATATATATATATATATTTATATATGTATATATATATATATATTATATATATGTATATATATATTTATATATATGTATATATATAAATATATATATATATATATATATATATATATTTATAAATATATATATATTATATATATGTATATATATATATATATATATATATACACACACACATCAAATAAAAAATAAATTGAATACGCATATGCTATTTGCTACTGCATAACAATACATAGTCGGTATGCCATAAATGGAACATAAGCTTGCTGATCATGTCTCCTCAGTAATAAGGAACAGTAGGCATACCCCAAAAGGCGTTGTGTACTCTTTGGCAAACATCACCCACACATTCTCTACATACTCTAAGATGCCTGTGGGTGTTTCACATACATTTGCTTGTGCGCCATACATGAAATTATGTCAGTAATTTTGTGTTAAATGGCCTACAATTTCCTACATGATGATGCCCAACTATCACAAATGAACCATTATACCACGCGAGAGCTTTATGTGCAAACATGATCTTATAATCATAGTCTCTGGCATATATCAGCCACACGTTATTTACATACTCTAAGATGGCTGTGGGTGTTTCACAGATGTTTGCTTGTGGGCCACATATGAAATTCTGTCAGTCATTTTGTGATAAGTGGCCCGTAATTGGCCACATGATGATGTCCAACTATCAGAATTGAACCTGTCTACCACATGAGGGTTTTATATGGAAAAATGATCTTATTTTCATACTCTTAGGTATACATCAGCCACATGTTTTCCACGTGTTCTAAGATGCCAGTAGGTGATTCATTGATGTTTGCTTGTGGGCCCTGCATTAAATTCTGTCAATCGTTTTGTGTTTAATGGCCCACATCAAAAAATATTTCCCAAGCAAAAAAAATAACTATTGTTCACGTGATCTTATTGTGTACCACACAAGAAAACACTTACATTCATGTGGGCGGAAATGTACCACCTGTGCCAACAGTTTGCCAACTGTTATCTGCTTGCCATTTGCTACTTGGGAAGTTCATTTAATATAGTCAGTTCATGGTTACTTCCAGTTGTCCTGAATCCCTGCTAATGTTCAATTTGCAAACCTTTTCCTCCGCCTCATATTAGCAAAGCTTAAACAAATCTTGAAAATTACACCGAAGAGACAACGCATTGCATTCGTGCGCGATCAGTTTGATTATATTTTGCATGAGAACTATTTCTTACTACGCGTTTCAAGCACGCATAGTTTCTCTCTGTTGTTATTCGTGTTAATTGTAATTAAAATATGGTAATTTTTTAGATAAAATATGAGTAAAAGTTCAATTTTACCAAAAACAAGACACCTGTAGGCTGTTCACGATAAAATTAGCACTTTTGGAAGCCCTGCTTGAGATCTACTTGTAGGCACGTTGTGTAATCTTCCGCCTTATGTCAAATTAACATTGCCATGGGCCTCATCACTTTATTCATGCATCGGACAAGTGAAACTGTGAAATTATCAGAAAAGAAAATATTTGACAAATATGCTAATTTTTACACTTCGCTGCATTAAAAAAACAGAAAGCGAATAAATTATTGAAGTTATCGGAAATGGTTACCTAAGGTTTTATTCGACGTTAATGTATGGAACTAATTCCCGTCCACCGATACCAACTTTACTGGGCGCATGCCACTCATTGCGCACGTTAATACATACGCAGGTAGGGACAGTGACTTTTTTCTATGGTTGATTTCAAAAGTGCTCACTTTATCGTGAACCGCCTTTACTTTTATGATGCTAGGCTTCGCTTACATGGGCGTATAGGGAAACAAAGGCTAAATTCCAACAAAAATTTCTCAATTAATTTTTGTGATAGTATTTTCAATTAAGGTTTTTTTTTTTTGTTTAAGATTGAACGCATCTACATTTGTAAAACATTCAAATTTTAATTTTTAAATTAAAAATGCTTTTTTTTAAATTACTTATAAAATGTCACAATTTTATAAATAATGAAAACGTACATTTAGAATTAAAAAATTAAAATTTAGAATATAGATATAGAAAAAAAACACGCTATACGTGGGGTGGATTTTGAAAGGTTTGACAAAACAAATATTTAAAGATAGCGCGAATAGACCGCACAAAAAATTTTGCGATTGCTGCAAAAAATGCATCGCGCATCAGTTAGTAAAGAGTCAACATTCCATCCTGTAGTGACAATCGTGAAAGAGCAATAAAACTCGCTGGACACGAAAGGCGATAAAGGAGGTGTGAAGAACGATCGTAAACGTGCTGTATTATGACACCTTAAGCCAAGAAGCCAAAGTCATTAAAAACTTGGCTTTGATGATGCAAATACGGCAGTCATCAACGAGACTTCCTTTTAAAAAGATATATGCGTGAATTTACCAGGAATATTTTCACCGCACTTTTTTTCTAAACACGGTCTTTTGATTTATAATTGCTACAAAAATTTTTCTCACCAGTACACAAGCAAGCGCACAGGGTAGGCCATGACACTTTCTATATCCTGTTCACGGTAAAGTGATCAATTTTAAGGCCCTAGTTACTTTTTTCTTTTCAGCCATCTTTATTACTTTGACCACCTTTTCAAATAAATATTGCAATCTCAGTAACAAAAACAGTGTGTATTTTCTACCGTGCTCAGAAGTTAACGTCTAAAACTGAAATAAAATATATTTATTGACTATTATTCCAAACGACAGCGCTTTCAAAAATGTTCGCTTTAACCGTGAAATGGCCTATAATGTATAGACTATTCACGTTAAAGTGAGCACTTTTGAAAACTCTCTCATTGGGAATAATAATCAATAAATATATCTTATTTTAGCCTTAGATGTCAACTTTCGATTATGGTCGAATATACAGACTGTGTTTATTACTTCATGGCAATACTAATTTTTAAAAAGTGGTTGAAATACAAAAAATGGCTAAAAGGGAAAAGTAACTATGTCCTCAAAAGTGCTCACTTTACTGTGATTGGCTTATAATGTAGGCAACATTGCCAACTTATTTGTCATCGGCCGAGTACTGCTGTCTTAAACAAGCGTAATTAACCTCTGAGCAAGGGTGCTTTGTGCTGTTATTCTCAACTGCCACCACGTTTAGTGCTATTCTTTGTCAGCAATTCTCAGTCATTTTATTGGCTAAAAAATTACCTACATGCAGCAAATTCATTAAAAAGATTGAGTTGTATCAGCAAACACTTATGACAGTTTCGCGAGTTAATTTAAGGACATGTAAAACTGTATCCGCATGTAGGGGGCCGCCGTGGCTGAGCGGTTAGCCTGCTCGCCTCCCACCAAGGCGATCCGGGCTCAATCCCCGGCCGGGTCACTCCAGACTCTCACACGCGGGAATCGTGCCGGATGGTCTCGTCGGTCGGCGGGGCTTTCTCGGGGATCCCCCGTTTACCCCGCTCCCTCATTTCGGCGCTGCTCCGATATTTGGACGGCTCTTAACATCGAGATTTTGAGAGCCACTGAGGATGATTGAGGTGAGTATTGAATGAAAGGGCAGGGGAAAGGGGAGATACCCGAGAAAACCCGCCAACCAACGTCATTGTCCGGCACGATTACCACATGCGAAAATCCGGAGTGACCCGGTCGGGAACAGTATGTAGTCTAAAGGTTATAGTCGGCGGCGGTACCGTACCGTTATGTTTTGAAAGTGCCCAAGCCTGTAAATAATTAGTATTTAGTATAATAGTATATAATATTTAGTATAATAGCCAATAAGTTTATTTTAGTTTAGCCTTAGACGTTAAGTTCCGAAGTTCCGAGTGTGGTGGAATATACACACTGTGTTTTTTACTTACAAGGCAATATTTATTTAAAAAGGTGGTTAAAGGATTAGAAAATGGCCGATAGAAAAGAGTAACCAGGGCCTCAAAAGCACTCACTTTACGTGAACAGGCTATAACAGTTTTGCTCTGACATCGGGTGAGCGAGTGCGTGTTTGGTCACGGCATTGCACTGCAGCTCTTCACTGACTTCGCGAATCTCCACGACGATTGAGAATTCCAGCTGTATAATGCACCGTGTCATCGGACCGAAGTTGTCCGGGGATTGGTTCGAGGAGCATTCAGGAGAGTTTCTCAACGACTGCTGTGGCCACCTCGTTCGCCCGATGTAAAATCCATTGGGCATATATTGGACGTGGTGGGGAGATCCATTCGCACCCAAGATCCAACACCCACGAATAGTACGGAGCTGTTGGTAGGGATCCAAACGGCGTGGGTCAACACCTTCCAAGCTGTTAAAAATTTTCGCATATTTAGGGAATGTTTTACGGAAATGTACAGTGTATATACGGAAAGGCAATCCGTAATGACGAAAAACGGAGTTAAGTCCGTAAATACAAAATACGGAAAGTCTCCGTATTCCCTTTGGCTTCGGGTTATGGGGACAAACAATGCCGATTCTACCCGAAGCTTTCTCCGCCAATGTAACAAGAAAATTATTGTTTCTGCGGCTGTTAAGGTTATCCACGCGACTATGACATATTCTTTCAAACATTAAAAAATAACATCAGGCGTTTGTAACATTTGGAAACACTAAAAATACTTTAAATTTGATATAAACTGAATTTTTGCTTTTGTATTTTAAATATAAATATAAAAGTTATACCCAATTGAGACGGCTTTCAGAAGAGCTCACTTTACCGTGGATGACCTGTAGACCAGTATCCTGTGACTATTGGCATGTCAGTGCAAACGTATTGTAACGCGCTCGCTGCGCCGCATTCCGCGCGAGCGAGAGGGCGAAGAGGAGGGCAGAGAGTCGTTATATGATAGCGGCGACAGCGCGAACGATGGTGGCCGCGTAATAGTTGCAAAAAGCGAGCCAACACGATAATATCTTCCGGCGTAACGATGCTGACCGTGGTTATATTGATTTCTGCGTTTATCTGAAGAATACTCTGGATTACTGACCTCGTTCTCTCAGCGCTACTCAGAGTGCGTTGAACCTTCCAGATGGTCAGGGGAACTATAAATATTGAGGCAGGCCTCCGGACCGGGAGTTGAGTTTTAGTTCATGAGTGAATGAATGGCTGATTTCCGAGCCATTGAAGAATGAGCAACGTGTGAAGTGACCAGAGGAAGGGAAGTCTGCGACTGCGAGTATCAAGCAGAGAAGTGTGCGGCTGGCAGGCGGGACTGTTGGACTAAATGAGTGATTGAAAGACATTATCAATGCCGGCAACAGATAGACAGATTCAATTTTAATAATGAGTATGAGTTAATTGACTGCAACCAACAGAGACAATAAGGACGTTAATTGTATGTTGAAATATACATTAAATATTGCTCTCACTGTTAAACAAAACGAGAAAAAGTGGAGACATATAATTTAATTATGTAAATACTAGCGGGGTGAATAAATTAGAAATCAAATTTAGTCAATTTTTTTACTACCCCCTCCATCCCTCACGAACTCAGATACGCCTCTCAGGCAGCACATGTAACAGTATTTACTCACGAAATTAATAATAATTTTGATCCTATTACAGCAGTAACTTCCATCACATATATGGTTTCTAGGCGGCTGCGAAAATGTGTGAATATAAAACACGAGCTCTACTGTAAATAGTAATCTTCTCTCTCATATTTTAAAGCAATGTTTAACATGTTACTTCTCTCCACGAGAAGACAGGAAACGATGTTTGAAAGATTCTTGCAATGGGGGTGAATGATTAGGTGAAACATGTTGAACAAACTCCATTGCTGCACTGTGTCGTCACAGAAAACCAAGTTGGAAGACACAACGATGACTACACAGAAGAACACAGTAGGTTTCCTGGTTTTCTTAGACGAGCTTGTCGCGACGTTTCGGGAGCTGATATCTGCTCCCTTCAGGCGAACTGAAATGGAAAATTGGTTTTCTGTGACGACATAGTGTAGCAATGGAGTACGTTTCAAACCCTTTCACCTTATCAAGACAGGAAACGTTTGGATTGAAGCAATATGCAACGAAAGCACCAAACCTGGTATAATATTCCAGTTTAAAAATATATTTTTACGGATTATGAATCTAGATCCGTTTGTGCTAGTTTATTCCCTTTTCCCTCCAACTGTTGAAATTTCCCAAAAAAAAAAAAAAAAAAAAAAAAAAAACCGGGGGATCTACGTCGTTAGTGCCTTTTGACGCCATCGCTATTAGTTCTTCGTTGCCAGTGGCCGGAGCGAGCCCACGTGTTTATTCAAACACTCAACACAGTAAGCTCTAACTAGTTGCACGCCATCTCACAATCAAGAATGAATGAGACAATATTTGGCAACGTTTAAGTTGACTACGACACAGCCACGTATTTCTCGTTTCACTCCACATAGGATTTATCTTCATATATATATGTACTAACCTTATAACGCGTTCTATTCATATTTCCCTTTGTATTCCGTCAAAGATTACATGGAGGTCTGAAGGTAGTAATATTTTTGAGTCTATATATCGTGTATTTGTTTATACCTTATGGTAGTATTCTTTAAGTATGTCTTATGACAATTTTGAATTGGATGATATTGTTACGGTTTTGTCATATGTTATCGTAAAAAAATGACTGGTTTCATAGTCTTATGGCTTTCGCCTTGTTGATAAGACTTAACGGAACGAATATTAAATAAATAGATAAATAATGTTGTAAATAATTTGAAGCATAAAACCAGTTTTCGAAAGGTTTTTTTTCCTTCCAAACTGTTAATGATATGAGACTATAAAAAAAAATTTCCTATTGCACTGTCATCTGTAACTCTCTATAATTTTTTTTCTAGCATTAAAACTGCTTGTACGCCATGCATATCGTAAAGTATATTACATGACACTGTTATGGAACACATGTATTTGTGCTGGAAAAATTCCCAAATTTTTTTACAAAAATTATTGAAAATTTAAATGGTGAAACGAAAATCACGACCAGGAACAACGTTGATCTGAAACTCTTAACTAATAGAAATGCATGGTACATGGAATATGTACGAGATTGTGGAATTTTGGGGAAATTGGCAATCTAAAACACTGGATTTAACACTGTTACGACAATGCAAAAAAAAAAAAAACTGAGCCACCATATTTTTTAAAACACTGTAGCTTACTGGTCTATTATGGTTAGTTAACCCTCCCAGTCCCACTTTAATTTACGCTTTCAGGTGTTTCAAACAAAACAAAATTATGATGTATGGTGTACTTATGTCGACACAACATTTGTTTCGTTGCCACAGCCAATGAGCTGTAGGCTATAATGTTCGGCTACAGTTATATAAACCAATTATGACCTAGACCAGTAAGACGGTTTGCGAATCATTTAGCCACAGGTAGGATCATTGGTAATTGAGTTTCGCAGTGTGAAGTGTACATACGAAAAATTACCTACACATGCGTAATGTACACAATTGTGTACATTGGGTCAGAATGGGTTAATGCATTTGTTACTTGGCTTGGCAGTTCGCAGACAAATCACAAAGGTTCAGTCTTAGAGTGTATGCATACTCATTGGCTCAGAGAAATGGGGGCAGTAGCCTCATACACATACGACAGCCAATAACGACAGAGCATCTTCTGACAGCTGCACCGTACGTTGAAAGCAAAGAAACTGCCAGCTTTCCCCGCGATAGACCAGTGTTCCTGAACATTGTTATTATGGAAAACTAAACCCTTTCAGATTTGTTCAATACGTAAAGTTGCTTGCGGTTTACGGAACACGAGATTCTAACGGGATCTTTCGTATTTGTCTACGAAAACTTTATTTTACAGAGAGCTAACGCATGTATACACTGGCCGTCTAAGTATGCTAGAGCCAATGGGTACGGACGGACAGGATAATTTCGCGAATTGATACGAGGAAACGCTACACTTTGCAGTTCAAACCCTCGCATATTTGAGTTACGTTTGCGATTGGCCCATAGCTAGAGACCCAAGAATTTCGCGTGTTCATTTCTAGACAAGTTGGAATTCACACACTTGTACGTTCACGTTACTTATTGTATGACGTGTTGTTTGGCACCTCCTGGAGAAATTAGCAAATAACAAACGTGCAATAAATTGTGCGCCCAACCACCGAAGTTTACTTCCACAACAATTAACCAATACACGGTAGATAACCGTAAAAGGGTGTATAAGACTGTGAAGTCTAGCCTACAGGTCACTGAACTCGCGAATTTCTCGGGGGGGGGGGGGGGTCTACTCATAGTTAAAGCCACGAGTATTTCGCGGATTGAATTGGCAGCAAGCTAGGCTGGACAGCCCTCCATACACTCGAGACATTATCGTTTGCTTATTGATTGCCGTGATCAAGTGAGGCCTCTGTACAGGCGTGTTAAAACACTCACTCACTCTACAACTTCCTGCTTATTACTGGTTCGCAGTTAAACGGGGCGTGTCTAAAGAACTGTCGTCCTATCACAACAGTAGGAGAAAAGAACAAGTGTTTGGAGTCTACTTCGCCTCCGAATGAATTCAAATACTCGTGGCTTTACTCATAGTTAGTCAGACATGCAGTGTACGACTCCGAGCCAATGCACACCTGCATGAAAACATGCATCTAATCGCGTCCTGCCATGTCAAGGTTGAAACTGTTTACTTGCTATGGCAGCAAGACAATGAACGAAAAAGCTATAGTATACAGCGGAGACTAGTCTACAGATAATTAAAATCGCGCAATTTTCCTGTCCCTGCCAGTGGGTGAATACGAGGCTCGAACTGGGAACTCACCCTTCGTGTTCGGCGTCTGTGCCCATGCTTGCGTATTCAAGTTGTCGCGTCGAGTAGGTCAGCTGATCAACACTGCACAGATGTCTGCATCGCGCGACGCGCCGGCGAGCAATGAACGTGCGGTTAAATGTGCTCACGACCTCCCGGCAATCATCGACCGATCTTCGGCGTCGGCCGGCTGCCGTCGCCTTGCTCTTCGGCAAAGTCCGGAGCCGACTGCCACCCCTCCCTTCTCACGGCTAACCTTGGACACGCCCCCTTTCCCCAACCCCGGCCTTCAACCGGTCAATGGAGCAGCAGCTGATGGCTCGGCCCGACACTTCCTCTTCGCCGGCCAAATAAAACACTTTCACACCTGGGCCAAGGTGGCAGAGCGATTAGCATGCTCACCTCCCACCAAGGCGAACTGGGTTCAATCCCCGGCTGGACAATGCCGTTGGTCGGCGGTTTTTCTCGGGGATCTCCCGTTTCCCCCGTCCTTTCATTCTGGCGACGGTCCATATTCACTTCAATCACCTTCATCGGCTCTCAAGACCTCCCTGTCAAGAGCCGCCCAAATCTCTTCACTTTCACACCGCACTGCACACTTTTTATATGGCGTTCGCGGTAAAATGAACTTTACGTAAAATTAGCATTACCGTGTGCCTCATCACTTTTTTTTATGGTTTGGTCAAGTATAACATTTGAAATTGCAAGAAAAATAAATAACTTACATATTAGTTGTTTCTTACATTTATGTGTAGAGCCACGAGTATTTCGCGGATTGAGTTGGCAGTAAGCTAGGCTGGGCAGCCCTCTATACACTTGAGACATTATCGTTTGCTTGTTGGTTGCTGTGATCAAGTGAAACCTCTGTACATGACTGTTAAATAATCACTCACACAACTGTTTCCTTCTTATTACTGGTTCACAGATAACTGGGGCGTGTCTAAAGAACTGTCGTCCAATTACAACAGTAGGAGAAAGAACAAGTGTTTGGAGTCTACCTCACCCGGAGTCAGAGGAAAAGTAATCAAATTTTAAGTAATCTACATTGATTGATCTTTAACGCCCAGTGGAATCCTTGTGGAACACAGAAAAAAAAATTCAAATCTTCATTATGTATGACAGTTACTATTTCTCTTACGGTATTAAAAATATCCAAAGGTTCTCATTTAATTAATACGTTAGGGTAGTATTAAAATTTAATGCCTAGATTTTTCCTGGTGTAAAATTTAGTGATAGTGTTTAGAAAGAAAATATTCATACCGTTTAGAAATGTACTACATTTATATTTATGTATATTGCACAGAACTGCTGTGTGTAAGCAATACAAGTGCATTTAATATACATTATATCCAAAATGTCTCGATGTCACTGTATATCACTAATTAGATCATATATGTTAATATTATTGGGTACACGTTGAGTAAATTGAAATTCTTTTCCTTCCTTCTATTTACATACCACGCCATTTATTAAATTTAATTAATTATTTTATCTTTATCACATATACAATAAACTTTGTTTTCCCCTTATTTTTATACAAACTTCGCATCTCATATAATACATATATCAAATATCTAACGAAAATACTTACAGTGAAATAATGCGTATTCCTGTGCCATTCCACTGTTTTTCAGCAATGCAGTCTTGCGTGTCATTAATTCGTAAATTGAAATGCGCAAAACCAAAATAGGCGTGTATATTGGTTTACGAAAGCCACACGGAGGAAAATGAAATTAAGGCGGTTCATTAATTTCGCTGATGCTAGAAATCGAACAAAAGAACAGCGGTTCCTGCGAGCACGGATAGAGCGTGCGTGTGCACACACTCGTGTACAAATATTCGCACTCGTACTCGCTCTCGATGATCATTTGTAACAGCACCCTCTGACGTCATTGCCAAGTGCGAGTGCATGAGAGTGCACATTTCCTTGCTATTTGGAACACGGCCGTTGTCGTGGACCAAAAATAGCAGTCGGATCCTCGGTACCAGCTAGTAGGAATTAAGTATCAGTTGTTCCTTTTTACTTCATGGTGCTCTTTGCGGCCAAATGCTGTGTTACAATAGAAATAACGATGTCCATACCAATAACTAGAGCCGTGATTTTATAGTGTTATAGAAATACTGTTTCCGTCATTAAAATATCAGATGTTTTCTTTATCCTCATAAAATATCCTATTATATAGTAGGACGATCTCTGTCTGTCCGTCTTTAATACTTCTAAGTCCCTTGAAACAAAAGTTCTTCAAATTTTGCAGAGTGAATCCTCATTGTCAAATACAGGTCAATTTCGAATTTCAGCAAGATCGGATTTCGCAATCATTACCTTTTACCCTAGAACTCATTTCTAATTAGTTTTTCTTAAATGACAGTGTTGTATTAATGCATAGAGAGTATTGCATGGAGATATGATAGGAATGGAATATAATTTTTGTTTAATATAAATGTCTCGCTTCAATGTTGAATTAAAATAAGTGGGGCCACAGTGGTCAAGTGGCTAGAGCGATTCCAAGTGGGGCCTTAGTGGCTCAGTGGATAGAGCGATTCCAAGTGGGGCCGCAGTGACATAGTGGATAGAACTATATCCAATGTTAAGTTAATTTCACATAATTTTTTTTCAGTCTTTGTACGATAACAAAAATTTGTAACATCGTAATTGTTCTAGGTACGTGACAATACTAAAAATAGGTCACGGGCTGGGCCCCTTAGTTTATTATGTGTAAATTAATAGAGTTTTTTTCGTAAACGCTTTGTACAATTAACGATAATGCGCTCTTATACGCATACTCTCGCCAAAGAAATAATATAATGTTTGTGCAGCTACGTAAACGAATATACATAGGCCTAAGCATTGTATTTGAACTACAGTAGGGTAACAGGAAATTACGGCAGATAGGAAGAATCACCTTTCTAGGGTTTTTCCGTTTTTTTTTCTAGCTCATACCTCGAAGTTTCCTGACAACTGAGTTGTTCTTTTTGTCGCTATCTTACAAGGATGGCATGAAAATGAGTTTGTTGAGAAAAAAACAATCGTCATGGAAGTGAAACTAATTTTATATAAATATTTGCATTTTTTCCTTATTCCATTGCATTATCATTTTAGTCTATCTACGTATGCATCGCCTTGGGAGGTTTATTAAATTGCACTAATAAACTCAACCTAAATACATTTTTTCTCTTTCTGCATGTTATGGGTCGTAAGAAAACCAAAGAGCTGCAAATTTACATAATTTTTATCGCCACTTACAGTACTTCATATATTTCAAGTACAAATTGTTAGTAACGATTTTACAGAAAAAAAATATGTTTTGGCTCATTTTCGTTTTATTTTGGGTTACAACTTAAACTACGTTGTAAGACTGTATCTTAACTCGAATTCTGGCACTATTTAGGTTTTATCACCGTACACTATTACCATAAAAATTGCATTTTCTATATTCTAATACCCTTCGTACAATGGTTCTTGCCACAGCTACGCATAGTAATACCCATTGCCATTACCAATGAACAGTATGCTGGCAAACTTTTTACATCGTTGTGTGAGAACTTATGCGTAAATATTTTCACTAAAAACAGGTGTCCCTATTAGTAGCACAGTATTCGAACAGGCCCAAAACTTACTTTAATTACAATCTGTAGGAATTTATACTGTCGTAAATTAAATTACAAAACTCACAATACTTATTATGACATTCTGGCATTATACTAAAATTCTGACTTGCTGACTTAAGTATACAACATTGTTCTTCTGCCTGAGATGAAGCGAAGTAAAGTGGAGCTTCAGTATGTTACAAACTGCGTGTACATAAAACCAGATAAAGAAACCAGAATATAGTAACGGTTGCTCGGTTTTCTGACGACTGTCGCAAGTAATAAATAACACTTAAAGTCAGAGTTTAGCATTAGCTCTAGGGACAAGGAACTACTTTGGTGTTGCTTAAGTGGCCTGTTGAACCAGTTCTGTCGTAACACACCACGCAATTGCAGGCAATGTAATACTGTAAAAATATTTTTATACTCGCGTGAAGAATTCTCTGGAAACCAGTTGCCAAAAATATTTTTCCAAAGCTATAAATATGTTAGAGTAAATTTCAAAAATCTTGGCGTACAATGTGTGAACTAACATTACATTTTAACAAGCATGTGTTGTAGACTTCAAGTTTATTTTAAGAACTCAGCAATATAAACAATTTTGCATATTTTCTCAAGTAACATGTTGGAAATATACAATATTTTAGATGTCGAGTTAGAAGAAAATCTTTGACAACTAGCTGCTAGAGATTACTTTGTAAGAAGTACAGGAAAAATTTACCAGGCAGGGTGTTTTTGTCAAGGTCTACGGCATATTTAGTGCTCTTGCACTGTGGATTCGTATCCTGAAAAGCTAAGTAGAGGAGTTTATCACTTCATTGAAGATATATAATTTTAGCACAAATGAATGTTTGATGTATCCCGTGTTATAATATATTCCTAAATTTCAAAGCGAGTGAAAGCAACGTATTGTTACAAATCTCTACAGCGTATCCAATTCCGCGAGGGTCATAGGCTTGATAAAAATTGCATAGCTAAATTTAATTTCTGAACTTATTTACTATGTTATAAAGTCACGCACGTACATTATTTACCAAAGTAAACTTCTGACCCGGCTATTAACGCTAGTTATTCCTGTGAGCGGAATTGTTATGCCAAATTGAATTATAATTAAAATCTTTATCGTGACTTTATACCAGATACAGTCACATAAACTTCACTTGTTAGTTACACATTTAGGGAAGAGCAGAGTAAGGTATAATTATATTTCTTCAATCGTGTTCTGTAAGTAAAACAAAATTTGTGAAATCGCCTTATATACAAAATAGTTATTGTACAAACAATTAAAAGTATTATTTCTTAAGTATAGTGAATTATTATATTTTTTATTGAATTTCAAACATTTGTTTACCAAATGGCCACTTTGCCCTGCAAGGTCCGGATAACTGCTGACTGCCAATTGACGTTCTTCGCATTGATGAGTTTCTTTCCTTTGATATATAATCCACAGTCATCAGCTGCGGGACAAAATTAATTACTAGTAAGTCACGAAAACCAATAAAAACACATTTCTGCAATTGGCGAGCGTTTAGAAAATTCATTTAGCATTTTATCACGGCTGTCTGCTAGAATCGGCGGTGCTGTTCCTAGCGTTACTTTATATATGGAATAGTATTACCTCTTCTTTTGGTAACTGCAATCATTGCACGCTCAAGTGGCAAATGTTTCAAACCATTAGTTCAGCGGCCACTTTGCAGTCTTGGACGCCACCACACAAAAGCTTGTGTAGAGTAAAAACCAAGTAATCTACAAAATTGTATGACGCATGAATTCAAAGACTAATTCATAATGTTGTATTGAGACTGTAGTAAATAATTATAAAGCTAATATTTACTGAGATAAAATTTATAGTTTCCATCACTTACCTTACATCAGGCTCGAACAAAACCACAAAAAAAAACTATAATAAAACCAACAACTTGTAAGATTACCAGCTCAGATGCTCTCAGAACACTATCATCTTCCCTCTTAATTGTTTCAAACCCTCGCAATCACATTCTAAGAAATTATTCGTAAACTTACCACGTCAGTGTTTACGTACAGTGACAAAGCGCGAGTGGCAAATTATTTTCCCATACAGTACATGTGTGGTAACGTCCCTACAGTTGCTTAGGAAACAGTCAAATGCGTAGGGAAGTTCCCAACTTTGTATAGTAGCAAAGCTAAACATTCCCATATTGTCAGCCCGACATGTAGTATTATTTCCATACAGTATAAAGGTTTATATCTTCCATGACAGTTTAGGAAGATTAAGTAATTTTTTTTTACAGCGCAGACTGCAGCACACTCCATCGAAGTTACACTTGATGGCCACTTCACCCGCACTTGCCACTTTACCCTGGTCTCCCCTACGATCACAGTGTAAACTGCCATATATCAAAATTATTCTACATGTCCGCCACTCACGCATTAAGCCCCACTTTCCCTTAGTCCAGCCGGTCAGTCTCAGTCTGTGCCCTCAAGTTGATCGCACAATGCACTTGCTGGTCACGCCTCGGCACTAATGGCTAGAGACCCGAGAGTTTCCTGGATACATCTGGCAACAAGCTGGACTCCGCAATCCTTTGTGTACTTGAGCCTCAGTTAGTTGTTCATTGGCTGTTACTCTAATTTAATCACTGACCAGGTAGCAGGGGATTCGGTCCTTGTTTTCCCTACAGTTTCGTTATTGGCCGAAAGTCGTCTGGGGCGTGTCTAACAAACTGTGGTCCAAAAGAAGCGAAACTTCGTGGCATATGTGGATACAGTTTAACATGTCCTTAAATTTACTTGCGAAATTCTCGGGTCTCTACTAATGGCTAGAGATGATGGAAAATCGCGAAAATTATTCGAGACAACATATATTCTATAACACTCGCTAGTTTATTCTTTCATGATTGGATGAACAAGGTTTTAACTGTTCGCAGACCAACCACGAACGTTCAGTCTTATAATATCAGAATCCTCATTGGCCCAGTGAAATGGGGTAGTAGCTTCATACAGGCATGACAGCCAATAAGGAAAGAAAACTGTCCAACCTGTGTACGGTACGTTGAATCCTAGCAAACAGTCAACTTTTCCCGCGATAAACAATCATCTCTACTAATGGCTATTCAAGACTCCGACACAGCACGTATCTGCTTATATAGCTGAGATGGCCTGGCCCAGAAAGTTTCCCGCACGAGTTGCGCCGAGGTTGGTGATGACTAGAAAATTCTCCCAGTGGCTCCCGACACATTAATTCTTCCAGAAATGGAAGTGACGTAGGTACCGTTAGAGTCATCGGGGCCGGTGTGGTGGCTTTGCCTCCCCTCCTTCGGGTACCGGAGACGTTATCCGGTGATGGCTCGTCGGAGGAAGGGGGGAGGGTATTTACCCCCGCCCGAGCGGGAGGGGAATAGCACGAATGCGAAGCGACTGCACATAATAGTAATAATCCCATAATTTACATAGAGTGGATTGCGCTGTACTTTGCTACAGACTTGGGACGAATAAAGTTACAGGAACATTGGCTCTAAGTTGCATACGTCTACGTAGCAGTGTGTTTTGTACGTACGTAGAGGAGATGAGAATTTTTAGGGGTATGAAGATGCCTCCCGTGGCCCTCCTTAATTTTCAGAGACTCTAAAGCACAAAAAACAAATCCACCATGACTTTTGATAGCGAATGACGCGGTGAAAACATATGTGCGTTGTCAAATCCCGAACTTCTCGTACCGGAGGTCGGCCAAGGTCAAGGGCGGGCGAGCACCACGACCGGGGTCGCAGAGACCTAGCCTTCGTAACACGAGGTTTCGAGTTTCAAGACAGGGACACAGAGAAGGTAACTATACAGATACGAAATTGTATGTCGGTTCCTTTGAATGGTCTGCAGGGGGCTTTGGGAACGGGCCTTGTGTCTGATACGCCAGTGCGTCTGTGGAAGGTTCCCTATTGGTTAGACTGCCGGATGTTGAGTAGTTTGCAAGGTGCTGATTGGCGAATGGAGTACCAACGTGTTACCGGCGTGTGCGGGTCGAGTTCGTGGTGTAAGCGAAGTGAGGTGAAGAGATTTTGATCGCTCTTAACATCGAGGTCTTAAAAGCCGATGAGGGTGAATGAGATGAGTATGGTGCAGCGCCGGAATGAAAGGGTGGGGGAAACGGGAGATCCTCGAGAAAACCCGCCGACAAACTGCATCGTCCGGCATGATTCCCACACAAGAGAAAATCCGGAGTAACAGTCGGGGATTGAACCCGGATTGCATTGGTGGGAGGCGAGCAGGGTAACTGCTCAGCTACCGTGGCTCCTGTCGCGGTGTAAGCGACTGTTCCACTTCTATATTGAAATACATTGGGTGGCTCTAGGGAAATTGGGTGTCTATGCGAGTAAATATGCAAATATTGTGAAAATACTTTGTACGTACTGTGGGGAACGAATATTCTCGGTTGTGTGTTAATAGTGTTTAGGTGGTAGAGAGAGAAACAAGTATGTATGTAATGTCTTGCCCTTGAAGACTGGGTGTTCTTGGGCGCTGAATAGAGGGAAAATTCCCTTTGACACATTTGAACAGAACACTGACACACAAAATATGAGGATCTCATTAATCAGTGGTTTCAAATCGAGATAATATTCAAATGATATTAAAAGCAGGTAAGTAATTGTATTAACTTGTAGCAAAATACTTAATCATACTAAGCAATTAGACAGCTCGCAGTTACGTGTCATTATCTGTGCAAAACTATAGTGTTCTCTCACAAAGTTCAATGCTAATTAAAATGTCACAAAATTAGTTAATATTTTTTCTTCGCTTTCCTCAGATAATTTAAACAGAGACAAGCGAAAACTTTCACTGAGGGTTTCTGTGAGATTTTAAAGAGATGTCTGGTTAGTGATTGCGTTATTAATGCAGTCTTACAGTTCTCTGTTTCACCTCAGGAGCATACGGTTAAAGACTAATCAATCTGACACATGTACCGGATTTCCAGCAGATTAAAAGCAATAAGTATTCCTTGTCCGTCTTCGTTTGCACTCCTGTGCATTCCGGCGGCCTTAATTATTTGAGTACAATTTCACACGTCAATGCCGTCAAAATACCACATAATTAATGAATTCAAAACTCTGGGCCAGCAGCCCTGAACGAAGGAATATCATATTCAATATGTCGCCTTGATTCGTTCGCAATAATCAAATTTCCATTCAAAATTCCAAATTCAAAATAACCTTACTGCTATAGGGCTTATCTCTAAAGCATGTTCAAAAAACCCTTTCAGTCCGTGACGACACGCTCAGCTGCCAACTTACTTGAAACATAAACATGACTGAAATTTAACAACACTGTGAAGACACAAAGTAAAATGCGCTGCTTTTGAAAATTACAAATGACACAAAATAATTAACATACAGACCATATTTTCAATTAAGAATATCATAATAATATTTATAGTAAAAGTATATGCATGTTACCAAACCAAACACCTAATCATGTAAACATAGGCCATTGCCAATATGACTGTAAATTAGGTTCAAAATCATACGTCACAATATTAAGTACAGTACTCTGTAACACAGATGATAGTCAGGTTCTTGGATATGCGTACGTTTAGGTAGTTTAACTCTTTAGCGTTCACATTAATTTTTATTCCAACTGTTGACAAAGAAGGAGGGCAGGAATTTGGGTTGCTATTAACATCGAGGTCTTGAGAGCCGATGATGGTGAAGCGAAGTGATTATGGAGCCGCGCCGGAATGCAAGGGCGGGGGGAAATGGGATATCCCTGACAAAACCCACCCATCAGTGGCATCGTCCTGCACGATTCCCACATGCAAAAATCCGGGAGCGACCCCGCCCGAAATCGAACCCGGTACGCCTATGCACGCGAGTAGTCTAACCACTACATCACCGCGGCCGCTCGATTATCCGTGCATCGGCTACGCAATTTTCCCGTTCCGACGTCGTCCATCTCCCGTGCTGACTAGATATGACCTCGGACACTGCGGTGTTTGGCGCCTCCCCAGGCTCTGGGAGGAGGTCAAGTGGGCAGAATTGAAGCGGCAAGGTCCGACCCCCCCCCCCCCCCCCCCGCCCTTTCAAACAAGTCCATTACGACGGGGAGGGATGCAGGTTGTTTCCCGTGTCTGTACTACTTCCCCCCTCGTCATCGTGTCGTTCACCTCGAGAGCTCTTGCTCGTCACCCTCCTTGACACAGTTCGCGCCTCGGGCGAGTCCGGTAAAGAGTCCCGAGAGCAGGGGCGCGCGAAATGCGTCGTAAAATTACGCTTGCGTGTTTGAGAGATAGATAGATATATAGATAGAGAGAGAGAAGAGAGAGAGCGAGAGAGAGAGAGAGAGAGAGAGAGAGAGTTCCCGGTGGAACCGGCGCTGGCCTCTCCATTCTCCCCTCTAGCTGGCCGATACCTATTAAAAGGTCATACCTAGAGCACTACTTTCTAATCTTTACTTTAACCCCGCATGCAAAAGCTAAATCGGCTCTTTGATTTACAGGGTCCACCGGGAACTTTACAATTTTTGAAACCGTCATGCTGTCCGAAAAAATTAAAGAACCACAGCACTTTACCACTCACTCACACAACTAACTACCGCGTCCACGCCTCTCCTTCTTTCACGTTAAAATTTAAGCATGACGGTACCCTGTTATCTGCATTCGCGGCTCAGTGCGCTCGAGTGTGTATGGACTTAGTCTTGGGGAATGACTGGTAACCAGAATCATTCCCCGCCACCTCGCCCCCAGGCGCAAAGAGCGTAGTCAAACCACACTGCAGTCATTGATTACTGTTCTCATTCACACACCACATCCATTCAATACAAACTGCTAGTGACCTCGTTGAGGTCCGGTCCTTCATTCCGCGGGTTGTCCTTCCGTTCTCACGTTCCGTTGCCGTCTGCCTGGTCGTCATCAGTTATTCCCTGGACGAGACTAAGTCTCATCCAGAGAAAGGGAACATATCCGGGCATTGTCGTGATCGGTGTTTGAGGGAGGGGGACGTGCATCTTGTTTTGGTGGTAACTCTCCTCTTTCTTGCTCTTACAATCCTTAGTCAGGTGCAGCCGGGAGGGGGCCTGTGGACCCCTTTTCAACCCCCCTCCCCTCGAAGAATCCCTCCCACAGACTGGTTTCCCACAGTGGAAAACTGCTGTTCTAGTCGTGGCTGTCTCTGGTTAGTTAGGATGCCGATCGGGAAGAAGGACTAGTACCGGACCACAGTGTACCCCGTGAAGGGCTTACTGTAGTCAAAGGTATGCCTCCTGTATGTACGGACGGCATCCTTGAAAATCTCTGACTCTGAGAATCTTTCACCTCTTCGCCAGTAGCACTCTCTGAGCAAGCTCAGGAGTGCGTCTCTTTCGGTTGGTAGGCCCGCCTGGGCGACGACGAGCCTGTCTACTGCCGCCTTTCGGGGAAAGAGGATCTTGTCTCCCCCTCCATCTGCCTGGTTACCGTGGCCAGGGCTGCCATCAGAGTGTTGGGTTCTTCCAACCTCGACAGGTATGTCCCTCGTACGATTTCATCGTACAACCACAGTGGCTCGTCCGGGTGCGCTCCTACATGTCAAGCCTGCACGGCTGCATCCACTTTTTTCGTTCGTCCGGCCAGTTGATAGTCACTGTTCTCTCAGTAGCAGGGGCTGCTTCGTTCCTTCTCACAAGTTGCGATGGAGGAATACTTACCTGTACACCTCGGTTTCCCTCAGCTGCACAGTTCTGACCTCCTCCATAGGTATCCCCGTTCCACATACCTCTCTGGCAAGGTTCATGGCGCAGACTGTTCTTCGTCTGTTTTCTCTCATTAGCTTATTCATGTTTTGGGACAAGCTGGCAAAGCCCTCCCGAACGAATACCACTAGGTTCCAGGCACATGGCAACCCATCTTCTACCTTTTCCACTTTTCCCTGGGCATGGTCTCCTTGTTCTTCCAGGTCTGTAACTCGCGTTATAGACCTGGACTTAGCAGCTCATTCCCATTTATCTACTTGCTTCTTCCTTCGTCAGGCAGCAGTCGGGGGGGGGGGGGGGCTGTGGACCCCTTTCTGATCCCCCTCCCACTGATGGGATCCTAATCTGGAAGTGTTCTGTCCGTGGACAGGAACTGCTTCTTGTCTTGAGCGAGAGGTGAGAGGGCTTCCCTCACACTCGTTTAGTACCAGCACTTTGGAGAATATGTGTTCAGCTATCAAGGTCATTAACGTCATCCCCATCCACCGAACTGTCACCGATCTCACCGCTTAGTCTGCGACTCGACCAACAGACATCGAATTCCTCTCTTCTCTTTCCTATTGACTTGAGGTACTGCAGCACCTCAGGCGCCAAGTTCCTGTCCCTGAGCATGTCCCAGAGTCGGAGGGGTCCATGTTTCCCCTCGAATTCGAAGCGAAGTTATTTTGTCTTGGGTCACTCCACCGCATGGCGAGGGTGTCTGAAACCGCACACACCATACAGTCAGGGTGGTCAACCAAGCCAAATGAGAACAATTTCTCCCTGAAGTTTCCATGTCCGGTCAAGAACTGTGCTGAGTAGTGCCCTATCAAGAGCCACTTCCCCAACCGCAGCCTCTCCCGGACATCCGGGAAGATGGCATAAGTGGTTCTACCCTTATCCGAGTTCTCCCATCCAGTTTGCCACATTTTCAAGGTGACTTCCTTTTCACCTTTAGTTCCTCGGGGGAAGGACCTCCCGTTTACTTCTAGCAATTTCTCCTCTCTCTATCACTAGGAGATCTAGTGGGATTTCAAAAGGCAACCACTTGTAAGGCATCATTGGAAGTCGTCCTGTAAGCCTTGGTGATCCCCAGAAGTGATACTCTCTGTGCACTGATGAGCCTTCTCTTTCCATGGACTCGCTCCGCCTCCGGGAACCACGCTCCACACGTGTATGTGACGATGGGCAGAAAAACAGATTTGAACATGAGTTTCAACGTCTGGTAGCCGAGACCCCAGTTCGCGGGTGCCACAGCCCTCAGCTTCTGGAATATCACAACCACCTTATTCGCCGTATAGCGCACGTAACCATGCAATGCGAGATGAGTCTCCAAAATGACTCCAGGGTACTTCATCTCCTGTATCCTCTTTACTACCCTGTTCTTAAACCTGACAATAGGATTTCGCTTTAAGTTGCCTTTCAACAGGACACAGTTGGCCTTCTCTACCAAGAACTCTAGTTTGAATTTCTCGACCCATTAGTCTATTCTCTGGAGGGCACTCTCCGCCTTCTCCTTAAGCTCGCTCCTAGTCCAGGCCGGAATCAGGAGTAGCCCGTCATCAGCATATCCATAAATCACGCAGTCATGTGGGAGGTCCAGCCTCAGCAGTCCCTCGAAGATCACATTCCATAGTATAGGTCCGAGCACAGACCCTTGGGGGCAACCCTTACTCAGCACTTTCTCCTCCCTGAGGGTTCCCATTTCTAGAGCACATATTATTTCGCCAGGAAGTTCTTTATAATCCCGTATCCCGTATCCCTGTTTTCAGGCAGTCATTGGAAAATGCCAGTATTTCTTCCCGTATCCTCGGATATGATCGAAGGAACATTTCCCTGTCAATCCGTCCTTCCCTGGGGCCTTCTTCAATTTTGTCTTCCTGACAATATTGTTCAGCTCTTCCAGAGAGAAGGGTGCTGTTTCTTCTGTGTTCATCACCATATCCTTCATTGCTCTTATCTGGAGGCGATACTCCATTTCCCCAATCCGAATATCATCCAGCAACAAGACTTCCATCATGTGTCTTGTGATCTCTTCAAAGGATTGCAAGTGACTTCCATCAGCCTCGAGTGCTGGTAGCTCCTCTGAGCTTCTTTCTTTACCCATCAACCATCCAATAGACCAGACCCTATGGGTCTTCGTTTCCCCTATCCGTAACAAGCTCTCTCCAAGTCTACTGTCTTTTCTGTCTGAGTGTGCATCTTTACGCCGCTCTCGCGACTTTGTACCGCTCAACTGTCCTCTGTCTTAGTTCGGGCTGGTATGTTCTTTTGAACATTTTCTGGAGAGATTTTACCTCTTTCCGGAGAACTTCAAGTTCGTCATCCCACCAGGGATGATGAGGCAATTTTATGGTGACCCGGGGAATTGCTTCCTCAAAGGCCCCCATTATTACTCTTACCAGATTCTGTTATCTCGCTCATCTAGTGCCATGATCTCCAAGTTCCTCCGGTAGCCCTTCAGACATCTGAGCAGCACTCTGTCGAATAGGGGCCAGTTCGCCTTGGCTGTTAGGTATCGGGGTTTTTCTGGTCTGGACTTTCTCTTACCATCCATCTGGATGGCGAACAGGATCATCTTGTGGTCGCTCTCGACCCCATTCGAAACTCTCTAGTCCCCAATACAGCCAGCCACCTGCGCTGTCGCCACGAATACATCTAGATACGATTCCGTATCGTGGGCAGGAGACAAGTATGTCGCTTCGTGACCAGCTGGATTCACAACCTGCAGGTTTCTCTTGAGGAGATTCTGATTGATCTCCTTCCCTCGGTCGTCTGTTGTTGGAGAATTCCATAGTTCTGATTTGGCATTGATGTCAGTGCCAAATAGTATGCTCTGTTCTTCTGCTCTGTTTAGAATCAGATCACATTGATTCAGGTATCTCTCAAGTGAGTCCTGAGGTTGGAAGTATGGGGATACAATCATGATACTCCTTCCGCCCATTTCCAATTTGATACACGCGTGATGCGTATTTGACAGAGCTTCGATAGGGATATAGTTAATCTCGGGATTACATACCCAAATTCCAGCCGTAGCATTTTTTCCGTACAAAACAAAACGACCTTGGAGACTGGGTATTCTTCCTCTGAGCAAGTATGGTTCCTACATCAGTACAATATCCAGGTGTTGCTCCATAACTACTTTCTGAAGAGAGAGACAGAGAGAGAGAGAAAAGGATATATATATATATATATATATATATATATATATATATATATATATATATAGAGAGAGAGAGAGAGAGAGAGAGAGAGAGAGAGCTTTGGGCGACTCTTAAGGTGGCAGCCAGTTTGAAGGAATTTCGCGCGTCTGAGGCCTAACAGCGCAGGAGCTCTAGGGGTGACCGAGGCATGCTCATCAACTATCTCATCGCCTCTACGCGCAAAGCACTGAACTGGTGTGCAGTCTTGCCGTCGGGGTAGCAATCATATTTTTCCACTGGGGGTTCATCTTTAAAAGATACCTTCTTCTTTACCACATCCCCATGGCTTCTACGACAATGCCCATTAGAAAGAAAACGAGGTCTTCGTGGCCGAGTTTTTATTTCACATTTATTAATTTTCTTTTGATAAGGCGCACAATATATATATATATATATATATATATATATATATATATATTCCAAACACACACACACATGCGTAGTCGAAGTGTAACACAGAGGCATAAACAATACTATTTCACGCATAGAAGTCACAACGCACATCATAGTATATTTCTTCCTGTCGTGGAGTGAGTGAAGAGATTTGGGCGCCTCTTAATAGCGAGGTCTTGAGAGTCGATGAGGGTGATTGAAGTGAATATGGAGCGGCGCCGGAATGAAGGGCAGGGGAAAATGGGAGATCCCCGAGCAAACCCCCCGACCAACGGCATCATCCAGCACGATTCCCACTTGCGAAAATCCGGTGACCCGGCCGGGGATTGAACCCGTTTCGCCTTGGTGGGAGGCGAGCGGGCTAATTGCTCAGGCACTGTAGCCCCCCTGTCGTGGAAAAACAGTAACTTGCCTTAGGTTTACAAAACACAACGTGTACAAACTTAGTGTGGAAATTTTAGTTAGCTTTCTTAAGAAGAGAAATTAACACTTCATTCAGGATCACGCCATGTCATGTCGCCAGTCGCCACTCCAGCCAACTTCAGATTTGTAACTGTCCCACCATCATATCTAAATATATTGTAATACGTGTTCAAACAATAAAGTCTCGTTTCAGTTGTTATTAATACTCCCAAAAATCATTATTTTTGCTGTAATAAGTGTGAAATATGGTAAAATTGAAAACATGAATAATTTTCTTGCTAATACTAGCGGTGCGAAACTTCCCGAGGGAGAAAAAGTGAGATGGAGAGAGAGAACGACAAGCTCCACAGCCTTAGTATTCAAGTTTCTTCCTCGGATGTAAAAAAATAACACCATGTCACTAGGGCCTGCACACTGTAATTTGCGCTGATATTTTTAACTGTAACAACGAAAAATATTTCCTTCAGAGCTACCTAAAAATTTAAATATATCAATAGGCAAAGTTTAATTTACAACAATAGAAAACCAAAGAACTAAGTTAAAATAATATTTTGACTGCGAACTATTTCTTACTAGCTGTTGCCAACACGTCTCTTTTCTCGCTGTTTTTAATTCGTATTTAATACGAAATCAATTTTACAAATTGTACAAGATACTAAGTTAGAGTTTAATTTGTTGAAGAACACATTATTTTACAGCTATTCGCAGTGTTAGGCCAATATATTTGCGTTATACAAGTCATTTAAAATACAGGTTGACAAGTTACTCCTAGGGTGATTATTCAAAGGTTCGTTTCAAAACATCCAAATTGACCGTGATTGGACTATAGTCGAGCCACCAAGCCAACGATTAATATTAAGAATAAAATATGTATAAAGACTATTCACGGTAAAGTGAGCATTTTTGAAAGCCCTCTCATGTGGAATAATAGTCAATAAGCATTTTTTATTTTAGCCTTTGAAGTTAACTTCCGGGTACGGTGGACTATACACACTGTGATTATTACTTTCGTAGCAATATTTATTTTAAAAGGTGGCTGAATGACAAAATAGGGCTTGTAGGAAAAAGTAACTGGGGCCTCAAAAGTGCTCACTTTACCGTGAACAGCCTGTAAACGCCTTTATCAAAGATATGTAGCTTTATATTGTCTGTCCTTTCTTTTCGATTTTATTTAATTAGTTACATTGGGATTGTTAAAACAAATAGTTCGTACGAATGCATTCTCTTCACCACGTTCAATCCAGTTTAAACCTTCAAACCGAACGAAATGGAAGACGTAGAAATGAAATGAACGCCTGAATGTTTATGTTGCCTCGTACATGTGCCTATTATAAAAGACGAAATTCACATTTAAGAAAATATGTTTTATGCGTTTTATTAGTTTATGCGTTATTTCATTTGATATACCTTGTTATAATGCTGGAGTGACAAGTCATCAGCCAAAAAACCAATCACTGAATAACAGACGATGAAATTGTTGATGAATCAGTGGAAAATGTCACCTAATAGGTGAAGGAAACGTGACTTTTTTTTTCACTGATTCATAAGTTAATTTGCCTGAGGTGACTGTTGAACAAGTC
This sequence comes from Dryococelus australis, assembly GCA_029891345.1. Taxonomy (NCBI): domain Eukaryota; kingdom Metazoa; phylum Arthropoda; class Insecta; order Phasmatodea; family Phasmatidae; genus Dryococelus; species Dryococelus australis. The sequence continues at coordinate 60,927,895 of CM056993.1, read as the reverse complement.
AGGGGCTGTTAACTGATTTAAACAGTGATATTCTCACTGATTCACATTTAGCGTGTATACGGATCCTGGAGGTATTAGTCAATGGAGTGGAAGCCGAGACACGAAAGTGAAGCCGGGCAGCTGACGATTACGAAAGACAAGGACTGGACTAGTAGTGGCAAAAGGATGAATGTTTAAATGTAGTCAAATTGGCGTGTTTTTCATTTCATTAGTTCCGGATAATGGCATAATATTGTATAGCATTTTGATGCACAGGCTTATTTAGGTCACGTGCATTTGAAAACACCCCGCAACAACCAAACGCAATTATTACGTCACTGGTAATACCGATGTACAATGTAACTTCTACCGCTCATAATTTGGCAGCAGACGTAAAAAATCGGTCTGCGCATGCGCAGTCGAAGGAAGTCGGACAAGAAATCGGCTTCACTTGACAATCGTGGAGAAGATAGGCTGTTGCCACTCCCATCATCTATTACCTCCATGATATTGGCACGTCCGCAGGTATAGCCAATTGTAGGTATATGCTACTACAAATCATAACCGCTTTCACAATCCCGCACGTCGCAGTAACAGTTTCAGTCTCGAATCACACCTCTTTTGTTAGAGTGGGGGGGGGGGGGGGGGACGTCAAACTATTTGTAAAAAAAAATCAATGTTTTGCAGTTAGCGTTGATGAAACCAGTTCCAGTTTCATCTCTTATATCCCCGGTACCTCCTCGAATGATAATAATTGCTCCACATAGCTTACTGGAGCTATTTTCGTTTTTGAGGAATACATATAAGGGCGAAGCCACGGAGGCTGAGCGGTTAGCCTGCGCTCGCCTTCCACCAAGGCGATCAGGGTATTCCCCGGCCGGGTCACTCCGGATTTTCGCATGTGGGAATCGTGCCGGACGATGCCGTTGGTCGGCGGGTTTTTCTCGGGGATCTCCCGTTACCCCTCGCTCTTTCATTCCGGCGCTGTTCAATACTCACCTCAATCACCTCGATGTTAAAAGCCGTCCAAATCACTGCCGCAAGCATCAAATGTGCCATCAGCGCTACGCGCAAATCTCTGAACAGGCGTGCAGTGTTCTCGTCGTGTTGTGTGTAGCCTGACACTATCATTTTATTGATGGAAAGTCTGTAATGGCTGTTCACGACAAAGTGAGCACTTTTGGAATCAACCGCGGAAAAAAGTCACTGCCCCTAACTTAATACATTTCGACGGGCGCACTCTGTGACATGCGTCCAGCAAAGTTGGTAACGAAGGATGGAAAGTTGTTCTATATCCCTACGTCAAATAAAAAGTGTCATGTAACCGTTTATGATCATTTAAATTACTTACTTCGCTTTCTGTTTTTTTTTTCAATGCATCGAAGTATAATAAATATTACCAGATTTGTAAAATATTTTCTTTTCCAGTAATTTCACAGTTTCACCTGACTGACGCATGAATGAAGTGACGAAGCCCATGGCAATGTTAATTTTACATAAGGTGAAAAAATACACGACGTGCATACAAGTAGATCTTATAAGCAGGGCTTTCAAAAGTGCTCATTTTACCGTGAACGGCCTATATTAAGTCTCCGTACTGGCTTCCATGTTATAGTCTTTCTTCACACGTTTCGAATCAAACCTTTGAAAAGTCCCCCCCCCCCCCATCCTTCCCCTTGTATGAAGTGTTCAGTTATTTCCTCAATATTCCTAGTATCACAAGCATTTTATACGTCTGTTTACATAAAAGTATTTTATTTTCCGTTAAATAAAATCCATGGCAATATTTTGTTTATAAATTGTGATATTTTATTTATAATAAACATGAATATATCAGTGATAAAACATATGCGTTGGTAGCGTCTAGTAAGATATAGTTCTCATGCAAATATTATTATAACTGAGTGCGCACGAATTCGGTGCGTTGTCCTCTGGTGTAATTTTCTAGTATTAGATAGATTTCGGTTGCATAAAGCGGAGGAATATCCTGGTCGAAGAAATCTAGCAGGGCTTCAGAAAAGTGCACTCTAAAACTAAATCAGTGAGAATTTCACTGTTTCAATTAGCCAAGCGTATCTGACTGATTCAATAGTCACTTAAGAGAATTTAATTGACGAGTCAGAGAAAAAAATGCCAGATTTCCTTCACTTATTGTATCAGTGACATTTCCCACTGATTCATGTCATTTTTTATTTTCGACTGATGGCTCAGTTAAACAGCGTGTGAAAAAGTCTCGTCTTTCAAAACGCCATTTTACAAGGCAATAGGAACACACTACCAACCCAAGTTGTTTCAACTTGGGTTGGTAGTCCAGGTGGTAAGGTAACGGCTCAGAATCGGAAAATTACTGAGTTCAATCCCGGCTGCCTCTCCTCCGAAGTTTGTTTTAATTTTTTTTAATTACGGTAAATTCCGTAAAAATATAGTAAACTATCGTAAATATGTCTATTTCACGTAATTATTTAGCTACATTCAATAAAATCATTATTTAAATCGCTACTGTAGTCGGCCGTCACTTGTTCAATCAGTGAGATAATTTAACGTCACTCATTCAATTAGTGAAGATTTTTCACTGAAACAATCGGTGGTTTTCCACAGATTCTAAGTTGAGCCATTTTCACTGATTCGAGTGGTTGAATACCACTGCGAAGCAGTGATTTTCCACTGATTCGAATTTAGAGCGTGTGAAGTAAGCGTGAATGGATTATACTTTCATTCATTTCCTGGTTGCATGTAAGTTACGATAAAGCATCCTGAAAAAAACAATTATTTATAACGAGGTCGGAGAGCTCCAAAATAATGTTGGTAACATGCAATACATAACCAAGGCGACCTTGTTGTTATAGTAAGAATTATATATTATGCACCACATGACAAGATATTAAATTGTGTTTGATGTTGGCAATATTTGTGATTCAGTTAGCGAGTAAAAGAAATGAATACTGTTCCAAAGAAAAAGGTTTGCTCGGCTATAGTCAGTTCAGGACCCAGTATATACGATGCGTAGTAACTCACCTTTGATAACTCCCCTCTCGTTACAGGCAAACTATTATTTGCCACACCAGCTGTGAAACGTATTGGACATAACTACACACATATCAAAGGCACTCGTTTAATCATTTTCAACTGGAAATATGTAAATGAGGGATAGGACAAAACGTGCATACTCAGAAAAGGTATCAGACGTGTCAAATCCAGATAATAATTATTTATTCAAAAATATTCAAATACGTTTAAATTCAAAATATTTGTTTGTTTAAGCTGGAAAAATAATTCAAATAATCAATTACCCCTGAATAGCAATGAGCAAAGAAAAAGAATAGTGTTCAAACTAAACTGCCGTTAGGAAGTGGTCATGGTTAACGGTGATTATTTAAATACCATTACATGACACGCATTCAACAGTCTGACTTAACACTTTAAATAAGCGCAGTTCCCTCAAGATAAAATGTCTTCTTGAATTTAGTTCAGAAAAATGTAACTTGACTGTCTCAAAAAGGTAAAACATTTGGCTTCTCTCTCAGGTTAAATTATGGTTAAAGTTTTCTGAAGCTAAAATAGGCGCCTTGCCAACATGGCGTCGTGCAGAACGTTCTACGCCAATGGTGTAACGTAGCGTAGTCAAAAATGAAACGAATTTAAAAACTTGATGGAAAGCAGTTCTCGTAATTAAATGCTAGGTTGTTGGCGAAGGCAGGACGCAATATCTTGTAGAAGGAACTGAGGTAGGAAATATGCAAGCCTGGGTGCGGTGCTACTTGACGTGGCTCACGGCTCACTGACGTTACAGGTCTAGCTAGCTACGTTACATTTCTAAACAGCTGCTGAAATAACAAATATACTGAGTGCTTACTCTCTTAACTCGACCCAAAACACAAATTATAAACTGTAGCAAGTTGAAGGAACTAAAACACCCTAACTTCTAATTTAAAATTCCTCCGCTACGTCCAACTGCAGGAAGAGAATCCTAACCTTGCGTCTAGTGTAGTTGAAGGTTGGTGGCAGAGAGAGCGAACTTTCAAACGGCCCGCGCGGTCTAACCCTATGCTGAACTCTCCAGCCAATCGGAGTACAGGGTTGGACCTGTTAGCCAATCGCAAGGATTCGTGAGTAACGGTCGAAAATGATACACTCCAAACGGCCTAAATCCTTATTCCATATAGTTGCGGGTCTCGTAGAAGTTAATAAATAAATACATAAGAAATTCCCTGAAACATTCACAATAAAGGTGAGACAAAAAAAAAAAAAAGCAAAAATATTAGTTATTAATTAAAATATACAAACAAAAGAAAATCTAGCTACCTATTTCTATTAAATAATAATTATTGACATTCATACATCTGAATTTAACTATACTAACCATATGAAAAATGCAAAATAAAATAATAAAAATCACGAAAAATATAACTTATTTGAAACATAGGTAAACTCACAAGTATTATGCATGACAGTGTTCAGTGTGTGAAACAAACATTCATTATTACAGATAGGTGCAGATAGTGAAAAATGTTGTGTTACACATGTGTGATTTCTCTCACGTTCGGAGTATTTTCTTTTCGTAGGTGGCAGCTTCTATCCCGTTCATGAATGAGTACCCTAGAGTTGCCATAAATGTCCGCAGTGAAGAGATTTGGGCGGCTCGTAACATCGAGATCTTGAGAGCCGACGAGGGTGACTGAGGTGAGTACGGAGCAGCGCCGGAATGAAAGGATGGGGGAAACGGGAGATCCCCGAGAAAACCCTCCAACCAATGGCATCGTCTGGCACGGTTCTCACATGCGAAAATCATAAGTGGAACCCGGATAGCCTTGGGGGGAGGCGAGCCCGACTAACCGCTCAGCCACCGTGGCCTCCGTATAAATGTCCGCAGTCTCACTCAAACCAGCAGTGTAGCGTTAACGGCTAATATATAGAAACCTGCAAAATTCGCCTTATTTGGCATCAAGCTTCATGGTACTTTTAATACTCGGGCTGTCGTTGTTTCTCTATTGGCTGATGCATAAATGTGTAGCCACTCCCCTTCTGACTGGACTACACTTGTTTGGACTAAACAAATCTGAAGGGTTTATTTATTGGCTCCGAGTTACCCAGGACGTGTCAAACAATGATTGGTCCAACGACAAACTTATTGCAAAGGTACATGTGTTTCAAGTTTAATGTGTCCCCAAGTAACAACGCGGATTTTACGAGTTTTTAGCAATAAAGTGAAGTTGTTTATAACGATCTTGTAACTTTGTCGCCAGGGTAATATAAAAACACGAGTGCGCGTGGAAAGTAATGTGCGGTATAATCAAAGCTGTTTCGAAACGAGGGCAGGGTTACGTTCGCGCAGTAACTCAGCGCCACTCGTTAATATGCTGTTTGTGCGCTTCGGTTAGTATTTCAGTACCTACTTTTCCCAATGAAAACGTTGGTCAAATGTAGAGCTAGTGATTTTTCGCGAAAAAAATATGAGTACACGGTAGACTTCAATACTATAAGCACCCAACAGCAGTTCAGCTATAACCACTAGTTGCTGTCTGCTTGAGAAGGCGTTTTCATATTTGCCCGGGGGCCACTCACAATTCGGCAACATCGGCACGGCTGCTACGTAATTCGTGTGCAGACAGTTAACACGCGACAAAAAGTAATTCAGCCATTCAAGATACGTAAACGACTCTACAGTATTATGAAATATAACTTGTCCTGAAATCTTTTCGCGAAATTTCACTACCCCTAGTCATATGTAGGGTCAGGTTTTTTTTTTTTTTTTCTCAAGACCAGTTGTACTCGAAAACACTTGTTTACGTGCACTTTCATGATAGGAATATCTTTTAAGGTCACGTGCTTCAAGTGTCTGTTACGCGAATCATGAACGTACAGTATGGGAGTATTTTATTACGATTTGCCCAGTCAAATAAGAACCAGCTTGTCACGTAGACACGCGGCCAATAACTAAAGGAAGTTGTGTTCGTGGACGTAGGATATTTAAGTCCAGCATTGCCATAAATATTTTCGTGAAATACACCTGTCCTTAGTCATATGCTTTTCCTCCAAGTCAAAAGAGTCATCTGGAAACATTGGGGCAAGCGCCATTAAAAGTTATTAGTCTGGGCATATTTTCTGTATAGTTGCTGTTTGCGCGTATCTCAGCAAATAATTATCCTGGGAATACGACCTTCTGTCGGGAAATATAAGAAATAATATATTGGAAATACTATATTTTGCCAGGAAACACAAAAAATTAGTATCCTGGGAATACATTTTGTCAGAATACATTTTGTCAGAGCAGTTAGCCCGCTCGCCTCCCACCAAGGCGAAACGGGTTCGATCCCCAGCCGGTCCACTCCCGGACTTTCACATGTGGGAATTGCGTCAGACGATGTCGCTGGTCAGCGGGTTTTCTCGGGGATGTCCTGTTTCCCCCGCCCTCTCATTCCGGCGCCTCTCCATATTCACTTCAAACACCCTCATCGGCTCTCAAGACCTCGTTGTTAAGAGCCACCCAAATCTCTTGACTCACTCTCTAAAATGCTCATAGGAAATAAGTCAGATTTTTAAATACGTGTTCTTTAATATCTCCGCTCTTTTCTCGGAGTCTATGGTTAATTCGTAATTCTCTTACAGTATTACAGTTATTGCGGTAGTCAGCGTTTATATTAATGTGTTTGTTGCTGTGGGCAGCTAGTTTTTTTTTTTTATCGATATCCGAAATGCTCAATTTCCTTAATTATCAGCTGTACGTGTACACAATATGTCGACAAAGTAGGTGGCTTCTCTGTCATAGGTTTGCTCTTGGTTCGAATCCCACGCGAGTAATGGATGTGTGTGTTAATATGCATGCGTGGGTCTGTGCAAGATCAAGTTTCTTTCCTGTGTCAACTACCTTCCAGATTGCTGACCAACCAACCGGCATCACCCGGAGCGTGCTAATACCTACCCAATATTTTTAAAACAAACGACACATGGTCCGAAGGAAAGATAGGGTTCGTTTACTCCGGCTATTCAGGTCTCGGAGCAAATAGGCGTGGCCGAAACTACATCCGAACACTTGCTGCCAACACCCTAACAATTAATTAGCTGTCCTTCATATTCAATTTCCTGCGGATATTATCCCCACCATTTTCTTGTTAGTGTTCTTCTTGGTGCTGTTTAGACGATTCTGGAAGTACTTACGTGATTAAGCTATCTTCCCGCCATAGCTTACGCGTTACATCATCGTGCCAGATGGGGCAAGGGAGTTCATTTCAGTAGCTATTTTTCACTGATAAAGGAAACATGTTCCTGTTGGAAAACTCCTGTATGGGAGTATCCGTGTATGTAAGTATGTTGGGTGGTTGATTTATTATCTTACTCGTGCAGTTAAAGGAATTATTCACCCAAAAAGGGCGAAATTATAACATTACTGAAACAAAATATTTCGATCTTCATAAATTGCAATAGACATGAAACTACACACCATGCTAAATCAATAACCGAGCCCTGTAAGAAATACAACATACATTTTTAAACCGTTAATTTATGCAATATATTTAATACGTAACACTGAGAAAAAAAAACACATTGCTGGTTTCTATCTCGCGAAAACGTTTTCATGGTGTATGCAAAATTATTTACTTGTCACCACTAAATTTTTGTGGCAACTAAAAATTCATCTTGTAGTGCCTACAAATAAATTCGGCAGGGCGGTTTTCCTGATTTTTTTTCACCCTGCGGTGTTATTAAATATTTCCCTAGTGGTAAATATATAAATACAATTTCTACCGTAGTTAGCGAAATATCAATTGGACTATCATATCTGAAACTCTACAAGAATGAGAGGGCAATTTTTACTGAGACTTCGTTCATGGAAACCACAATTCTCCGTCGTTTAATAGAGGATAATGACAATGTAGAGCAAACACAGGCCTGATATTTGTGACAGAACAAGTAGGTTAACAGTCGTATAATCAGTTTAAGATACAATCAAGAATGCTCAGCAATGCCATATAATGAGCCAATTATGGGGTTTGGTACTATAAGCGGTACTATAGTGACGTAAATTGGCGGAAATGTGTTATTACTGTTGGCAAGAACTACCGCATTTTTATACTACGAGGGTATATAACTAGCAACCACCATAAGAAATAGTTATCCAACTAAAACAACAGTAATGAGAAATAGGTTCACGCATCAAGGCTGCAGGCTTGGTAGCCTGGGAGCCTCGGCTGCCATCTTGGATGACGTCACGCCGAAACCTCTTGCTCTGTCATAACTTGTCAGCAACGCCCAACTTGTTTTCCCCTCGGACTTCCCTTTTTCCCTCAGAATTCCCCTTTTTCCTTTTCCCGACTTTCTGCTCTATCATTACAACTTGTTAATTTATCTCTTGCATTCCGATTCTTTTACTTCATTCTATCGCATTCCGATTTTCTTTTCTCAAGCTCTTTCATTCCTTCCTGTCTCTCTCTCACGTCTTTCCTCTCCCTTGCTTTACATCTCTAGATTTTCTCATCTTCTCTTCCTTCTGGTCTCCTTTATTTTCTCTCTTGTTTCTCACCCTTTCCCTCTCTAGCGCTCTTTCGAGGATGAAGACGCGGTATGATAGGAGAATATCAGGCGAGGTATTTTAAGAACAACTGGCGTGGCTTTAAAACCTACAGCCGAAAAAAAATGGCATTGCCCGAAGCTACAGAAATGTTGAAAATACCCCTACAGGTTTCTGAAGAAGATCAATGACGCGGTCTTTCCGATTTGTCTTCAAGGCTCTCGGAAGGAGCCGAAGTTTGTCCACATCGACTGGCTGGCACTTTACGAAGGCCCCGGTGTTACAGAGTATATTCGGGGCGAACAGACTTGAGGAAGGGGCAGTGTTACATGTCGCTGGTATGTGCTACTGGCCTTGGCTTGGCTGGCGCGAACGAGCGAAGAGGATGAGAGAGTCGCTATGCGATAACTGCGGCTGCGTGTCAGTTACAGAAAGCGAGCCAACATTTTCATATATTTTTCATGCACGCTGCTTACCCTGTCAGTATTGATTTCTGCGTTTATCTGAAGAATGCTCTGGATTATTGACCACGTTCTCTCAGTGGAACTCGGGGTGCGTTGAACCTTCCAAATGGCCAGGAAACATTGTAAATATTGCGGCAGACCTCCGGGCCGAGAGTGGAGAGGTAGTTTACGACTGAATGAGTGGTTGAGTTCCAAGCGATAGAAGAACGCGTGGGAAGAGAAGTAACCAGTGGAATGGAAGTCTGCGACTGCCAGTATGAAGCAGTGAAGGACGCGGCTGGCAGGCTGGACTATTGGACTAAATGCGTGAGTGAAAGACGTGATATATGATGGCAACAGATAGACTGAACACGTGTTAATAATGAGTATGTGTTAAACGACTGTAACCAACAGAGCCAACTAATAAGGATATTAATTAGAGTCGATATAGACATTAAATATTGCGCTTACTGTCAAATAAAAAGAGTAAAAGTGGAGACAGGTAATTTAATGCTGTAAATAATAGCGGAGTGGATAAATTAGAAACATAATTTATATATATATTTATTTTATTAAGACCTCCATCCCTCACGAACTCAGATACGCCCTTCAGGCGTCCGCGTGTAACAATAGAATAGGTAGTTATATACAAAAGCCAGCACATTACATCAGCGGGACACACAAAGAAGTTCGAAGTAGTTCTACTCCATGCCGCTAGATCACGTGTTTTAAACACATACTTGTAGTTATATTTGAACTCCTTGTAAAATAAAAATATTGCACTCTTTTTGGCAAATTACACATAAAAAATGTTAAATTACCGAAAATTTGCATGTGTAAATATACGCTCACAGATACTCCAGAAAGTAATGCAAGTTTACACTCACACATTCATTGTAAAACCACACAATCGTAAAGGTACATAGAGTGTTCATACAACGACCATGTAGCAGTAAAAATACACAAATGTAAGGTTTTAATTCAAAATGTGTAAAATAACACCAACATTGTGTTTATTAAGCCATATATTGATGTAACTTCGCCAGAGACTTGCAGTAGATCATTAAGAACATTTGTGTAACACTACATGTACTGTAGTTGTTTTTACAAACTGCGCATACAAAATGCAAAATTACCGAAAATTTGTATGTGTAAATTCACACTTATTTTTTAAAGTCTACGTACTTAGTATTTATTTACAGTAATTCCCAACACTCTGAAGAGTATTTGGTATAACTTCTTCTTTGTGTTCCTTCCGTAAGGCGCGTTCTACAATGACACGCATGTGGATATGTATCACGGAAGCGGACACGTAACACAGTCTACAATGACACGCATGTGGATACTGATAACGTACGGATACACGCAAGAAAACTCGGCAGCTCCCAACTCTTGCGTGTCCGTGAATCCGCGTAGCCAATAGAACTCGAGTATTTGGTTTGTCGATATTCGTTTTCATGGTCATTGTGGTATACAATTGGTCATTGTGGTATACAAGTGCTTCGATTATCAATTTTGTTTGAATAAATAAGTGCGCATGGTTCGGCGGTAGTATTTACGCACTTTTAGTCACTGTCAAAAAATATTCAAAATGAAATGTGTATATTATGAAACCTGTATCAGTAATTTGCAACAGCTGAGTATTTTTTTTTTGATTTCGTGAGTTGCAAGACCGTACGTTTATTCGTATTGTAGAATTGGTTAAAATTCATCCCGAATTGTCGGCTTGGTCCGCTTGCGTTTCCGAGTTCGTCTTCTTACGTATCCGTGCATTGCAGGACGGGCCTAAGGGTGTGTCCGAATTCGCCTGAAGTACGTACTTGTACGCACCTGTCCCCAGAAGTGACATCGTAAGTGCTGTCCGAACTGCAAGTGAAGTACGCAAGTATACAAGTAAACGAAGTTGTATACTTCTCGCATACTTGAAGAACACGAGCTGCAATTTTGAGAAGCAATTTGTTGGTCACAATTGATTTCCGACATAATTATTTGATTTAAAGTTTAATAGGGCAACATTACTACTTCGTAGACATAGAAATTCGAACTGATTAAATAATTATCGCAAGTTTCACCTTAAAAAAAATGTCTAAGCAATAAATTCGTATTAGGCCTATGTTCCTAACCTACAAAAGCTAAGATAAAAAAAGCAATCCAACCAGCACTTACATACAATAATGCAAGACAATAAATGTTAATGTAAATAAAATTTAAATATTATTTAATACTTTATTTAACCCCTAAAACCTTCGGCAATTATCAAATCCTTAGTCGGAATACATGAACATTTAAAGTGGTTAGCTGGCTAATAACTGGCACCGAAGCCAACAAGACTGCCTGTCCGAATTCATCAAGTATGGTGCCAAGGATAGGTGAAGTATGCAAGGATGCAAGTAAGCAAGTATATACCTGAGTTCGGATACGGCCTAAGTGATTGGCTGGAGAGCCGCGGGGGACCTGGATGCGATGAGGGCGACCTCTTCGCCGGCCGTCTGCAATGGGCGTCTGGCGCAGCTCTGGCCGTCCTTGACCCGGTAACAGACGAGGCGTACTGCTCCCTGCGTTCATAACCATTCCGGTCGCCGGCTGATCAACAGGTTGTTGTTTATGGACCTGCACGCCCGCATCCTTGTGCGAATTTTTACCTCCGCGCGCCGCGCCACGTCGGGTCAAACCACTTTCTTTTTTTTTTTTTTACGAGGGACGGGCTAGCTTCGCGAGTGTTCTAAAGGCTGATCCTCGATAAAGTTAACACTCTGAGGCCAGCAAACGTTCACAATACAACCAAGACAAGATAGAAGTAGTTTCTTATAATCTAGGGATAGGAGAATTTCGCGAATTCATTTCGGGAGAAGATAGACGTCAAACACATATGTAGTGAAGTCACCTTCGTAAGTGCATCACAGTTTATTATACCCGGCCTGCGCGCCACTGAGCTAATAGCTAGAGACACGGGATTTTCGCGGATTCATTTCGCAACAAGCTAGACTCCACAGTCCTTTGTGCAATCGAGCATCAGTTAGTTGTTCATTGGCTGATGGTCCAGTTAAACCCCATACGGGATTCGGTTGTTATTTTTCTGCAGGTTCGTTATTGGTTGGAAGTCGTTTGGAATATGTCTAACAAACTATGGACCAATGGAAGCAAAACCGCATATGTACACGTGAATGTGCAGTTTAACTTGTCCTCGGATAAAGCCACGAAATTTCTGGGTCTTGACTAATAGCAGACTTGCATGGACACACTTTGCGAATCCCATAACTGCCAGGTGTGCGGCGACAACCAATGAACACACAGCTGAGGCTCCAGTATGCAGATGATAGAGGAGTCTAGCCTGCAGGTCACTGAACTCACGAAATTTTCCTATACCTATTACATTCATCATTGAAGGAACACCGTTTCAATTGGTCTCTGCGTTTCCACTCACTACCGTTCTAGTGACCAACATGACAATAGACACGCTTACCGTGCTCTACGACGGCCATCACTGGCTGGTTATCAGTCACTAAGGCGCTGAGTTGATTTTGTCCCAAATAAAACGTCTTTATTTGAGTAAGAGGTTTTATAATCACACCTGTCCTTTCGCGGAGATGTAACAAAAACATGTCTGTAGTCAGAAAAATTATCGTTTCTGAGTTGTGGAGTTCTTGTGAGAACCTGTTAAACGCAGACAGAACAACTACTGCGTGAAATTGATAGTTTCCTTTTCAATGACGAAATAAATTTTCAAAATATTTTTGCTCGAGCTACACTTAAACGTAGTTTTAATATGCGGCTCCGTTACGCTAGCTTTACGTTAGTTTTACGTCAAACTATTTTTTATAAAATCATACCTGTTTTTACATAGGGGTTAATATTAGCTCGTCTTTTAAGTCGTAAGGCGGTGTGGTGCTATCAAATACGTTGTACCTGGGATATGAAAAAGGCTCGCGTACTTGTATAGCTGCACATACAAGTAGTAATTTACACATGAAAAGATTCTCTTAAAATATTTAAGATATTCACATGTATTTTCCAATAGTAACCTTTCCTCTCACCTAAATTGGAACCTGTTTGAAAACGTAATTTACATTCCGAAGTCGAGTTTTTCAGATGATTCATTTTTCATTACTTTGACACATAGAAGACAAAACTCATGAAGACAGGACTCACACTTTTATCATTTTACTGTTTCGCTGGACTTTATGAGATCAAAAGTAAACAAAAAAAAAAATCTAGTCAACAATTCAGTTCGTAGCAATAAAACCATTATTTTTAATTATTTCTCAAATGAACTCAGTGGATTGCAAAACCCGTTACGTATATGGCGACACATTGTGTTACGAAGTCAAAGGATTTCTTCATTGGCCAAGGATCAACCAATAATAAACGTCGCAAAGCACAGTAAATCGTGCCCGTTGTAGCCAGGGCCAATATGACGAGGGTAAGTGGATATTCAGAGATCAGCGCAACTGATATAGCTGAAGTGGAGTAGCCTATCTATACAAATAGTTTCTTCAATCTTGTTCTCAGTGTCGTTAAATTTGCTCCTTCCTCAAAGAGTTAAAACTTCAACTGCAATAGCACGCCATTAACACAAAATGCAATGCGAACGGAAGTTTGTAGGAATAAAAATGAATATGGAACAAAAAAAAAGTTGTCCCTTTAATCTGATTGACAGACACTACGCTAACTTCACGTTATGTTGAAGTTGAGTTGACTCCTCCCATGGAAACATTAACCTCACGTCACTGTTAATGGCTGTTCACGATAAAGTGGGCACTTTTAGAATCAACCTTCGGAAAAAGTCGCTTCCTCATACTTCATATATTTTAACTGGCGCATTGTGTGACATGTGCCCAGCTAAGTTGGTAACGAAGGATGGAAAGTAGTTCCATATCTTAACGTCGAATGAAAAGTGTTAGGTAACCGTTTGTGATCATTTAAATTACTTCCTTCGCTTTCTGCTTTTTTTTCAATGCATCGAAGTATAATAAAAATTACCAGATTTGTAAAATATTTTCTTTTCCAGTAATTTCACAGTTTCTCCTGACTGACGCATGAATGAAGTGACGAAGCCCATGGCAATGTTAATTTTACATAAGGCGGAAAAATACACGACGTGCATACAAGTAGATCTTAAGCAGGGCTTTTAAAAGTGCTGAACGGCCTAATAGTTGAATATAAACACACTACCTCGCGTTCCGCGCATGGACGTAGCGACAATGCGTGAGCTAACGCAACGGCCTCCATTTGAACCCGGTGCCCAAGTACGCCGCCCACTCTGAGGGCAAGCTACGTGCTAATTCTGCGGATGCTAATATAGAAATGGCGCGTTCAGAGGACAAAGGGCTGCTCTGTGGCGTCACGTGTAGGTAGTACTCAACCAGCCAATAAATAAGTCAGCTACACAATGTCACACCTTTCTCTTACTTCCCTCTTCTTAATTCCGCCTCAAGGTTTTTTTTTTCTAAGACTATGAATAAGGCCAAGGAACAGTCGCTGAAGGCAGCAGGCAGAGGTTTGAGGAAGGACTGTTTCTCACATGGTCAACTGTATCTTACGTTTATAAGATCTCTGGAGCATCCGGATGTTTATAATCACTTTTCATCTTTTTACATTGAAAATCTATCGAAATAAATTATTTTTTTTATGAGGGTTGTGAAGCACTTGAATTTAAAAATCACCATTTTAAATTAAAAATCGACTAAAATCAATTAATTATATATGGAACGCCACATGAGAGAAATGATGCGCTTCACGTTTTTTTTTGCAAAAATATTTCAAGAAAATTGATGTTTTTAAAGTGGCAACACATCTATTAGTTCTTAGGGATTTTTTTTTTTTTAATATCAAGAAAATTTGTGTTTATGAGTGAGCCGATAGGTTTACTATTTGTTGATAAATTTTTTATCATATATGAGAGCGCTGGTGCAACTATTATTTTCTTAATAATTTAACCAAAATTACAAAAAAAAATATATATAACCAACAATAATAAGAAAAGTACTGGGAATCTAAAAAAAATAATTTTTATTTTCCATTAAAAGTCCTTCCCATCTTGGGGCCACGGTGGTGTAGTGGTTAGACTACTAATCTCCCACCTAGGCGAATCGGGTTCTATTTCAGGCGTTGTCGCTTCCAAATTTTCGCATGTGGGAATCGTGCAGGACGATGCCACTGGTCGGCGGGCCTTCTCGGGGATCCCCCGTTTCCCCTGTTCTTGCATTCCAGCGCTGAACCATACTCACATCGCCTCACCCTTATCGACTCTCAAGACCTCGATGTTAAGAGCCACCCGAATCTCTCCACTCCAACCCCTTTCTCTTATTTTCGAATAAAGATTTCAAAGTGGTATAAAGTATATTAAAACATTTTCTGATTTCATAAGGCTACCTTACATCCTTATGCCAATTTTATAAGTTAATATATAAAAAATATAGACGATATAAAAAATATATTATTTTAAAATCTGAGTTAAATCGATATCGGAAATAAACCTTATTACAACTCTTGAGTTTAGTTGAGAGATTTGGGCGGCTCTTAACAACGAGGTATTGAGAGCCCATGAGGGTGAAATGAGGTGAGAATGGAGCAGTGCCGGAATGCAAGGGTGGGAGATACGGGAGTTCCTTGAGAAAAACCGTCGACCAGTGTCATCATCCGGCAAGATTCCCACTTGCAAAAATCCGGGAGTAGCCCGGCGGGGGATTGAATCCGGTTCACCTTGGTGGGAGGCCAGCAGTCTAACCATTCAGCCACCGTGGCCTCTATGACAACGCTTACATCGTAATAAATAAAATATAAAAATTTTCTCCTTATTAAATAAAACAAGGAAATTGTGAATAGGGATAAAGTGTTATGTGATTTAAGATTACCAATTCATACCAATTAGTATCGCCTACAATAAACATAATAATACAAGACTGCACGCCAGCTCAGTGTCATTGTTCATAGAGGTGATGATGAAACTTGACGCGCGTGACATTGTCGCCCTTAGAGCTGTATACTTTGTGTTTCAAACACCCAGAATCGCTCCATGTGAGCGAGACGTTAAACGAAACTTATTAATACATCAATTTGCCACAAAAATTTCAGTGCCCAGAAAAAAAAATGCCGAAAAATAATGAAACGTGGCACGGGCAATAAAAAGATGACGATGCCAATAACTGGTTATAACGTCGATAAAATGGGCCTCTTATTCTGGCGAAATTGTACGTTTGAAAAGTATCTCTTTTACATTGTTGCACAGTCCTTAACGTGGATACACGTGGCGATATACGGTCCAGTGTTGAGTCATGAAAACATGTGATGCTATTCTGTTGAAGTTTTTCCCGTTGTTGTAAATGCCTTGTTCTATATTCCGCAGACTTGTTGATGGCTGAAGGTTCCATCCAACATAGCGTTAGAGGAATCCCTAGTGAACGACATTAGACAACTCAAGGTCATATCCGCAGTCAGTGTGCTTTAAAATATACGAAGTTGAGAAGCAGTGACGATTCTAGAAGGTTGACTTCAAAAGTTCTCGCTTTTCCGTGAACAGCCTACATACGGATTCAATGCAGCAATCTGTCTGGGAAAGATGCTGTATTGTCGCTTTAGTTAAAAAAAAAAAAAAAAAAAAAAATGTTTTACAGAAGAATAAATATCGTAAATAGATGGCTAATTGCAACGGTTTTTGCTGGCTTCGACTCTTTTCAGCAACAACGTATATGTATCAAGAACCGAATTAACGAATGAGTAACAAAAAAAATGATTTTCATTTCTGTCCTGAAAAAAAATTCCATAGTTTATCAACCTTTGAAAAACGCCACTGTCCCTAACTACGTGTATTTTTAACGAGCATACGTACTGGCATGCACCCAGTAAAGTTGGTAAAGGCGGAGAGAAAATAGTTTCATGTCTCAATGTTGAATTTAAAGTGTTCGGTAAACATTTGTAACTACAAAAACGATTCATTTTTCTTTCTGATTTTTAAAATGCATATAAGTGTAAAAATTATCAATTTTGCAAAATATTTATTTCTTATATTTATTTTACAGTTTTCCTTTACTGACGCTTGAACAGAGTGGTCAGGTCCGTGGCTGTGCTGATTTTACATATGGCGGAAAGATACACGATGTTCTTACAAGTAGACCTTAAGTAGGGCTTTCAAAAGTGCTCGTTTTAACGTGAACAACCTATACAACGATATTCATGTGACAACTAGGTTGGCTCCTTAATACACATTTTACCAGCGACAAATCTGAATATAGTCTATTCGCGGTTTCTTCACACTTTTTGAATCGAACTTTTGAAAACCCACCTTATGTATGATGTGCTTGGCTCGTTGCTATATATGTCATTTACCACAAGCGTATTGTATTTGTGTTAGTATAAAATTACCTAATTGTTGGTTAAATATAATATTTATTTATATTTAATTAGTAATTTTAATGAAACAACCGGGAGAAAATAGGCGTGTTGGTAATGTTTAGTAAGAAATAGTTCTGATGCAAAATTGTAGTACACTGAGAGCGCACGAATGCGGTACGCTGTCCCTTTGGTGTACTTCCTTAGATTTGGTTAAGCTTTGTTTAAACGTGGCGGAGAAATATTCTGGAAGTAGAACTTTAGCAGGGCTCCAGAAAAGTGTGAAGTAACCTTGAATGGATTAAACTAGACTGGCCAAGGAAACGTACCTCAGAATGAATACAGTCATGAGGTAGTTGAAAAAAAAAAAAAAAAAAAAAAAAAGTACTTCGAACATAATGTTATGTTTGGTGTTGCCCGGTACACAGCGTTAGTTGAGTAAAATTTGATGACGTGATTCAAATATTTAGTTTAGAGCCATACACGTATACTTATAAGCAGATTACGTATTGGATAAACTGTGTTGCATTTGGATAAATTCCCCTCTGAAAGAAGGTAATTGTTAACACCTTCGTTAAAACACAACATTACTATTCAATAAAGATAGACTACTATAATACTCATATCTGCTGGAAGCTCTCGATTAATTGATCATTTTGAAGAGCACCGTTCTGTTTCTAAATTCAGCTTGCTGTGTAGACGTCCACCACATGTGCATATTAACATTAACTTGAGCCGATGAAATAAATACTTAAAATTGTTTGTAACAAAAGTATTTTACTTATCACGACAGTTGTAATTTTACTGAGCGTTAACAGTACTGATGAAAAAATGCTTTTTGTAAATCGCTGCAGGATTATTGTAAATGTACCAACTATAGCATACTTAGAAATAAGTGTATTTAGTGTCAGATCTTATACACAGACCATATACATTGCACAGTAATAAAAAGTAGCATTTTTGTAAAAAGAATTTCCGCGAGAAAGTTTTATAGGAATGAGTGGTAAGGTGGTATCGAATGAGCAGTTTGGGAACGCCAACTCGTGATAGGAAAAAATGTATTTACACTGGAAAAAGCTTAGCCATAACCACAGATGCCTGGACGGTAGGCCACCGATTCACCACTACAGCGTAGTGGATGGCAGCTAACCAGGCGTAATACGAACATCGACGATTGATTGCGGGCATACTTTACAGCAATCTGTCGCGTATGTGGCTGTATGCAGATGAGTCCTTACCCATCTCAACCCTTCACTTGTGTACAAATAACATAACGAATATGCACAGTTGATTCCACTGATTATTATTTTTCCCAGGCGGATATTATTGGCCCAAGAATTTTATTTACTAAAACACATATTTCGTAGAGTAAAGAAATGAATTTGTTGTACTTGATATTTTGTTGTAGTTAGCAAAAAAAAGGTAGCATTCGACTTCCAAAGAATGCAACCAATTGGAAAAACGGGGAGAGGCTGAGAAAACCTGCCGGCCATAGATAACAGCAGCGACATTTCACACACGGTAAAAACCACCTAATCGACTCTCCCATAGGAACCGGACATGTCTCACAAAGGCTAAAGGCACGCGCTCTGTAGTTCGTGGCAGCTAAAGGCTGTTCACGGTAAAAATAGCACTTTCGAAAGCCTTTCTTAAGATCTACTTGTATGCACTTTGTGTATTCTTCCGCCGTATGTAAAATTAACATTGCATGGGTATCATCACTTTATTAATGCGTCGGTAAAATAAAACTGTAAAATTAATAGGAAAGTAAATATTTTACAAATATGCTAATTTTTAACCTTCGTTGCATTAAGAAATCACAAAGGGAACGAAATAATGTAAGTTATCACAAATGGTTACCTAACACTTTCTATCCGACGTTAAGATATGGAACTGCTTTCCCTACATCGTTACCAACTTTACTGGGCGAATGCCACTCAGTGCGCCTGTTTAAACATATGCAGGCAGGAGCAGCGACTTTTCTAAAAGGTATATCAACACTGCTCACTTTTCTGTGAACAGCCTTTAATTGAATACTTCTAAAATATACTTTAGAAAAGGAATCTCTGCCGTTATCGACTCATATTGTTTGTGTAAAAACTTGTAGGCACAGGTAAAGTGGTTTGCCTACAAATTATAGAAGGTAAATTTATGCCTGATCGCTTCATTAATGGTATTATTTAGATTTATAATTTGGTGATTTGAATGCCGCCGAACAGCAACCAGTTCTTAGTAGGAAAACACTAGACATTCAGGAACAGGGAAGGAATCGGCCAGGATTTATATTAAGGAGACGTCCCAGTATTCGCCTGGAGTGACGTCGGAAAGCCCTGACTACCCTTAAATAGGATGGCTGTACCGAGCGTCGAACCAGGGTCCTCTCAAATTTGAGTCCACTGTGTTACCACTGCGACATCTTGTTTGGGCTGCTCTACCTCAGACGAAGTGTGGTTGAAACTGATTTATTTCATGATGGTTAATGAGCAAGCTTTTATGGTGGTATACTGCTGAAAGGATACCTGTTTTCGAGTCGGATAGACTATGCGACGCCTTGTTGGTGTCACAGGAAATATACAGAGAGAATATGCCATGCTATTACAGTTGGTAGGTTGAAATACTGTAATGTCTGAAGGTTTGAAAGGTGTTATGTATTATTTTTATTTATTTTGTCTGGGTGGCACTTGGTTTGCGTGTGGTAGTGCCTGGAGCGAAGATATAGGCTGTTCACGGTTAAATGAGCACTTTTGAAAGCCCTGCTTAAGATGTACTTGTATACACGTTGTGTGTTCTTCCGCCTTATGTAAAATTATCGTTTTCATGGGTCTCATCACATTATTCATGCATCGGCGAAGTGAAAATATGAAATTATTAGAAAACTTAATATTTAAAAAATCTGCTCTTTTTATACTTCCTTGAATTAAAGGGGGAAAAAAGTTAAAGAAGTAATTTACCTTAACACAAATTGTTACCTAACACTTTTTATTCGACGTTAAGATGCGGAACTACTTTCCTTATATGGTTACCAACTTTAATGTACGCATGTCACTCAGTCGCCCGTTTAAATATATGCAGATAGGAGCGGCGTCTTTTTTCTAAGATTGATTTTAATAATGCTCACTTTACTGTGAACAGCCTATAAATGCTGTTCACAGTGAAATGGGCACTTTTGAGGTCGTAGTTACTTTTTCCTTTTTTCCGTATTTTATCCTCTAACCATATTTTAAAATAAATATTGTCATGTAAGTAATTAACACAGTGTCTATGTTCCACTGCATTCGGAAATTATCATCTAAGGCTGAAATAAAACGACAGTTGTTCCAAATGAAAGGGCTATGAGAAGTGCTCACTTTACCGTGAATAGCCTATAGTTGGGAACACGTAGTAGCGCGGTGGTGCTGCCCTTCGCAGACAGTGAAAGAAAGGGTTTCGCGAGTGAGTGTGGAGCAATCTGTAGCCACGGCTGGTAAAATTACTCAATTGTGGCAACGTCGGCTGTAGGTTTTAAAGCCACACCAGTTGTGTGACTCCGTGACGTGTAGCGTTTGCATCCCGGGAAGCGGCCGGAAGCATGCAGTGAGAATTACGAGATCGCACGATGAACGCTTTAGGTAGCGAAGGGACAGAGCGAACGGCACTCATGCTCACGAGTCCAGTCGCAAAAAATTTATTTAATGTTGAGCAACGTAAGGAATTGATAATACCAATTTCCAGATCTAGACGCCCAGGTGTTGACGTTATTGCACGCGTTTATGGACGTTATTGGCTGTTCACGGTAAAATGAGCACTTTTGAAAGCCCTCTAATTTAGAATAATAGTCAATAACTTCATTTCATTTTAGCTTTAAACGTTAAATTCAGTGTGCTGTGGAATAACCTCATTGTGTGTATTACTTACATGGAAATAATTATTTTTAAAGTGGTTAAAGTATTAAATATGGCTGAAAGGAAAAAGTAACTAGGGTCTCAAAAGTGCTCACTTTACCGTGAACAGCATATACACCGGTGTACACCGGTTGAGGCATTTTTCGAACATCAGGTTTATTTTTAGCGGTGTTTTCGTCTGATTTCAGACACATGTTAATACCATTTCCCTCAGATTTTAAAGTTTTCATCGCCCATTTGTAAAAGTCGACGTCTGAATTATTTTGGTATATTTTGGAATGCCGGAAAAATTACACGAGTTGTAGGTGTTTTTAACTTTATTTTTCGGAGAGAAGCGTTCGAAAATTCTTCGGTTGAGGTTTTGGTGCATACCCACCGGATCCATCAGATTTTCAGGCCCGTGGAACCGATGGATGAACCGGTTCAACCGGACTCAACCAAATGGTTAACCTTCGAACGTCCGGTGTACATCGGTGGATGCACCGGTGAGTGTTCGAATACGCGGACTGTATAGTGACATGCCATTGCGGGTGAAATCAGAATTACTTTGCAGTTAAGTTTGCGAGTACAGAGAGTGTGGAACTGCGCGTGGTTAAGTGACGATTTTCTTTTTGACGTTCGGTTCACGTCACGTCACGTTAGTTAGATACCGAGACTGGCAAGAAATCTACAGCGCTGAACCGCTTGTACACATCCACCGGCGAGCGAGGGACAAGTCGTCGACGTGCAAAACCGCGTCAGGCGGTACCTTGGCAGTGCGAGCTAGGGGACCGGAGTTGCGGACATTCGACGGAGCCAGTAGCCGTGGGCGAAGCAGGTGTCCTGCTAACGCCACGCTGGGTTGGCGTTAGGAAAACGCAACAGATAAGGTACTGTGTTTGGTTTGGTTCGCGTTGCTTGCCGGCAGTGTTGGCACGATGGCGTTATTTGGAGGAAGAAACAAGCTTGGGTATAGCTCGCCCCTATCTAGGTCTTTGACTTAAGGACGATCAGTCACCATCATCTTCGATTTATCCGTTTTTCATCATAACGTTCATTTAGGTTATGTTAGCAAAATGTTTCGCACGACACAGCATAAATAACACCTTCTCACGTTTTATCAAGTTGTTATTTTTTCACTGTCTCTATTAATTTTTAACTAATGCTAGCTGGGAAGAAGCAATTTTTTTTTCCTTCCGGGTGACTACAGCAGCAATGCTACCTTCATAAAATGTACAAAGGATTGTTCTGTGTCCTGTCGTTCAGTAATATTGAGTTACAAAGCATATAGTGCCGGTGTTTGGGAAAATTCTAAAAATCCAAGATGGCAGGGACTTTTTACCCTTGAAAGGCGTTGTGCAACAGGTGCGTTGCAGACTGCTTCCCGTGAGCGCCCCACGTGGGCCTCTCCTTCCTCCCCTCGTGCAACAGCATCCGATACGGGTCACAGACTAAAGATGAGGTAGACCGATCTCGCTGGCTGCGCACAACCAATCTCTGTGTCCCATCATTGAATTGCTTTTCTGCCAATAGCGAAAATGGGGTAGTTTGGATTCTAGGTTAGAAAACTTATCTGTCAACAAATGCTTTGAGATGAACGTATACTTACTCTTAACCAATTTGTAATGCAGTTTGATTAAATTAAAACTAGTAAAAGTATTTTATTAATATAATAGTGCTTGTCGTTTAAAAATTAAGATATAAACCAACACGTTCTTCACTGTTGACTATGTGACTTTGACAGTTGTGTAGGATTGGGGTAGGTCAATGTTGGTTACATGCGCAGAAGACGAATAAGCGGTCTACCTCATCTTTAGTCTATGGTACGGGTCAGGCCTGAGGCTACTCATCCTGTGATCTTCTCTTCTGTCCTTTCTCTTGATCACTGTGGGAGTTGCCTCTCTCATCGCGAGTCATCTTCGGATAATTTTATTTCCTAAGGCCAGCCTGCAATTGATTTAGAACACGTACAACACGCACGATAGCACAGAACACATGCACAGCTCGAATATGAAAGCCTACCATCAAAACCGCACACGCACAGAACCGACGGATGTTTAAACAAAACAGACGTGGAAATAAAAGAAACGATGCGTCGTAAGATTCGCGTGCGTGTGTTGGTCACACTGGAATGAAAAAAAAAAGATACTGTCGACAACTGTTTACTTTGCTGCTTGTGCCTTAGTTTGTAGAAATATAATACTTTAGACCGTTCATCTTAACATACATCGCTTGTATAGTTATAATTCCAATAAAAACAAACCAGTGTTTATGTAGCGCCAAACTCTCCAATTAATAGTCAAATTAATTACTTTTTCAGCCATTTTGATCGTCATATGAACTCGGTGGTATCGACGTTCTGATTGGCTACTCACGGCGCACACGCACAGGAATTATATTTTATTGACCAACATTCTGTGCGTGGATTCTGTGCAAAATTCAGTGCGTGATTGTAAGCTGGCCTTCAGGCTATTTTAAGCCAGTTTGTTCTTGGCCCGTGTTGTTTCATTCAGCATCGTTTCCAAAGAATTTCAGACGATATTTTCTTCAGCTGGCCCTTTATATTCGAGCCCGGTGCGGGGAGCAGTAGGCAAGGTTGACCATCACCTGCTCAGCTCCCCAGGCCAAGTCCCTCTGGAGGAGTAGGTGTTCCATTCTCCATTTGTCTTGCACACATTTAATACAGCACAACCTTGTAACCGGCAAAGGTGAGCCGCAGACTGTAAAATCCTGTACTGGGAATTGTAGTACCATTGAAATATTTGCGGCAGTAAGACATTTGTAGAGAGACAGTATTATTTTTGGCACGGCATGCATGTTAAATGGATTTGTGAAGATCACTACTGTTATAGTATGTGTACAGTACCTGTGGCAAGGGAATATTGCGTTACGATGGAGTATCTTTAATGTTGTATACGAATGAAAAGAACAGTAAATAAAATGGTACCTTAAATCCCGCGGGTTTCAGTAACTGGATCAATAGTAGACATCATAACCAATTCCCCATAAAAAAAAAAAAAAAAATAGAACCTCGTCTTGAATCATGGAATGGTTTCCTTGCCTCCCAAGATGCCCTCGTTTTCAAATTAAAAAAAAATTTATGGCTTGAAACTGCAGTCACGTGCATTTTCTTATTGGAGTTTAGAAGGCTTTTCGGAATGTGTAGGTAACATACCCACATGCTCAATAGGAATCCATACGACCGCGATCATATTTCGACTTTCTTATTACGCCTGGTTAACCGCCACCCACTATGCTATAGTGGCAGAACGGTTATCTATCAACCAGGCGTCTATGGTTATAATTAAACTTCTTTGCGTCGAAATGCTCTGTTTCTCATAACGAGCCGTCCAAGACTGCTCATTCGACACCACCATATCACCCTCAGAAAGTTTTAGCAGACCATTTTGAAAAACTTATTGTGGGAAAAAAATTAATGCAAATCACCCGTTGGTACACGTTGGTAACCCTCTTTTGTTTCTTATTTCAGTCCAGTGTGTATCCTTCTACTGCACGCATAAAATTACATTCCCCTACACCGATTACATTAAAACATAAATTTTTTTGAAACAAAAACATTTTACTTATTATAACAGTTCTGTATTTACTGCAAGTTAAACGTTTTAGCATAGGACTGCTTATCGTAGCTCTCGGCCATTGTTATTGTAGGAACACGTGTTATAGCGTGCGTAAAAATATGTGCATTTAAGGCAAATATCTTTTCGAAAGTTTTTTCATAAAAGTACCGACATAACTTTGGGCTATCTATGTTGGGAAATAACAGCATGTATAATTTTTGTGTATAGACGTTTTACGAATAAAAAATATATAGGAAAGTTTCGCGTACCTTCAAAAAACCAATAGAATACTAATTTTTTATCTGATATTTATTCATCCGAGATTTTAATTTTAGGTGTTATCATTCCTTAATGATGGCACCTTTTTGTTTCAGGTTTATAAAATGTAGTTTCATACAAAGAACTGCTTTACTTATCCCAGTAGCCGTGTCCCAGACCGGACTTTAATCGGCGTTACCTATGCGATGCTGTGATCTGACAGTCTAAAACCAGCCCAGCTGTATAGTACTTTGGTACTCTTAAGTTATGAAGGATATTGTGCTTGGTGTATCGGGAGATCTGGTATGACTTGGGTTATAATGGATCGTTAGCTGGTATGGTGGCATAGCGACTAGTATATATTTGGCTGGCATCGACCAGTATAGCAGAAAGTAAGAGCTGTAAGTATATTTGGGTTATAATGGATCGTTAGCTGGTATGGTGGCATAGCGACTAGTATATATTTGGCTGGCATCGACCAGTATAGCAGAAAGTAAGAGCTGTAAGTATATTTGGGTTATAATGGATCGTTAGCTGGTATGGTGGCATAGCGACTAGTATATATTTGGCTGGCATCGACCAGTATAGCAGAAAGTAAGAGCTGTAAGTATATTTGGGTTATAATGGATCGTTAGCTGGTATGGTGGCATAGCGACTAGTATATATTTGGCTGGCATCGACCAGTATAGCAGAAAGTAAGAGCTGTAAGTATATTTGGGTTATAATGGATCGTTAGCTGGTATGGTGGCATAGCGACTAGTATATATTTGGCTGGCATCGACCAGTATAGCAGAAAGTAAGAGCTGTAAGTATATTTGGGTTATAATGGATCGTTAGCTGGTATGGTGGCATAGCGACTAGTATATATTTGGCTGGCATCGACCAGTATAGCAGAAAGTAAGAGCTGTAAGTATATTTGGGTTATAATGGATCGTTAGCTGGTATGGTGGCATAGCGACTAGTATATATTTGGCTGGCATCGACCAGTATAGCAGAAAGTAAGAGCTGTAAGTATATTTGGGTTATAATGGATCGTTAGCTGGTATGGTGGCATAGCGACTAGTATATATTTGGCTGGCATCGACCAGTATAGCAGAAAGTAAGAGCTGTAAGTATATTTCTCGTAAGGTTAGTGTGTATTGAATGGTTGAGGTCGGTAGGGATGGCAGGAATGAGTTACACTAGGTGGAACATTCAATGTCAGGTGTCTGCTCGCGAGTATATAAAGAGCTGGGATCCAGTTAGGAAACCCAATTTGACAGTAACAGTTGTGAAGAAGAATATCTACATGACCATCATTCTGGTTGGAAGCTTGCTAACATGGACTGTCTTGAGTTGTGTATAAGCAGATTATATTGATTATGTGAAAACTGAGCTTGCTGCTGTAGAAGACACTATGTAAATGGTGTGGACAATTTAAGGATTTCTTTTTATGTTTGTAGTATGTTATATATACACATATGATATAAATAAAAAAAATATTTTTTCTCCCTGTTGTTTTATCCTGCCTGCTTCCCCTGATGTATAGAGAAAATGATGGCGCTTGGTTCAGTCACATAAACATGCATTAAAAAAAGCCAATTGGGAAACTTTTGTTCCTACAAAACCTTCGAGTGAGTGAATAATTTTGGAGATAGCGGCATCGTGCAGTTTTTTGTCTTGAAGAGAGGAGACCTGAAATTTAGTAAGTTAATGATATACTTTTGTATAGTTCCGCTGTACTCTACGTAAAATTGCAGTACAACATAAAAAAAAAATAGAATCGAATAATACATGCAGATTTTTTATTTGACATACCCTTATGCCTATGAAAAGTAATATGGCTACCAGAAACAAAAGCAGGTGTAATGGTAGTGGGTTCATTTTTGGAGTTTTTATGTAGAATTATATTTTAATAAATTTGAAGAACTAAAATACTTGAATATTTTATTTCCTATTTTAATCCTATATCGTAACCAGCCTGTTATAAACTGTTTTCGTAAAAAAATATCACTATAAAGAAAATATATATGCTAATCACTATAGTTATAAAGGTCTTAAACACACATTATAAATGATTCTTGCAAACTGAATTTCACAAGGCTGACCCTAAGAAATTGCAAATTTTATTCACCATTGACTATAAACATTCGTTTGCTTACAGCCCCAATTGCTAAATAATTATTTAAAAAGAATATAAAAGCAATCAATACGAGTATAGGAATATACGACTCAGAATGTAACGAAAGTTGTCAAGATAAAACTTCACAGGATTCGGGAAGTATTCCGGATTTCGATTGACTAATTATATAAAGATAGAGACTGTGGTTCCAGCAGGTATAGCCTCCTGAAATGTACACATAAAGAATTATATTCTAGTGCAAATTAAGACTGCAATCTGAATGTGGTGGCTGTTTTCTAAGAAACGGGGAGGTTTAATAAAGAATAATGCAGGTTTGAATATGGTGATATACAATCCGCCTTAAAAAATTTGTTAAAAGGGAAATGTACAACATAAATGTCAAAATTTATTTTGTTACTGACAGGAGAGATTATTGAATATTCCATTTTCAAATGTCAAATTTTTTTTAAATAATATGTAGTTCATATACAATTAATTCTGCATGAATTAGTTCCAAAATTTTTGATAAGAGCCATTTATTTTGCCATACTTGGGACGACACAACTCTCTTATAATTACTTTATGTATGAAGCATATCATATCTATCTCCCTAACTTTTTATAATACCTCCTCCTAAACCTGGTAAAAAATGTGAGGGAACATGTTGCATAAATTATGATGTTGATTATAAGTTGAGAGTTTTTTTTTGTTAATGGATAGGTCGTATTCTTTCTATTCCAAGAATATTTTATTGCATTATTATGTTGCACGTATTGCAGTTTCCAATATATTGAAATTTTTATATTTTTTACTTTACATGCAGATTAGATGGAATGGGTGTGGATGGAATTTTCTATAACAAACTATTCCTTCATTGGTATTGGCTTTTAATTTTTTTAATTTTCCGAGGAATATTTTTATTCTTTTTTCCGACGGAAATATAGGCTTATGGGAATCACTCGAACATATGTCTGGAATGTGGAATGTATGCCCCCCCCCCTTCCCCCATAACTTTTAATCCCGAGAACCAAATTTTACCTAAATACGTCCACATAGTAAAAGAATCAGACTTTTATAGTTTTCTATCACTCTGGGAACATATTTTAAGAATAACGGTAAGTTTAAAATTTAGGGCACTTCGTTATATTGTGGGAACTATTTAACACATTTGAACCTATGTGGTATGTTGATATAACATGCTATAAGCATAGAAATTAGAACGCGAAAATCTTATTAGTCTGCAATTTTGGAAGACAGTGCTAATTAAAAAATTTAGTTTTTCTATTTTATCTCGGTAACTATTTTACAAATTTTAACGAAATTTGGTATGTTGACAGGGGATGATGTAAGCATTTAATTTAGAAACTGATAATGCTATTAGTCCACCATTTTTGAAGATATTACAAATTTTAAATAAACGAAACCGTTCCATTATATCTCCGGAACAATTGAATCAATTTAAACCAAATTTGGTACGTTTGCAGCGAATGATATAAGTACTGAGTTTAAATTGTCATAGTGCTATTAATACGCCATTTTGGAAGATAGTACAATATGAAAACAAAGCTGTTACATTATATTTCGGTAACTACAGAACCGACTCCTGTCATATTTAGCAAATAAGTAATACTCTTGTAGAACATATTCATATATGTGTTTTAAATGGATGACATTTTTTAAAAATAGCAGCAATATAGATATTATAGGTTCATTTACAATACCTACAATACCCTGGACCAGTTTCAACGAAAATTATTATACTGAAAGCATTTTTTGCAAGCATCATATGTGTCAAAACATAAACTCTTCTGTTCGCCATTTTGTAAGGTAGCAACAAGTGAAAAATTCTTGATTTTAGTGTCATATCAGACTATTATTATCAAAATAATCGCCACATAAACATTATAGACTACTATGCTATATCTATAAAAACATGTAAACAATTCCAACTCAACTTTGCATTTTGGCAGTAACGATGCAAGCATCAAATAAACTAACATATGAAGTCATTTGTCAGCCATTATGGAAGATAGCACTACATAAAATATTAAGCTTTTGTGTCCTATCTGAGGAAACAATTAATTGATACCCACCAAATTCAGGCTACAAGTTATACTTTTGTAGTCCAATTAAATTGATGACTTAAGGAGGTAATCACATATTTTCGAAAACAACAGCAATGTATACATTTTAGGTTAGTAAGCCATATGTCCCAAACAAATCCAACTGATTTTAATATGTTGCAGTATCTATGACAAATTATAGCATGTGCTAATACAGTAGTGACAATACCACTACATGAGAAACTGCAGCTTTTATATATGTCCGGGACCAACCAAACGATTCCCACCAATCTCTGCACATAACTAGTTCTACAGTAGGCCATGTTTGTATTATATGTTAAGCAATTTAACAGTTTTAATTTGGTATACAGAGAGGCGCCATTAGAAACATTAAATATGCTTATAGAGGTAATATTTTGCGAACTTTTCGTAAGATAGTGCCACGTGATAAAATGCAATATTTATGCCATATCTCGGGAACCAGTCGTCTAATTCCCAACAAATTTTTCACACATATAGTACTACAGTAGGCAATTTAAAATTACATAATGGAATTGAGTCAGGCATGTTTTTCCAAAATGGCGCAATATAAATTATTTAGATAATCTTATCACATCTATGATAAAATTTGACAAATTTCAACCAACCTTCTTAGTCTGACATTATCTATTAGATGAATCACATATGGCAATACAGGTCTTGTTTTAGGCCCTTTTGTACTATAGCGCCTAGCAGGGGGGGGGGCGACATTAGATAGAGCTTACAATTGCGTTATTTGAAGCAAGTGCCTGTGGAAATACCAACATACACATTTTACCACTAGAATTAATTATTTTATGGAACATATCGGTTTTGAGTCAAAACTATAAGTGTTTTTTGTATCTCAAACATACTCATTTAACGTACATATATTTTAAAGTGCTGATTTAATAACTTACTAAAACGATTAGAAATATATAATCCGTTTTTTGCACTGCTTGTGCAAGATTTATTCTATTTTGTTGGTCACATTTGGAGGTAACGTAAATATTTAAAAGGCAGAGCTAACACAAACAGCACATGCATATATTTAATGATTTCCGAAAACAGCATTCGACAACTAAATAGCGTTAGTTAGTAAGTTCTAAGCAATTTTTAAAATTAGTTCTAGAACCTCTGAAGAATAATGCAAGCTGTAAACATATTGTAAATGCTACCTGGCATCTATTTTATTAAACATTGAACACAACGTGTTTGTTAATTAACTACTTTAATTAATTGTGCTTATCACAAAATGATAATTAAAAACTATTACTTTTGTTTTATTATACTAGACGATTATTTTTCATAACGCGTGTCTGCTGTTGGTATTAATACAGGCACCTACCACCCACCCACCACCCTGAAAAAGACTTTAAAATAAGAAGATCGTTACAACATAGAAGTGTCCGCTCTTATCTCCTTACTTGCTCTGTGGCGCCAAGAGAGAAACAAAAGTTTTTGTGCCATTTTTCAACCAGTTAACCTATTTACACCCAATTCTGTGCACAAGCAGTGCTACTGTAGGCCATGTAAACTTACATGATTTAAGTGATTCACATACTTGTTTTTCAAATGATGCCCCAGTATATATTTGAAGTCGCTGAACCGCAATCTACCAAAACTTCTAGACTGATTACTACTCGTATAGGCTGTTCACGGTAAAATGAGCACTTCTGAAATCCCTACTTAGGATCTACTTGTATGCACGTTGTGTATTCTTCCATATTATGTAGCATTAATATTGTCATGGGCCTCATCACTTTATTCATGCGTCGGGCAATTGAAACTGTGGAATTATAAGAAAAGTAAATATTTCACAAATCTGCTCATTTTTACACTTCGATGCATTAAAAAAACATAAAACGAAAGAAATAATTAAGTTATCACAAATAGTTACCTAAAATTTTTATTCGAAGTTAAAATATGGAGCTACTTCCCATCCATCGTTACCAACTTTACTGGGCGCATGTCACTCAGTGCGCCCGTTAAAATATATGAAGGTTGGGGTAGTGACTTTTTTCTATGGTTGATTTCAAAAGTGCTCACTGTATCGCGAACCGCCTTTAGTTGGCTGCACGTTAGCTTATGGTACGAGAAGTTCTGTGTTCGAGTCACAGGTAAGTCACGTTTGTATAATCGTCTCACTAGTGTTTCATTTTTTTTACTAGTTCAATCTCTAACGATATCGCTATCAACGAAACGTCAAGAGTGAAGCATATTTGAGAATTATCGTTCAATCTGAATGTAATACGTGAGTATCATAGCCATTAGTATATAGGTTCAAAAAATTTATGGGTGCATTTGGTCATATTTAAGATCATTAACTTCATAAGGGAAGCGTAGAGTCAGTATTATTAAAATATTCTGCTTATTTCTTTCTGTTAATTTTATGCAAAGTAAGTCAGTTTAAAAGTTATCTGTCACAATTTCTGTACTGTGTTGTTTCGTTGAGAGGTCGTTAAAAGACTGAGTGTGAAAGTGGTGAAGTGGTGAGATAATGGAAATATATTTTTGTATGTTACTAGCATTGCTTTTTTCTCTGGAATTATATTTACATTTTCTATTTTTATGAGTTTTATGCTATGAATGGAACAGAAATTATGAACGGTGGGTGAAGCTGAATATGGGTTAAACTGAAGAAGAGGCACCGGGTTGTTTATGCATTTCATATCAGCAGCTTTTTTTTTGTGGGGGTAAGGGAATTTGAGTCTCTGACATATCTTTACGACTTCACTGAACACTATTTATATCTATATGAAAGCGGCAATCGTGGGATATATGCGCGGTGCCTTAAAGCTCGGATTCAGTAATACGTTATTGAAATATTCTTCTCCAAATCTGATTATCCTTTTGGTTAGTTTTTAATTAAAACTTACTGTATGCAATTAAATAAGTTCTTATTACGGGGGAAAAAAATTGTTCATTAAATAATTCTGCAAAGAAAATAAAACTAACGTGTAAAATAATCATAAAAGGAACTGCGAGTGCTAACGAAGCTCGAACGTAGCGTATATATGAACGTAATAATTTCTTCAAAATGCAATGAGCGAAATTGATGGGAAGGGCCTTCCCGCCTGTCTACCGATAACCCCCCCCCCTCCCGCACTTCACGAGGCGACCTTGAAAAACCACTGCTCTTACCACCTCCACCCACGGATACACTTGGTTTTGTCGCACAGTACTAGATGGATATACAATTTAACGTCCTGACACTAAATAAAATACTAAAAAATCTGTGTTATGACGGTCGGCACAGCAGGCTTCTTGGGACGTCCATTTCGTCCGGCGTCACATGGAGAAAGACGCCTTCCGCCACCCTGCATTGCCCTCGTATCGGCGTCGCATAACGCAACCTGGCCTGATTCCCTGGCTGGTACACGGGATTCCTGCTTACCGGGGTTTGGCAGCGCGAGCCCCGATTGCGTGCTGAATTCCGCCCGAGTGTGACGGCGTGTTCAGGTGGGCCGTCGAACTAAGGCCCGCCCACGACATCGTAACAATGTGTATATGCTGCAATACACACTGGCATGCAGGCTGCAAATTATGTTGGCAGTGAATTACTGAAATAAGTTATTAATTATTGATGCTGTGCTGCGAGTGTAATGTTCGAATTTATAGAAACGAAAGACAGTGTTCTTGTTTCATATACATAAAAGATCGAATTTAATTATCGCTAACATATTTTCTTTCCCTCATATTGCTCGATTTCACTTAAATAATGCGTAAATAAGGTGGAACAGTCCAGGTAAATGTTTTTTTTTTAACATAAGGCGGAAGGATACAAAATAAGAAAAAAGTGGGTCCAAAAATAGCGCTTTCAAAAGTGCCCAGTTACCCTGGAGCAGCCCATAATAACACAGAATGTATTTATTACTACATGTACTTAATACACAAACTGAGAATTAGAATAATTATTTAGATCGTCTTTACTGCTATTTATATGTGGCGTTCTGCTAAAGCAAGTGGCCTGGACGTAACGCATACTACCCACCCACTCAAGTAGCTACTACCGTATACTGAATCTCTAGATCCGCCACTGTTAACAGCCGAGTTCTTCCGCATTGCGGAGGTAAGGTTTATTCAGGTTGGTAAGCTCAACGCTTTTAGTTTGGCTTCTAAATTTTTTGCCACTAGGTAAGCGCTAGTGTAGCATGTGTACCGGATTTTCTCTATCTTCGACGTTAAAAACAAAATGATTGCAATAAGAATAAATCAAACATACACTAACTACGTAACTAAGTAAGATCTTTCGCTCTTATTATTTAGATAGATTTCAGTTTTAATTAAAAGTTACCTCTTGGAACACTGCGCACCTAGCGGCGGAAATATAACCGATGCCAAACACTCCGACTAGAAAACTCGTTTTGTTCCTAACCTGAGAAGAATTAACCTTAAGGTAGCATTGGAGTTGATTTGCTGGTAACTCTGCAACCAGCGATATACGAAAACACCCCAATGTCTTGAAATTAATGTAGCATGAAGTGTAATTACATGATTTCAACGATTCAAATTCCATGACAAAGAAGAAAGCCTAATGATTAATATTTATAAATATAATCCATTAGAGACAAATTATTCATGTCAATATTAAATAACAAATTGGAAAGTAATACTTCGAAATCACTAATTTGCACAGCATTTCGTCGATTACTTTTTTCCTAACAAACATTAAGGAACAAAATTTGCTTGTAGTGTAAGAGCACACTATACTCTATGGTTCTTAAGTATTTCATGTTAATGCGCCGTTGAAATACCGCCAAAATTAAATATTTGTGTTAATGATGTGTCTTTGACGAAACCTTATATTTGGCCATATAAAATAAAGTTTTATACTTGAATGCATGAAAATTTACAGAACCATAGGAATAAACACGAATGTTAATTTTCTCTTTGTTTCATGCATATATCACAAGTAGTTCTCCTGTGACCTTGGAAATACGAAAGTAATCATTGATTTACCTCGGGAAGTGCTGCTCTCACTGGATGGTAGCGTATTTTGTAACTATTAGACGTGGCCACCTGCTGTGACTGGGAATGATTCATGTATGTACACAAAGTGGTGTTTAGATATTATCTATTCATTCCGTCCTAAGCAGGAGCTTCAGCCTATGCTGCCGAGAGTCCGATCCATGCGATCGGCAGTAGCAAAACGCCGGGAGAACGGAATAGTTTGCAGAGCAGCCACTCTTTTGCAATGGCTACTGTATTGACACAAATGTCATACACGGCCCTCATACTTACTCATAAATGTATAAATCTTAATGTGAGAGTTGAGCATTCAACTTTTTCTGACAAAATGAATTACGAATTAAGGTCGTCATTTCCACCATCTTATAATCCTAGGCCTTCTGTATTGAAAGCTTACTACCAACAAACTATGCAACAGAGTTTGAATGCATAGTTGTCTTACGTGTGCTTAGGTCCTGCAGATCATGTGAACATAAGTTTGCCCTCCATTTAGCTAATCTATTTAGCTAATCTACCATAATTAACATTCAGTAATATAAATATTTAAAAGTTATTTTGGGTTGACTTTACATCGTACATGCACTTGTCCCAGTAAAACGCTCAGAATTCATAAAGCACCACAACCCTTATTGTGGACTTGTCCGCGGGCTACAAGTGTAGAAGATCACAATTAACCCAAATACATAGATTGAAAATGACATGTGATATAGTTTCGTTAATAATTAAACTGTATGCACACACCAACTGCCTCATAGAAGAATAATTCCTGTTGCAATGATATAACACGGAGGGTCACATATGTGCCACGGGCGCGGGTTAGAGACCGCTTGTCTAGAGGAATGTCAGAAAACCATGAAAAAGTGAAATAAGGATTCTCAAACCGGCAATAGAACCAGCATCCTCCAGTATGCGAGTACAGGTACGTAAATTAAAGAAAAAATATTTTAATGTTATCTGGATTTAACATGCATCACTGCTAAAGTGCATTCAAGGTAAAGTTAATCTTTTGGAGGCCCTGTTTAATTTGTATTTTTATCCACCATGTGCTGATCCGTCTCATGTTATTATATATAAATGGTTGTATTAGAATATATTTGTTGACCATGGAAAGATCAGCAGTCGATCACACAAAACCATGGTACATCGCTAGATGATTATGGCACCACCAATTAGTGTATGCATTCACAACAATTACGATTATACGCTACCAACAATTCATCACCGAACGTCATTTCTATCCCGTTAAAGTACATATTACAACGTAAAAAAAGTAGACTATATTTCTGTGAGACGTGGTAAAATGTATGTTTCAAATATTTTTGATCTTGTGCACTCCAGTGTCTTTAGAATTACTTAATTCTGCGTAAATTCAATGTAACTACATAGTCGTTATTTTGCCAAGAACAAGATGGAAAATATGTCACACACTGTAGTTGGTGGAAATTTAAAGTTGTGAGACTGCAGCCAAACATAGTCGGTGTCAAATTAAAATAGACAGAACATCTTTGGTTCATAAGTAATATCTCAGGAACCGTTCATCTGTCTTGAATCAAAATTTGTAAGGAGGTGGAAGAAATTCAATACTATGTAGCATAGCCTACAAGGTTGTGCCTGTGATCAAAAACTTGGGTTCCTTTAGTCCGGGGACCGCGATAGCGTAGCGCTAAAGCGTTCGCCTCACACCAAGACAACCCTGGTTCCATTCCTGATCGGCGTTACACTCCCGGATTTTCTCTTGTGGGAAACGGGCCGGACAATGCCACTGGTCAGAGGGTTTTCTCAGGAATCTCCCGTTACCACAAACTCCCCCCCCCCCCCCCCCACGGCCCTATAATTCCGGCGCTGCTCCATACTAACCTCATTCACTCCCATCGGCTCTCAGGACCATAGCTTTCAAGAGCTGCCCAAATCTCTCACAATTCACACTCCGCCAATAGTCAAACTCGCCACACACATCTCTCTTAGTAGGAACACACTAATTTTGTATATTTTGATAAAGCCGTGGCATTAGTTAAAATGGCGACGACATTTTTTTTGGGGGATATATGGAACATCATATGAACCATTAGTCTGATTTAAACCAACAATTTACATTAACAAATTCTTATGAGGCAATTTCAATTAAGGCTGACATAGCATACAGTTGCAGGCATTTTCGGAAACCGCTGCTCCCACAAAATTAAGGCTTATAAATAAAACCTATTGAACTACCCAAATGTTTCCATTCCGATTTACTTAAGCCTGGTAGCACACACACTTTAAAAATTGGAGACTTTTGAACTTTTTCCTTCTCGTGAAAATTAATAACTTACATCATCGCGTTGCCATTTTGAAGTATGAAACAATTTCTAAGAATATGGTTTATGTATCATAACTTTAGAACTGTTCAAAATATTCACTCTTTGCATCAAAACAGTCCTATGACTGACAATACTAACCCACACGCAATGTTTCAATAATGCACTGTAGAAATGTTAGATCATTAGATTTCCAGTATCTATATGTTTTCTACGAAGTTGATTAACTTCATGAGAAACTATATTTTAGAGCTAAATTAGTTCTGCACATACTTTTAATATCTATAATAGCTCTCAACTTTACGATATTTGCTATCATGCATAATGCTTTACAATAAAAAAAATTGTGTTTATTTTCGTTTTCAGGGAAAGAAAAATGAGGCTCATTGCCTCCAACTTTGGCGCAGTCTGCAAGCGACTCACAGCCACAGAAAGCCTGGTGAAGGAAATACTGTATGCTCAACCACCATCTTCTGCTGCCATACAACACGGAATAGCAAATGAAGAAGTTGCCCTCAAAGAGTACGAGACGACACACGAAGTGCGCGTGTCGAAGTGTGGCCTTTTCGTAGATTTACAAAGAGGTTGGCTTGCTGCTTCACCAGACTGTATTGTTGGGGTCGACGGGATTGTAGAGGTGAAATGTCCGTACAGAGCGAGGGATCTTACTCCGAGTCAGGCTGCCGAGAACCTCAAGAATACATTATTTTATTGTTACTTAGATAATGAAGGGAACCTCACACTTAAAAAAAAATCATGACTACTATTGCCAGGTCCAGGGACAATTGGCGACTGCAGATAGAACGTTTTGTGACTTCGTGGTTTGGATACCTCGCGGAATGTCTGTAGAGCGCATTGACTGATCGGCATATTACGCTGTTTCCTCGAGTCTAGTATCTCAGGGGCTAAACAATTATCATAAAAGCTGTTTTTGACTCATATGACTTAAAACATGAATTGCAGTATTCATTTGACCCTCCTAGTTACAAACGGTAATTAACAAAACTTAAATTGTTTATATTCCCCGTAAAAAGTATTTTGACTACATCATTGGCACATTCTGTTGACTTAGTATACACCAATAGATTTTTATTCGCAAATTTTGTTTTAGCCTATACCTTATTAAAGAGAAATTAATTCTGTTATAGTTAGATTGCTTCTTCTACTGTTAGAGTAAAAGGATTCTGAAAACTTTCTTTATTTTACTAACATTTTTTCCGTTCATGTATAAAAGTCCTTCCTTAATTTGCAGTTATAAACACATAAAGGATTAGAGTAAATTTCGTCTACGTATTCGAATGGGTAAGATATACTGGTAAAGGTTATACTGTTTCTAAAATTGATCGGAAATGTGTTTTCTCAGATATTTTTAACATACTATACACTATTTATAACAAATACGTCCGACTTTTGCATGCATTTGCATATGATTAAAGTTATTCTTTACTCGTTCGCTCGTTCACTTTCATTTCTGGCCTGTTCATTATGTGTAATGTGAGTCATGTTCACTAATTGTTATTGTTTCTTGTAAACCACTAGTATCTTATGCTCTCGGTTGACTCGGGCTGACTTAGATAATAGCTCTAAACTTTCAGCATTCAAAGGCGCTCGATTTATTTTTCTTTTCGGTGCCCTTATTCTCAACCTGAAGACCTCTACGAATCGCAAACATTACATGAAAACCAGGAAACTACAGAACCATAAGCGCATGTTCGGAGTTATGATCGCGCTATAGGTATGAGCTACCTCTCTAACGAGGCTGTAAGAGCTCGTAATGGCTAACGGTACTTTCTCACACTGGCCAGGCTTGGTCACACCCTCGTCAGATGTCTAAATGTCTTGTGTTCTCAACTACTGGTTTCTCAGCAGCGTGATGTAGCAGTGCTTCACTTCTACTAGGCGATGTGGGTTTGTCAAAATTGTACGGCTGTTGCAATTAGCTTATGGATTTTCTAGGGGTACTTTTGTTTACCTCGCAAATATATTTTGTCGCTGCTCCTTCTCCACCTCACTTTATCCTCTCGCTTTCTCGTTTCTCTGTTACAGTAGGTTGGCAAGGAGTGAGGATACTTTCTTTTAATAAATTTACATGTGAATAAATGTTATGTCGATAATTAAATAATTGGAGGAAATGAACGGAAAACAGATGACACCATGGTGGTATTCCGTCACATTAATTACCTGCAGATGACCCCAGGGCTTTTAATATGATAGACTTCAAGCATCTGGAGGGACGGTAGTAAATAATGACTTCTAATTTGATAAACGTTTACAAATCTTTATACACTATAAACAGTCTAAATTTATAATATTTCTGACTTATCGGAAGTATACTGATACCATCCAAATAGCACGCAGTTCGAATTTCGAAATTACAATGAAAAGTTTGATCCATTCAAACATTGATTGAGCTTTTGTTGAACTTAATCTTATGTGCTGATGTGATTTTCTTTTTAATTTGTCATTTAGCTATTCCTTTACGAGTTAGTTTGTTTCTCTTTCAAACTGAAAGACAATATTGTGTTGGTGCACTGGGACATCCGTGAGTAAAACATTCAGCAAGTACCTTCCACTGTGACTGGAATATTGCTATAATTTAATTGTGTTTGGATGTAAGTTGCTATTTGCGACTATCTGCTGTAAAGAACAAGCAGACAGCAACAATCACTCTGCGACTATTACTATTTACGAGTAAGGCTCCCCATACTTATTTGTTTAGTCACTCAGCTGACTCTTCCAGTTAACTAGGACGACACCTTGCGAACAAACGATTGGCCCGACGCTAAAATTGACGCCCAAGTTCCAAGTAGAACCTTGGAATCTTCAAGAACCTGCCAGTTGTGCTACTGTGCCGTATTTTGTGGCACATTGTATATTAAATTTGTTGTTTTTAGCAATTTTTCCC
This sequence comes from Dryococelus australis, assembly GCA_029891345.1. Lineage (NCBI taxonomy): Eukaryota > Metazoa > Arthropoda > Insecta > Phasmatodea > Phasmatidae > Dryococelus > Dryococelus australis. The sequence continues at coordinate 60,888,588 of CM056993.1, read as the reverse complement.
TTTTTGGCAACGTTCCGCCTGAATGTCTGCCTGATTGTTTATTTGTCATTGTCAACTTGTTTATTGATTTCACGATTTTATGAAATTGTTCAAATGATTATTTTGTCTCTGTATAATAACTTTGGCTGGTGTAGAATTAGTTGCCGCTTGAGGCCGGTATTGACCAAATGTTTTGACACTTGTGTTGGTTAATTATCAACGAGTAATATTATCTTATCATAATAATAATTTATTTTCTTATTTCATGGAAGTAACCGAATTAACAGTAATTTTGTGCTTTAACATTATCTTTTACTATTTACAATTGCAATGTATTCCTGACCAGTGCTTGGGTGATCGATTAATCGAACGGCCTCGCGTTTGGAACACACCTTTCACTCCACCTATTTTGTGCTGCGTTTGCCGTTGCCATGTAATCTTACTTGCAAAATATTTTGGATGTTTTTGTCACCACTATTATGTGGTAATTTTCTTCTTTGACCTCTTCGTGCGGTTCTGGTGTTCGGTACTTGATTTTGGCGTATCGACTGTTCATGGTGTGGCCAATGACTGCCCTTCCTGAGGGATAATTTCAGTCGTTTTTTTCATCTTGGGAGCTTCTCCACTCAGAAAAGCTGCATGTTTTTATTCCATCTTTATAATATGATCGCCCAGCTCTCGTCACCTATGCAAATTGTCTCCCATAATTGGACATAATAAAAAAATAGATACATCTGTTCTCTGCTGTTTTGATAATTGTTCACGTTTAAAAGAAGACACAATTGAATAATTTTCCACAAAAATCTGTTTTCTGCTGTTTTGTTAATTATTCACGTTTATGAGAAGAATAAGAAAATTTAAAAATTTAACGTAATATTGTGTAGCTTTGGCATATTTTTTTAATGTGTTGAGTAAAAGAGTATTATTAAATTAGTTTATTGTGTTCAACAACCTTTACACTCCTTTTGGATAATTTACTTGAAAAGTTTTATTTTGTTTACTTATAAAAATGAAAAGATGTACTCTCTAATTATTTTGATAACTTCTCCGCGTTCTAAAGTATGTAGGAGGCAATTATTTATTGTGACTAGACCTTCTGTTATTAACAATAAACATTCTGTAGAGTGCCTACACTGTTAATAAAAGTCCAAACCTATTTTTATTTTTTATTGGAATAACAAAACTTGCAGGATGTTATGATAAAAGTTAGATATAAGTTATAATAAATGAAGTCCGTCCTGGCCTCTCCCAGAGACTGGGCGTATGGGCATTCGTCCCACTTACCCCCCCCCTCCCTCTATGGGCCGCCTGTATTCTGTTATCATTTTTTGAAAGAAACTTTGCGAGAGAGGGACTTCACGCGCTAACCCCCTCCTCTAGGCGCCGATACTGAAACCTACCTGGATGACTGCGGTTCCCGGCTACCCGTAGTTCGTTCAGGATCCAATGCAATTTCAGTGTGAACAGTAGGGAAAGTGTATACAATTTTCTTTATTTTATCAACACGCTCACACAGTACAACTTTAAAGATAGAAAGAAACGGGAAAACTAAAGATTGCTAAAAAAAAATCGTATTTCAATATCATAGTAAAAGACAGGGGCGTGTCAACAAGGGGGGGGGGGGGGCAAGGGGGACGGCCCCCCTTAAGTAAACCTGAGGGGCTAAAGAATGTCTCTTGCCACCCCACCCCCTTTTCCGGCGTTCCCTACATTTACAGTTACATTAAATAATTCCTTCTGTAATAATGAAATAAATCTTGTTCTGCTACATTTTACGTTTTCTTTGCTACTTCAATTATTAATTGTTATGATATTTACATTAAACCTGCAGTATAATCAAAACTTTCAGGCATAAAAAATTCCTTAAATAGCACCATTTTGCACCATAAAAACTCAAATTTTCCCGGGGGAGGACCCTCGGACACCCTCCCCCCGCTTTATTTGGGTTATCAGATGTTTCTTCAACCACAAAACTATCCCCTCCCGAAAATTATTTCTGGATACTCCTCTAGCAATAATTTGAAATAATACCCTCCTATTACATTATTTAAAGATATCAAAATTTATTTTCCCACCCACCCCTTCCCCCGCTGACAGAATCAAAACTTATTCTCTCCCTCCTCTCCTCCTACTCAGAATACTTAGCACGTCCCTAGTGTGCCAGTATAGCGTGCTCGAGCAACACCCATGGTCGTTTCTACTAGACATCTTTCGGACTTGAACCATTTTTACTGTCGAAATTGTTTCCGCTCACATGCGAGGCCGTCGGGTGCGAATAGCCATGGGCTATTTACTTCCTAAGTTTGCCGCGTACTGTTTGTCGCGAGCCTTTGTTTCTCTCTTCAACATCGTTGTAAAGCTGCTACAAGACCCTACACCAGTCTTGATGGACTGTCGTCACGGTAAATAATTCGGAACCTGTTTGTGAACTTCTAATCGGCAATAAAACGACAGTAACTTTAATCTGTTATTTTTTTCTCATTTCAATAGTTAATTGCGCCTTCCGTGATTCTCACTGTTCTCCGACGGAGCTAGTCTAGGCATTGTACCGAATTGTTATAAGTGGTTCAAAACCTAGAGATAAAACGTTGTGTTTATTTTAAGGCCCCAATTATACGGAACCTCACACGAGTGTGCACAGATCCCCTAGAACCGCCACGGCTAGCTAATGGGGTTTCATGGCTGAAATTATGTCGGCAAGGAGACTTCCGTGTTTGAACGTGTATGCTCGTAATCGTGAAAGTTAACAAAATGTGCATAACCCAAAGACTAGAACTTGCTTATATGATATTCGCCATAAATTCAAGAGGAGGCATTGACTGGCAGTACAGGACCGTTCCTTCGCCGCGCTACTGTGGTGGTGCCCCATGCATCTACCCCCGAGGGAAATGCCTTGGTGGATCCAGTTTCACAAATGCCATGTTTTAAATACGTGGGAGTAAAAGAGATTATGACGAAATTGAAAAGACTGGGTAATGAGGGCTGGGGATATGAAGATGTCCTTAAGTACTTCATCAAATCCGAAAGAAATGGAGATCCACATCTTGCATCGACAAAATTTCATGGACCTGAAGGACTCCTAAGTGTCAACTACTTTGATTACAAAGATGTCAACACTATGTCCATCTTTCAAGCACTGAAAGAAGTTGGGTTGTCTGAAATCGATGTCAATGGAGTCCATATTATTGGTGCAACGATGACTCAGATGACTACCGCTCGAGGCGAGAGATGAAGCATAAACACTGCCTTCCTGAACCCAACGAGAAAAGGTCAAATCTTCATATAAAAGCCAACAGCCATGTTGTCCAGAATTCTAGTGCATAATGAAAATGAAACTTATGGAATAGAATATTTACAGGATGGTGTAACACAGAGCATTTTCAAGAAAGGAAGTTATCATCAGTGCTGGTTCCATTGGAATACCTCAGAATCTTCAGCTGTCTGGTATCGGTCCCAGGTAGGTGATAGAACCATTAAGGATTGACTTGATACAGGTCCTTCCTGTGGGATGCAATTTGCAGGGCCATGTGTCTGCTTCACTTGTCTACAAGTTAACACAAGCTGATAAGCTTCCAAATATCACACAGGTTTATACTGACTTCCTAGGTTATGTGAAAGATCACAGAGATCCACTAAGAGCAACAGGGACACTTCATGTAGCATCATTCTTTCCATCAAGTGATTCAAGAGATGATAATGAAGAATCCGACCTTGAACTTCTATTTATCCTATGGTTAACTGGGGGAATCACACCTATGAGCTATTATGACAGAATAAGAGACACCCATTGTTTTGAAGCCACAGAGTAAAGGTTATGTTATGGTGAACAGCCCTGACCCACTTCATCCCCCACTTTTCCAACCCAACTTTCTACAGAATGAGGTTGATTTACAAGTTATGCTGAGAGGTGTTGATTATTCTTTAAAGATTCTACAAGCACCAGCAATACATAAGCTACTTCGAGTATGTCGCACACGACAGAATGGAACACAAAATTTATATTAATACTATAACGAAATTCCTTAACAATATCTCAAACAACCAAATGACAACAAATGACAGGTAACAAATTAAATTAAATTAAACAAACACCCAACTGATATGAAATTACAACTCACTTATCGCCCACGAAGCCAGATGTAATAAATTCACACTTCACAAATCAATGATAACACACAATATGCAATCAAAATTACAACTACAAGCCCAGAAAAGTTAGAAATCTCCCCCTAATTTAATGGCCTCCCACAATGATTCACACAGCCCAAATCTCCAGATGTCATAATAATTTCCCCCTAACAAAAATTCCCTCCAACACTGACACACACATACACAAAGTCACACTCTCAAGTGCTGCACCCTCACCGGCTCTCAAAAAACGCATCAAGGAATGCTTTACAAAAAAGAATTATTACATCCATTGTCTGTTATCAAAAACCCATAAGTATAATCATTTCACAAACACTTCTCTCGCTAGCTTGTAGGGCCATCACAACACTCGCCCATTACGAAAGCTTACTGTGAAAACCTGATGCACATACTTCATTATATCACACGTAAATACGCAGTACTGCCGCTCTTACATAAGCGTATGTTGGCGGATCATCGCTGTCACTCCGACTTGCCTATCGCACGCATTTTCCATATTAATAATATAAAAAAAATTTCAATTAAATAAAAACCTAATATTTATCCGAATGCACGAGAGAAAAATGTAGTGTGTTGTATATGAATTGGTTTCAATGCTCCAGACCCTGCAGCCAGCTCGGCTGTTCGCTTGTAACTAACCTCTCCCTTAAACTGCTCGAGTCACCTCTCCTTCTCCGCTGTCGACACTCTCAAAGGAGTCGATTCAATATTTCACACCTCAAGACAGCTGTGGGAGTTTGCTAGGATGAGGAACAAATTCACCCGTCGAGACAAACCTGCCTTGACTAGTAACTTACAAACACTAGAGGTATTCCCAACACGTCTCCAACAAACTACGTTTATTCCTTTAAAAAAATATCTTTAAATCGAAATACATTCTAAAACTTTTACCCAAATTCCAAAGAAATATCCCGAAAATTAACTGATTTAAGATAATTACAACTAGAGATGAAAATATTATGTTATTCAATGTTCAAACTCAACGCCTCTCAAGACTTAAACTAAGTATTTGAAAATCAGTTTTCCAGTCTTTAAGCATTTTTTATATCCAGATATTTGAACAGTTAACATTTTTAAACGTACATATGTATATTTTCTAAAATATGTGTTTTCGTCTCGATTTTTTTAACGAAAATATAAGTTTTTAACCAACATTCGTAATTTGAATTACTGTCTGTAACAAATACATGTACAGTAAATCACACTGAAAAAGTATTTCCTCATTACTATCATTTAAGGCACAAGTTTCATTAACCCCAAAATTTCCTAGAATAGAATTTTAACACAAGCTCCGTCGGAAACATATGGCAGTGAAAGTTTAAAATTCTCATAGCGAATACACGTACACTATCTTCGGAAATCCTAGCCGAATGATGCACACATTAAAAAAAATAATAATAGACAAATGAAAATTTCCAAATTAAGGAAACGATTTTGAACACTCTAATCTATCACAATAGAAGAATTAGACCTACAACAAAACGTTTCACATGAAATATTAAAATCTTACCCCAATGACATGTTTAAAATTATTATTATTTCAAAATTTCACTTCCTGGGGAAAAAACATTCACGTACAGTATTTCATGTATTTCCCTATCGTGAGAAGACATATCGGTATAATTATGACGAAGATTTACTTAGAAACTGAAATCGCTCATACTTAGTGAAGAAATATAAGTACGATATAACCAAACAATTTGAATTATAAAACTTCAGATACTTGCTCAAGAAAAAACTATAAAATTATTCTTAATCAATAATAAGTTACATAAAAAAATAACACATACACGTAAATGTATTTACGCAACCACTCTTAACACAATCTCTCACAACAACAATTGAAATCCCACAAATATCTGTAGATCAGATTCACAAACATATTTCACACGAAAATATTCCCGAAAACCGACGTTATAAAAAGTAAACCAATATTATTTTATTAATACAGGTAAATAATACTGTGACGCCTATCGCATTTGATGTTACGAAGGGTAGGATATGAAAGTCCAAATATGTTCCATCTCCAGAGTTCTGACTTCCGCCGTCGTTAATGGTTTTCGTAAAACTAACAGAGCGCAGAGAGAGGACAAGCCTGCCAGACTGTCTGCATGAGGGCACGCCAGGTATTGTATCATTCCCCAGCCGCCATTCCCCCTTTGAATTGATGTAGTACAGTTCATATCTGGAGACAATGCTGACGATATGATGCAGGGAGAAAAACTCGAAATTCTCTCAAATATGTGAAATGGTTTTATTCACAGATAATTAATGATTCGCTGACTGTTAGATTAGATGTAACCCACTATGTACTAGAAGATTCTCACATTCTTGAGGCAGATGGAAGCTTGAATCACTCGTTGAAGGTGTCTGAGCTGAATTTGTTATTATACAAAGTGTATTCTTGCAGAAAAATACTTTTTTTATCTCTACATTGGAGCGAGTGAAAAAAATTTGACGGCTTTCGAAAGCGAGGTCTTGAGATCCGATGAGGGTGATGTGAGGTAACAGCACTGGATTATATAACTTCTTATATACACTAAGTTGGATTACCTCTGAGGAGTGGTAAACTGACAGTATTGAGAGATATGCACATTCATTGTTGTTATTAGTTGTAAGGTCCACCTGCTTCTAGGAGCACTAAATTCTTCAAGTCTGGTTGTTAAGTAAGGCACTATGGTAGAGTTATAAAGGTCTTTAATATCTGTGGAATGTATAATGGCAAATGCTCGAGTTTGAAAGTAGAAAGATTCTGTTGAGGATTCCTCTGCTGCGAGGGATTTCAGTTACTTAGAGGATATATTATACTAAGAGATATTGGTCAGGTCGAGGTTGTAATTAATTCTATCAGAGGCTTCCTACACTTGAGAAAAATATTGGAAAATCTACATCAGTAGCTGTTTGGTCATTATATAACCCAGTGTTCAGTCTGCCTGCAAAAGCTGTGCTTAATTTTTCATAACTGAGGTGGGGCAAACCGAAAAGTGATTTATTTCCCAACCCTGAATTAAGATAGCGAAGTTTTGAAGGGAATACAGTGGGTAGGGCAGGGAATTTTAACTGTGGTGTTGACTGCAGAGCCTGTGGAGAAAGGTGTGGAGCAGGTGGAGCAAGGTTTGGAGCAGGTGGATCAAGGCATGGAGCAGGTGGAGAAAGGTGTGGTGCAGGTGGAGCAAGGTGTGGAGCAGGTGAAGCAAGGTGTGGAGCAGGTGGTGCTGGTGTTTTGCCAAGTGGCGCTAGTGTAGTGCCATGTGGTGCTAGTGTTGTGCCATGTGGTGCTAGTGGTACACTCTGTTGTGCTAATTGTGGAGCATATTGTGATGCAGTGTAGCAAAATTTATGATGTCTTTTTTAAAGCATCCCTCCTACAAAATTGTTTCTGGCAGAAATCACTATGAAACTGTTTTCTTGAATTGCTAATTCCACATATGGTTCTTTCGTGACGACACACACTGGATAGAGTTGTAAATGTTTTACCACAGAAACGACACAACAAAGCCCTCATTGCCTCCGTGCTCTTCCAAGTCTAGAATGGAACTGAAAGGTTTCAAGCTTTTATAGTTTGCGATATGTAATTCGAGGAATTATAATTTCTAGGAAGCAATTGGAGTGCATTATTTTTTCCTTTGAAATGTACGTTTAAGTATGAAATCACTTTCAAATTTACTATTGTGTCATATGCAAACACATTTCGTTTTCAAAAATAATTTTGTTATTAGAATTAGTTTATATGGGGATATTACAATTAATATCTTTGTAAAGTCAGTAAATCACAAAAAAAAAAAAAGTAGTTTCAAACAAAGTACGTTTTCGTAACAATTAATGTTTACAAAAAACAAACACATTTACATCATTATCTGTAGTATTTCCATCTGTTTGATTGTGATGCAGTAGTAGTAATATACATTCTGGTAAAAATGCGAATACAACTCAGCTATGGTAAACAGAACATTTTGGCAGATCTGGAGAAGATGTTAAATCATTACATGGAATATTTTTTAAATGAAACAAAAATAGTTTCCAGAGATGCAAATAGCAGTTGAGTAAAAAAAAAGATACTAAAAGTATTAGTTTCCAAAACAATTCAAACAGGTTTACTCTAACGTTTAAATTATTTGGTAATAATCTATTTAAATGAATTTCTGTTTGTAGAGAAAGCTAGATGCATATACTTAAGAATAAGTAATTTCTCGGTTGTAAACTAAATATCCTTTAGAAAATATATGTTTCTTTAACATAGTTTTCGAAAAGGTGTTTGGTATAAATATGAATTAAGTATTAAAATGTTTGAAGATTGTTTGGCGGCTGGAAAACTGTTTATAATCGGTACATCTTTATGTAATATTTGATTAACTGAATAGAAGTGCTTTAATTTTAGGAGTGTGTAAGAGTTATATGCGTTTAGATTAGAGCTATTAGTGTCAACATTTATTTGAAAAATTATTTTTTTTAATGTATCTATTTAATACCTAATTCGTTTTCCTTGTAATTTTTTTTTATATTCGATTCTGTCAACTGTATAATTTATATAAGATATAACTATTTTGTTGGAAGTTGTAAATAAATGTTTTACTTATATAGTATTCGGATACAAAATGTTTGCTGTTGTCCTTGAATTTTGACTAAAATGTGCATTTTTGGGAAAAAGTTTGTTGAAATAGCGTTGATTTCGTCATTTTACAAGTTCGATAGAAGTCATTTCAGGCTGGATATGTGATATTTCGTAAATATTTTGTCGGGATGTAATATTTTTAATAAAATATTTTTTATATTTACCCAAATGTACACATTCCTGGTAAGTATGACGATAAATCCGTGAATCATGGATGATACCATTTGTTAAAGGAATTTGTTAGAGATAGTTTTTTTTTAAATTCCCGTGTATGAAGATTAGTTTAAAACGTATAGTTTCGTAAAGAAAACATATTTTAGATATTATACGTTCGTTTATTATAGCTCCCAAGATCCTATCGGTACTGAAATGTTTAAAATATGTTTTTTTTTGTTGAAATATTTTAACTTTACATCTCCGATACTAACTCCTATTGGTATAATTTTCGATGAAAACGTGACATTAACGTGCATTTGTTCAAATATACACATTTCTACTAATCTTAGTTGGACGTGTTCGTAAGTTTAACTAATCGAATAATTCGTAATTTCCCCGTATATGAAACTTTATTTATGACAAATACAATTTTAAATTTAGTTTCGTTGAGATGTCTAGACGCAAAAACGTATTTTCTCTGCTATGCACAAATATTTAACAGTTTAAATATGTACTTTTTACCTACATAAAACTTTTGGCTTGTGTAATAGTAACATTTTAGTAAATCAAATGATACACATTTTAGAACGATGTTCTTTAAAAACATTATATATATATATAGTCTTTTGGTTCCATAAGATTTATATATTGAAATCTATATTATGTCTAATTAATTGTATTTGTAGTTTCCTGGAAATACTTTAAACAAAAAATGTATTGAAAGTTTAGTGGAAATCGGAATAAAAATTTTGGATATTAAAATAAAATTTTTGGATTAAAGATATTTGGAAAGCAATTCGTCATGATTAGGACGTAAATTTTTCATTGGTATTTGTTCTATTTTTATTTGTTCGAAGTAAACTTTCAGACATTTGTGATGCGAGATGCGAACTTTTTCAAACATTACTTGAGAAATGCTTGGAGCGGTTCGTCAATCTCCGGGCTTGTATGGGTCTCAGGGGGAATGGCGGCCGGGGAATGATACAATACCTGGCGTGCCCTCATGCAGACAGCCTAGCAGGCTTGTCCTCGCTCTGCGCTATGTTAGTTTTACAAAAACGTATGGCGATGGTGGAGGTCAGAGCTCTGGAGATGGAACATATTTGTACTTTCATATCCTACCTTTCATTACATCAAATGCGATAGGTGTCGTATATTATTTACACGTGTTAGTAAAATAATATCTTTTTCTTCTTATAAATGTCGATTATCGGGAATATTTTCGCGTGTAATACATTTGTGAATCTGATCTACAAGAGGTTGTGGGATTTTAACTGTGGTAGTGAGATATAGTGTGTTAAGAGTGATCTTATATAGACATTTACGTGTGTTTATTATTTTTTAACACAACTTATTATTGATTTTAAAAGTTTTTTATTTTTTCTTCGATCAAGTTCCTGGAGTTTTTTAATTCATATCGTACGGTTATATCACACTTACATATTCTCACTAGTTATGTGCGATTTCCATTTTGAAGTTAATCTTCATTAAAATTATATAGCGAAGTCTTCTCACGATAGGAAAATACGTGAATTGCTCTAACTGAATTGTTTACTTTTCCCAGGGAAGTGAAATTTTGAAATAATAATAATTTAAAACATATCATTGGGGTAAGTTTTTAATATTTAATATGAAACGTTTTGTTGTAGGTCTAATTCTTTTATTGCGATAGGTTATAGTGTTCAAAATCGTTTCCTTCATTGGGAAGTTTGCCTACATCGATTATTTTTTTAAATAATCCATGCATCATTCGGCTAGGATTTCCGAAGTTAGTCTACGTGTATTGGTTAAGAGAATTTTAAACTCTCACTGCGATACATTTTCGACGGAGCTTGTGTTAGAATTCATTTCTAGAAAATTTTTGGGATTAATGAAACTTGCGACTTAATTGATAGTAATAAGGAAATACTTTTTCAGTGTGATTTCCTGTACATTTATTTATTAGAGACAGTAATTCTCATATACAAATATTGGGTAAAAACTTATTGTTTTGTAAAGAAATCAAGATGCAAACAAGTATTTTAGAAAATATATATATGTACGTTTAAAATGTTTGCTGTTAAAATATTTGGATAGAAAAAATGCTTAAAGACTAGAAAACTGATTTTTAAATACTAAATTTAAGTGATGAGAGGCGATGAGTTTGAACCTTGAGTAACGTAATATTTGAACCGCTAGTTGTAATTATCTTAAATCGGTTCATTTGCGGGATATTTCTTTGAAATTTGGGTAAAAGTTTTAGAATGTATTTCGATTTAAAGATATTTTTTAAAGGAATAAACGTAGTTTGTTGGAGACGTGTTGGGAATATCTCTAGTGTTTGTAAGTTACTCGTCAAGGCAGGTTTGTCTCGACGGGTGAATTTGTTCCTCATCCTAGCAAACTCCCACAGCTGTCTTGAGGTGTGAAATATTGAATCGACTCTTTTGAGAGTGTCGACAGCGCAGTCGGAGTGGTGACTCGCGCGGTGTAAGGCAGAGTTTAGTTATAAGCAAATAGCCGTGCTGGCTCAAGGCCTGGAGGAGTGAAACCAATTCATATACAACACACTACATTTTTATCTCGCGCGTTCGGATAATTGTTAGGTTTTTATTTAATTAAAACATTTTATTATTATTAATTTACGGGAAATGCATGCGATAGGCGAGTCGGAGTGACACAGATGATCCGCTGGTGTACACTTTTGTAAGAGCAATGGTACTATGTATTAACGGTTGATATAACAATGTATGTGCATGAGGTTTTCGCAGTAGACTTTCGCAATAGGTGAGTGTTGTGATGGTCGTATGAGCTAGCGAAAGAATCGTTTGTGAAGTGATTATACTTATGGGTTTTTCAAAACAGACATTCGATGCAATAATTCTTTTTTGTAAGGCATTCCTTGATGCGTGTTTTGAGAGCCGGTGAGGGTGACGTACGTGTTCGTGTGACTTTGTGTATGTTTGTGTCAGTGTAAGAGGTGATTTTTGTCAGGGGGAAATTATTATGACACTTGGAGATTTGGGCTGTGTGGATCAGTGTGAGAGGCCATTAAATTGGAGGGAGATTTTTTTTTAACTTTTCTGGGCTTGTAGTTGTAATTTTGATTGTATATTGTGTTTTATTATTGATTTGTGAAGTGTGAATTTATTACACCTGGTTTCGTGGGCGATACATGAGTTCTTATTGTATATTAGTTGGGTGTTTGTTTAATTTAATTATATTTGTTTTGTGTCATTTATTCGGGTGTTTGAAATATTGTTAAGGAATTTCGTTACGGTATTAATATACATTTTGTGTTCTGTTCTGTCGTGTGCGTCGTACTCGGGGTCAGTTGTTTTAACAAATTTGTCTCGTTGTTATAGCATGATTAAAGTAATTTTTAATATCTCGTGTCTATATTAATGAGATTTAATGTTGCGTGTGATAATTCTGTGATTAAAGTAATTTTTTAATGATTAGCACTTATCTCAGTTGGCTAATTGAACGTAAAATGTAGTGGTCCAGATGTGACACGTTTGCCCTCGCTCATAATCGATTTATCGATTTATCAAACAATTGATTATCTGCTCCTCACTTGCTAAGTGTGCCAGAACGGCCCCGCTGGCTCTCGCTCCATCCACGCCTCACTCGCCTAGCGGGCCACAATGGCCCCGCTGGCTCTCGCTCCATCCATACCTCACTCGCCTAGTGGGCTAGAAGGCCCCCGTATGTATGTGTTTCACCAGTCACAAGTAAAAATGTTACTTGTACCATTCTTACACCAGCATTAACTTCTATATAAACAATTACAATACTCTCCTCTGGTCAATCCACTCCTACAAGGCACAGAGGACACATGGATTCTGCTCCTCCAATATCACTCTTATGACAATTAACCTTTTCAACCACAATGAAAAACAAATAAATTTCGTATCGAACAAAAACTATTCAATTAAAGAATTATTTAATTAATTTGATTAGTTAAACTAATTAATTTGATTAATTAATCAGCAATTAATCGAGTAGTCGATTTACAACTAATACTATATACGATATATCGATTAATCGAAAAATCGATTATCTGCTCCATCAACCTGTCATTCTAGAGATGAGCCAAGATGGCCTCACTCCCTCTACTTGTGTTGCCAAATTTACATTTGCTCTTGGATGTAATATAGCTCTGTAGGAAACCTGTATAATCTATTCCATGAAGTAGTACCGTTTCGTGGTTTCGTGTCATCCTGTGCGGGGTAACAGTCATAAACAAAACACACAGCGTCCCGTATACAGAAGCCTGCATTTGCTAATTGTGTGAGTAAATGGATGTGAAACTGAGGTTGGCAACCTTCACAGCACAGCCGACGTAGGTACAACGGACCACGAAGAAATACGCAAACGGAAAATATATCGTACATGATTATCCATGCATCTTATTTATGTATTCAGGAAGAAACATTTATATGTGTAATTAATTTCATATTCTTTCTGCAACTTTAACGTTTAAATACACGAAATAAAATTCAATTTATTCGTGGTGTGTGTTTTTTTGCTACGTAATCTGGCTATATGTAACCTATGACAGTAACATTACTTACCATGTCAATAACAACAAATACCACATTTACGCGTTTCATTTACTATAAGAAATAAAAGAAGTGTTGTGCTGAGGGATTGACGACAGAAGCTAATTATTAAGTAAAAATGTAGATAGCTTTTGATGAGAAATGTAAATAAGTTGGCTCGTACGGTACCGAAATTATTATGACGCATCACAATATTGAGATTTCGGCGTTATTATTTATCGTGAATTTAAGTAATAAGAACATTTGTAAGAATAATTCCAATTTCAGAAAAAAAAAATTTAGTGCACGTCGGTTGGTTTTAAAATGTAGAAACGATCATTCAAAGACCCCCGATATTTAACAGGAAATATTCACCGTTCGGAAAAAAATTCTCCTCTCCATACGAATATAAAACTTATATTTCTCGGGAGCTACGTTTTTTGACAAAGAATCAAATGAATTGCGTACTTTGTTTTTTTATAGCAAGTATTAATTAGTATTAAGGGTAGGCCTACCTTCACTAAGATGTTGCAACTGATGATTACAGCACGCCTTGCGTAAGTACAATCAGCAGCATGTTTCATTTACAGTTTTCGAAGCAAAGCTCATACTTACAAAGTTTCGGCACGGGTGATGTACTGCAGCAAGAACTGCCCTGTACTCCCAAATAACACACACCACCGAAGTAGCCGATATATCATAAGAACAATTATCATGTAATGAAAGACAACTAAAGTTGTGATCTGAAATAATTAAAAAGAAACTGAACCTCCACACTATAAACCCGTTTAAGTGCAAAATACCTGCGAAATCAAAGAGATAATATCCATAAGAAACCTGACCACAGTGGGGTAAAATTATTCATACCAAATAAATTCGTTTACTGAAATCATCCCCTGCAGGAAAGGTGAATGTACTGTTTCTTATTTTGTGAATTACTTCCTATACGAAAAACACCAAGAAATTAACAATGATAATATAATTTTAATTATTTAAAAATAATCATCTGAATACATGTACAGGCTATTTTATGTATCTTTATTGACTAAGAATAATTGTTGTTAAATCTGAATATAGGCTATTTATTTTTCAAGTTCCCTATCTGTAGTATGTCACACTATTTTATGTGTTAGAAGACTTGCGAGCGAACTCTTCGCAATCTTTAAATTCTGAACAGGTGTTGGCAGCCATTAGTGGCGTTGAGGATACGTTTTTATTACCATGGCAACAGATGTAAACTGAACTACTTCTAGAACTGTCAGACAAATACGCTCATTCGCGAAACAGAATATAATATTGTTTACTGCACGTGTTTCAGAGACCAGGATTATCATTAAGACTCCTTTCTCCTTAAAGAAGGCATTAAGTTTTCGTTGGAATTAGTTAAAATTATTTCATGACTACGAGCACATAGTAACCAATAATAACATATTAGTTACGCTTGCTTCCTTATACTGGAGGCTCTGCATTCCACTAAGTAATTTATCCCTCCCCCTCTATCATTTTTACAATTTGGATAAGACTTATGACATTCTCTGTTTTTTTTTTTTTTGAAAAATATACTTTATTTAAACAAAAATTCAAAAACCGTTACGAACTAAAATCTTTCTTTTTGCTTTCGTTGAAAATGCTGTCTGGATGCATTTATTTCGTATATCGAAGCCAAAGTTATAATTTAAGGCGAACATTTTGTTCAAATATTTTAGTACACAAACATTACTAAAAAAAATTAGTAAATATTCTTTAATAAAAGAATGGTTGTACCATATTCACTCAATTTTGCAATCTAGGTAGGGGACCGCTGCAAATTATACTGCAATGGGAGTACTCCCCATTTAAGATACTGATCTGTTGGTCAGAATTATACCATAAAAAACGACATAAAGGAATAAAGTAAAAAATTTCACTCAAGCAGGTTGAGCCTTTTTGCATAAAACTCAAACATACGTGCACGCATGCATATAAAAGGAACTCATATATTTATGTGCAGATTGTTAATGTGCTAGGGATGTATTTAAAATGTTTGACTTTGGTAACACTCGCTTAAAAACTGCTCTTAAGTACCCCAGATGTATTAAATACATTTCGAAATTATAAATGGCTGCTTTGTGGTCAGTAAAAAAATGACATAATCAATGCAAATGACAATACAAAAAAATTTTGAAAACTTTACATGGATTTCCTTACAAATTATAAAATTTAAGATAGTAATTTTATTTCCTTTTCCAACGCATATTGGCATGGCGTTATTTTGATATATATATCATATGTTACTAACAAAGCTGAAATCGACAAAGTGCTGGTTGGTGATAAGAACAGTTTTGCTTGCATGTCTTGAGAACATATTCGCGAGTCTATAAATAATTTAGATCTTTGATAAAATGGGAAAATTTACTTACTACATGGCATGTTTATTTCAAAATACCATAACAATGTTTACTTATATTAAACATGCTAATAATCAACACTTAAACGGGCAACCGAATATTTTACATTTTCGTATTCAGAAGGTTTTAACTGCAAGTTACCTTGTCAGCATAACCGCTGTAGTTGGTGATGAAATAGTTTTATGAATCCATGTTTCAAGTTATAGTCTATTTTCACGTTCGTGAAGAAATATCAAGTTTTCAGTGCATTGCGAATGAAATTATGGATATCTGTTGATATGAAGGCTCAGCTTCATCTAATTAGGCAGAAATTCGTCGTTTTCTTATCATAATTTCATTTTCAGAGGTATTATTGAAAACGTTTGATCATAGGAAATATAAAATTTTTTAAAGGCTGTTCACGTCAAAGTGAGCACTTTTAAAATCAGCCTTAGACAAATTTCACTGCCCCCTGTCTGCACATATTTTAACTGGCTCACTGAGTGTCATGCGCCCGGTAAAGTTGGTAACGATAGATGGAAAGTACTTCCATATGTTAACATCGAATAAAATGTGTTAGGTAACCATTTGTGATAATTTAAGTTATTTCTTACGCTTTCTGTTTTTTCTAGGCCTCGATGTGCAAAAATTAGCAAATTTATAAAATGTTTACTTTTCTGATAATTTCACAGTTCCACGTGACCGACGCAAAAATAAAGTGATGCCGCCCATGCCAATGTTAATTTTACGTAAGGTGGAAGAATATACAACGTGCATACAAGTAGATCTTAAGCAGGGCTTTCAAAAGTGGTCGTTTTATCATGAACAGCCTATAGTTGTTTAATACCTTTGTATCTAATTTTCACTTGTGTGTTATTTCCTGCTTGCAACAAAGGCAGGAACCTATTGATATAATATAAATATGTCCCTGACTTTTACAACAAGCAGATAACACGCGATTAAAATTACACACACAAATATTAAAAAATTCGCAAAGTGTAGATTTTCTACAACCCCGTACTGTCAGTAACTACAAACGTAACCGACATTATGGCGCAAAAACGGCGAATTTCTGCAGAAGAGATGAAGCCGACCTGCCGGCAGATATTTTGTCCTTTCGAGGCCTTGGAACGCGTGGGCCGTAAGGGCGACTCTTGCTCAGTCCCCACTCCTCGCCTCATCACATCTACGTTCAACTGACGTGCAGTCTTTCCATCAGCGACTTGCGTAAATGTGACCTAAGCGGTGAGCCTTCATTTTTACGGCATGCTCATACAGATAAATGTATGATGCGTGTCCAAAGACAACTCTGAAGTTTCTTTGTGGAACATTTAGCATCTAAAAGATTCATAAAACACCAATTTAAAAAAAAAATATCGGAGTTTAAATTAGAACTTGGAACTAGTGTTTGGCCACGAATTATTTCTCAGATACTTTTCGTGTTTAGACACCACTGAAAAATATCCAATCGTTGTGTGTTTTCTACCAAAACATTTGCGACGTACTTCACGAACCAGTCAGGCGGATGCCTTAACGGGTTTCTGCATAAGTAATGCAATACAGATTTACCAATTAGAAACCATTTTGTGTTTAATCATTCTGTTCCTTTGTGGCGGTGTCGACGAATGCCTCGATGGAAGTGTGACACACTCTGTATTGCTGCATGTACATCATGCCTGACAGCCAAACTTCCGGGTATTTCTTAAGTATAGCAAGCGACATGTAATTTTCGCCGACGTATTGTTGACATCTTCAGAAACGACAGGATGATAAAAAAATATTCATACAAGGCGGATAGCTTGCTCTTTGTTGGTGGAAACTGTATACGGGCAGATAGCATCGTCCACCTAATTAACAGCGACAAGAAATTTTGGAAACCGTCCAGCAGTATAATGTCTTAAGAAATGCGTAGGTTCTTAGCGCAGTAGGGCCTATATACGAGTCAGTGCTCTGAAAATATTTACAAGATGTTTTAAAACCACATTTAAAATTTAAAACCACGGCATCTATATGCTAATACACACGATAAATCCTAGTAGCAATATGCTCAGAATATTCAGCTAGTATTTTTAAATTTAAATGCAAATGAGCAAAACAGCGCCAGGAGCCCGCAATTTAACGTACCAGCGTGCTCAGCAAGTTGCATATATCACGCAGACCATCGGATCTGGCGCGACATGTGGAAAATTAAAATGCTATCACTTCTGGCAGCCTCTACTACTCAATTGCTAATCTCACATCGTCCACGTAGTTTGACAAACGTGTACTAACACGCAACGACTAGCGGCGCCCACGTACTTTGAACGTATGGTGTCCTACGTGCAGGCGCTCTCAGCATTGCGCGGCAGTTCAGTTCGCCTTCGTGATACGCAACTTGTCGGGCACGCAGGTATGTGAAGTTGCGGACTCCTGGAGCTGAATGAGTGTGAAGGGATTTGGTCGCCTCTTAACAGCGAGGTCTTGAGAGCCGATATGGATGATTGAGGTGAGTATGGAGCAGCGCAGGAATGAAAGGGCGGGGGAAACGGGAGATCCCCTAGAAAAAATCCACCTACCAACGCCATCGTCCGGTACGATTTCCACATGCGAAAATCCGTGATCCGGCCGCTCGCAATAGTTTGGGATGGGAATCCTTTGACATCTGGAGGGGGAACCTGTTATATCTTACCACTCCCACGAGAATTTCCTGTGTTATAATCCTGGATGTGTATATTAAGAGTGAATATTCTGTTCCACTCACATCGATTTTGTTCAGATGAGTGATAAACGATCGAGAATTTGTGTGATGGAGTGAGTAATATTGCTTGTTTTGATTTTGTAAGAGCCTAGTGGTTTGATTGCTGCAACAGTATAAACTTATCTATAAGTTGTTCGCAGTAAAATTAGCACTTTTGATAGACCTGCTTAAGAACCACTTGAATACACGTTGTGTATCCTTCCGCCTTAAGTAAAATTAATATTGCCATGGGCTGCATCACTCATCACTTTATTCATGCGGTGGTCAAATGAAACTGTGAAATTATTAAGAAAGTAAATACTTTATAAATCTGCTTATTTTTAAACTCCGATGCATTAAAAAACAGAACGCGAAAGAAATAATTCTAAGCTATCACAAATGGCTACTTAACACTTTTTATTCGACGTGTAAGATATGAAATTACTTTCCATCCATAGTTACCAACTTTACTGGGTGAATGTCACTCAGTGCGCCCATGAAAATATATGCATGCAGGGCCAGTGACTATTTTCTAAGGTTAATTTTTGAAGTGCTCACTTTGTCGTGAACAGCCTTTAGAAGGGCTATGTCTCCTGTATGACGATAGAGATATGGAATGTTTTGGAGCGAAAAAGTTAGGATGATATAATCGTTGTTAGTTTTCATACTTAAATAAATCGTATGGAATCGAGGTATATTTGGGTTGTTTGCGATTCGCGTTTTTACGGAATTCAGAGAAAATTAATGCGAAGAGTGTACAATTCGATAAAGTTTGACTAAGAAAATAGGTAAATGAGATGGGATAAATATTCTATTATAACACTTTGCGAGACGGGAATTGCAATGATAAGGAAACTTGGTATGGTATGGTATGGTGTAAAAAAACTCGAGATTCGCCTGGTGTGATTTCGGGAAATCGAAAGGGAAAATAAAGGACATCTGAATGTTTTGGATGGGAATCGAACTCACGATCTTCCGAATACACGTTTAAATATAGTATATGTCTTGACATTTTAGTCGAGTGAAACATTGTTTATTTCTTGTATGTAACTTTGTACATGAGAAAGTGTTTATTTAAAGAGTTTTGCATAAATACTTTTTTTTTTAAGCTTGCATTATAAATCTTATGACTTGCTTAATTTCCCAGGCGATGATTTTCGTACATGATAATTTGTCTCGTATAGTTTTATTGTACCAGTATAGAAAATAAAATATTGTAACCCTTCTTACCAGAAAACGTTTGTGAAATGATTAAGGACAACAAATGCCAAACTTTTATTTTTCAAATTTTTTTACATACTGCACGTTTTGAATAAATGTAATAATTGCTTGTGGAAACTTGTCGAATTACACACGACATATCGAAATTTTCAGCTAAAAATAAAAAATCTCAAGCTACTCACATTTATGCACATAAAAAAGTACGAAACTCCAGTATTTGGGGCACATATTAGCACAAACTGAGCACATATAAACAATAAATGTTTATTGTGATCGACTGTTGGGGGGGGGGGGTCCTAGCATTTTCCCAGCCCTCCCTCGCCAAAATCGTGATATACCAATATCTCGGAAACTAGATAAAAGCAAACTCCAGTACTTGAGGCACAAATTCGCACAAACTTAGCACAAATAAACTACAAATTTTTATTGCGATCGGTGGGGGGAGGGGATAGCATTTACCCAGGCCCCCTCCGTCCTACCCATCATTATATGATAATACCTCGGAAACTAGATTAGCACAAACTCCAATATTTGCGGCACAAATTTGTACAAACTGAGTTCAAATAAACGACAAATATTTATTTTGTTCGGTTGGGTGTTGGGGGGAGGGGGCTGATGACATGTAACTTTTTCGCCCGCGATGGACCACTGACACACGTCACGCCCCAAGTGAGTGGCCATGTCCAGCCACCCTCTCAGAGTTCCACTATACGGCCAAGCTCAAAGACGCTCAGCTGTAATACACACGCAATGGAATCACACAGCCAAGTGCACTCTCCGTGTTGTCAGGCGACCGTCGATATGATACTTGGTCTAATGAATGTGTGAGTGGTACTTTGTCACTTACGACCAGTGTACTCTACACACATCCATTTTGTGTTGCGAAACCCGTTTGGACTGGACGATGTTCTACGTTCGTCAAATAATTTACACTAGTGTATTATACAGGATTATTCAGCTATGATGTTCACCTCAAATTTCTTCCAGACCGCTGAACGTATCGAGATTTTAATTTCGAATTCGTGGATGGCACTACGGGGGCACATAATAAACCGTTTATGTCTGTTCCGAGATGTAACTAATTACTGAGATGACGATACCAACTTTGATTTTTTAAAATGGGTATATACTCGTTTCTCGCTATAGCATAATGTATTACTAAGCTACCATTTCAGTGACGTGATTATTTCGAAAATCTAACGAGCAGTTTTTGAGATATAAGGGATTTCATAGGTGTGTGAATTTGATTGCAGTTGTAGCGGGGCAGTTTGCGTCATCGTCTGGGAGATGCTGCATTGCTGTGGACTGTGAAACAGACACGTTTGCTCGGTGAATTATTTGTAATCATGTTATGAACATCAAACTAAAAACACGTTTCATTTGTCTATAACATCAACAACGCTATAAAAAAACAACAACACCAACTTTTCGCTTGCGTTCCATACCTGTGTAAAGGGCCGGCTACAATCAACGTAAGAAATAGCACTAAAAATTGAACCCACACTCGTATATAGGAACCAGCTACAACACAACATTACGGCGTAAGATGGCGACCTGCTCGTAGTAACGGCGTAAAGCGGATAGAATATTTTATATTCTCTTACGTCGAGTTCTACGCCGGCCAATCACGAGAAAACACTTTCAACAAGCGTGTCAGTGCAGTGCAAGCTTATAACAAGAACATAGTTATTAAATGAACTTTGAGGTACAGTTCCGATTTCCTTTTATTTAAATAGTCGACGCAGTTATTAACCATAGACTGAAGATGAGGTAGACCGATTTCGCTGGCTGCGCACAACCAATCTCCGTGTCCCAACGTTGAGCTGCTTTTCTGCCAACTCGTCCAGCGAAAATGGCTAGAAAACTGATTTGTAAACAAAGGCTTTGAGGTGAATGTATACTTCCTCTAACTAATTTGTAATGCAGTTTGATTAAATTAAAGTTGGTAAAAGCATTTTATTCATATAATTCTGCTTGTCATTTAAAAATTAAGATATAAACTAACACTTTCATCAATGTTGACCATGTGACTTTGAAAGATGTGTTCCTTTAGGGTAGGTCAATGTTGGGTACACGCGCAGAAGACGAATAAGCGGCCTACCTCGTCTTTAGTCTACGTTATGATAAGCTGTTCACGGTAAAATGAGCACTTTTGAAAGCCCTGCTTAAGATCTAATTGTATGCACGATGTATATTTTTCCGCATTAACGTTGCCGTCGGCCTCATCACTTTAATCATGCGTCGGTCAAGTGAAACTGTAAAATTATTAGAACAGTAAATATTTTAGAAATCTTTCATGTTTACACTTCGATGAGTTAAAAAAAAAAAAAAAAAAAAAAAACTATATAGAGAAAAAAAATATTACGTTATGACAAATGGTCACCTAACACTTTTCATTCGACGTTAAGACATGGAACTACTTTACATCCATCGTTGCCAACTTTACTGTGTGCATGTCACTCAATGTATCCTTTAGAATATATGCATGTAAGAGCAGTAATTTTTATCTAAGGTTGATTTCAAAAGTACTAACTTTATCGTGAACAGCCTTTAACATGTATACCACAATTTAAATATTCCATAACACGATTACCGTGAAACTTTTATCATTACATGTAGATAAACAAAAAAAAAATCAGGTTAGCCAACACACTGTAAATATCCGCGATACACGTAAAGCTGCATTTTTTTGTGAACGTTTCTGACTGGCCGCGTAGGCCTAATAGTTTACTTACTGCTGTTGTAGCCAGTACATTATTCATGCTTCCACGGTAACGTTACTGTTAGTTTGTTACGGGAACGCTACGGTGATTGTAACCGGTCCTTTACTGTATCAATAGCGCTTGCGGCACCTGTGTACGAACACTCCACTGAACATTCCATCCTTTACTTGTTTGGAGATGTTACATACTGTGTACAATTTGCAAATTAACAATGGCATTCACATGCTCACTGCAGATAGAAATCCAGCCTTCGTGCTGGTTTGAGTTCACAGGGCGCATGCGCAGGAAGATCGAGAGGCTCACGCGGTTGAAACCTGACGCGCAGAGAATATTTCGCGCGCGGGTGGAGCCTTTCACTTCAGCAAGAGTGAGTGAGAGAGAGAGAGAGAGAGAGCGAGAGAAGAGAGAACAGTTACTCGGCTCGCTCAGGTGGTAGCACTGCGGACGATCAGCTGGTCGGTCGCCGAGCGTGTCGAGAGCGCTCGGCGGCGCGCGCTACGACGTTGGCAGTTCGGCCTGCTGCCGCCGCGCCTGCGCAGAACTTGTGTACCCACGGAGACTAGCAGCTTCGTCTGCTGGTTATCGCCGCAATGCACGGTGAGTGAGTGTTTCAGTTCCGACTTACCTCTTTATTTTTCACTTAAAAACATGGTTTGTTGAATGCGTAAAGAGTAGATTGTAAACTGAAATTGGCACTGCTTACATAAGACCATACAACGTGTACGTTTTCAGGCTCTTCTTATCAATTCGGAGATGACGTAGTTCTTGAAACACGTATACTGTACTCGAAATTGTCGCTAAGAACAATAGGATAAAATACACCCAAAAATATTGCAGTATAAATGATGGCGTTAGCTGTAGGCCTACTTTAAAGCCAGCATCGTCGTTTCTGTTGCCGAGACGTATTAAACCGTTACAAGTTCTACCTTCGTTGACGTCAAGGCGTTGATTTCATTCACAACGTTCCGCATTAAAAGAGTTCCTGAACCCACCAATGTACCTACTCCAGTTGTGTGTTCAGGTTCAGTTTGTTTAACCGAAAGGAACCAAAGCAGTACCACATAAGCAGTAACCATATTAATTACATAGAGTTCATGCAGCGTGTAGACGATTATTTTGCTCAGATATTTGGTCGGCGTGATGTACAGAACTGCCCTTAATTGCGGGACCGTTAACATTTGTGATAAGGGAAGTAGCTGCGATTAACTTTTTAAAAATGGCGCTGCCCACTTGTGTGTTAGTAAATTATATTTCCTCGACTGTTTTCTGAATTACTTATTTCCTGAAACAGTAAATTTCTATAACGAGCGTTTTCAGGATATTCGAGTGTGAAAATACTCACAGATTTTTAAAGCAGGATAACCTGCTAAAATCTCATCGTTGGGTTTTTTTTTTTCGCACTTACAGACGACGAGACATTTGATTCACGCACACATTTCTTCCTTATCGGTTACCTTTTTTGCTTCAGTACCTCTAGTATGTTAATTATATCTACACAAAATAGCCTAATAAAAGAATGCGAATGATTTCGCAAAGAATGATGGATACAGATGGAAAAATTTCATCTTTCATCATCTTTTCCTGAAAGGACGATAGAGCGCAGAGTTGTCGCGCTCCCCTTGACTATGGGGGAAGCAAATTTCGGCTGAGTACACGTAGTATAATATTAATTGACTATTGACTTATAACTCACGATTGTTGAAAGTTAAAAAAAAAACATATAGTTATTAGTGTTTTTTAATACAAAGCTACAAACTTTATAGACGAAACAAGTTAATTTTTGTGTCCGGGTACATTTTGAGTAGTATAACATCACGACATTTTTGTTATAACCTTCCCGATTTGCTGTGATATTATTTCTATTTTTTCCCCCTGTAATGTCGAATATTTGTTACTACCTTACAAGGTGTATTTAAATGAACTGTGAAAGAATGCCAACTTCAACAAAGCAGAATGAAACGCGCACATGTTTGAATGCTGCCTTGTTACTGAAAGATAACGTATTCGAGTCAGTGCTTGGTGCTTTATATTGTACTTAGATGCCAAAGAAAACATTTCGTTCGCTGTATCCGGCCTTAGACGCCAAGGTTAACGGTAATGTCGACCTTAAGTTCAGGTTCTGCGGATTGGGAAACACGATTAAAACATTTACGTTCGTGAGATCACGTTATGAAAGTCTTTTCGAGTTTCAGCGCTGATATTGTCTAGTCGTTAGAGCAGGGAAATTAACGTGCTATAATTACTCGTAATAGTACACACGCAGGAAGATGAATGTTTTTGCGTTGTTGGTTCACGACTGATTGCTTATGAAAATCCTGCTCTATTTCTGCCATCTGTAGGTGTCCTTTCGCCATATGATAAAGATAACCATTCCATCGACCAATGATCCGCATTCTCGCTACATTAATATATTATTCTTTAATCACATCCTTACTGTAAATGCGGTGGTGGGTAGGGATTTGGTTTTTTTTTATTTTTCAAGTTCTGTTCCAAAACCGCATTCAGAAAGCACTTTCTTTAACGCTCATGTCCTGCTCGATAGCGAAAATTGTGAAATTATATGTAATGTTTTGTTTATTACTGCATTGCTTTATTGTAGCGATTAAAGGAATCTATTTATTGTAAACTTAACTGCTTTAAATAAATCTTCATTTTACCACGACCCGTCACTGATGAAATTTCAGGACATTAGGGGCGAAACTACACGGATCCGACAAATTATAAACTAAATATAACTATTAAGTTTTCTGTTGACGTAAACGTTTGTGCATTACAGCTGAGCCTGAGACAGACTGATATAAAAGATGGCTACTCACTGATGTAGTTTCGAATTAATTGTCCGCTTGCTCCAAATAAATTATATGGAAACGAAATGAATGCACTATCTTCTCATTCCACATATTTACTGTCACTAATTTTAACTAACAATGTACTTGCCGAAAGCAAGCGAAAAAACGTGGTTGATGAAACTTGTGTAGCTATAATCCTCATATGTACACTCCTAGCGAGGAGTTCAGCCCAGCCCGCAAAGTGAATACCTATGCGTAGAGTGAGGTATTTTTCGCGAAAAGATTTCAAGACCAGTTGCACTCCAAAATACTTTGGTTCATATGCACTTCCGTGGTTGGATGATCCTAAATGTCACGTGTCTCAAGTGTCCGTCTGCGAATCATGGATGTTCAGTATCACAGTGCTTTATTCTGATTGGCCCAGTCAAATAAGAATATGCCATCTCCCGTAGACATGCGGCCAATAACCAAAGGAAGTTGTATTTGTGGATGTAGGATACTGAAGTCCAGCATAGCCATAGATATTTACCCGACAAACACCTGTCTCTACCTATGCGGGGTGGAGGGAGCTATCTCACCGCCAGTGCAGAACGAGTCCCCGTGTCCCAACGTCTATTCGCGTTTTATTCACACGTTTTGAATCAAACCTTTGAAAATTCAACCCCAGCTATGGCGCATATAGTTATTTCTTAAATATGCCATCTATCACAACTGTTTTATTCCTCTGTTAGCATAAAAGTACCTCATTTCTCGTGGAAAAGAAGTTTCACATATATTTTATTTATAAATTATAGTATTTCATTTATAATAAATATTAATCAATACAGGGAGAAAACACGTGTGTTGGTAGCGCGTAGTGAGAAATAGTTTTCATGCTAATTATTATTACAACGGACTGCGCACGAACTCGGTGCGTTGTTCTTTGGTGTCATTCTACATAGGCTGTTCACGTTAAAATGAGCACTTTTCAAATCCCCACTTAAGATCTACTTGTACGCACGTTGTGTATTCTTCCGTCTTAAGTAAAATTAACATTGCCATGGGCTTCATTACTTTATTCATGCGTCGGTCAAGTGAAACTATTAGGAAAGTAAGCATTTGATAAATATGCGAATTTTTACACACCGATGCATTAAAAAAACATAACGCAAAATAAATCATTTGAATTATCAAAAATGGTTACCTAACACTTTTTATTCGATGTTAAGATATGGAACTACATTTCATCTATCGTTAGCAGCTATGCCGGGCGAATGTCACTCACTGCGCCCGTTGAAGTATATGCAGGCATGGGTAGTGTTGTTTTTCTGAGGTAGATTTCAAAAGTTCTCACTTTATCGTAAACAGCCTTTATTATTAGTTATTATTAGTTTCTGTGAGGCCGAGGAATATCCTGGAAGTAGAACTTGAGCAGGGCTTCAGAGAAGTGTGAAGTAACCATGAATGGATTATATTGGAATTGAGGCTGGAACACTGTTTAGTTAAACAAGTGATCTACGATGTTTGTATACTCCCTCTAACCAATTTGCAATGTAGTTTGATCACATTCAAACCGATAAGATTATTTTATTCACATAAAAGTGCTTGTCTTTTGAAAATTAATATATAAACAAACACGTTCATTACCGTTGACCACGTGACTTTGACAGTTGTGTTGGTGTGGGGTAGGTCAATGTTGGGTATAGGCTGTTCAGGTAAAGTGATCACTTTTGAGGCACTAGTTACTATTTTATTTCAGTCATTTTAAATCCTTTAATCACCTTTTTGAAATAAATATTTCCATGTAAGTAATAAACACAGTGTGTAGATTACACCGCACTTGGAAGTTAACATCTAAGGCTAAAATAAAATATATTTATTGACTGTTATTCCAAATGAGAGGGCTTTCACAAGTGCTCACTTTACCACGAATAGCCCATACATGCACTTAAGACGAAGAATCGGTCTACCTCATCTTTAGTCTATGACCTAGCCTTGGTCGGCTCACCAACTGGCTACCTATCACGGACAGAGCAATAATCTGATCATTTAGAAGTTTCACTGTACTGTCTGCTTTTGTTATTAAAAATAACTCCAACATCATGTGTGGAAGTAAAAGCACCGTTACATCTTGGAACGCAAGTCAGTAGTTCAGTATTTACTACTGTCGTTCCTGGTTTGGTAGTTGGTCTTTTCATATACTGAAATGAATATACGTGTGTATGTATATTATGAAAATGCACCGCGAATGGGCTCCACTGAATTGATTTTAGTGTATAATGTATATTGTATTGCGGTATGTGTGATTACTAGGGAGTAAAGGCTGTTCACGATAAATTGACCATTTTTAGTAACTTTTTTAATTCACTATTTTTTTAATCCTTTAACCACCTTTTTAAAATAAATATTGCCGTGTAAGTAATAAACATAGTGTGTAGATTCCACCGCACTCTAAAGTTAACGTCTAAGGTTAATATAAAATATATTTTTGAGTATTATCCCGAATGGAAGGGTTTTCAAAAGTGCTCACTTTACCGTTAACAGCATATAGTTGTTAATGCACCAATTTGTCGTATAGGTTACTTGTTTATTGGAGTGAAAATTATAATAGAATATCTTCTAGTAGAATAACCACATTGACAAGAGTTCAATAATAATCAACACTATAATTATAATAAAGTTATAGTACTATTGAGCAGACTCCCAACCAATAAAGCCGTTAAATCATTGAGGAGCTTTTAATTATTAAGATGCAAAGTTGTATGAAGAAACTTAAGCAATCTATGTTCAGATATCAAAATACATGCAGCTGAAATTCAAACACTGGACTCCGAATATAATTATTATTACAGTTGAATTTGGCAGTTTAAGATAGTCTTTTCACGCTTGATAAAATATTATTCAATGTCCAATAAAAATTAAATCATTTGATTCTACTTCATTAACGAGTAAATAACTTTTCTTGCCTCGCCTACTCAGATTTAAGTAGATGCGTCAGATGTCTACTACTGAAGAAAGTGTGGGCAAACTTTACCAGGAAATCAGTAGATAAGGGTTTATTCAGAAATCTTGAAGATTAAATTAGAGAAACCGTATTACTTGGAACTGCTGCCATGTGCAACTTGTTTCAATCTTTACTTTTATGTAAGAGTTATTCTTCTGGAACAAGAAGTTCTCGTAGTTCGAGATAGCAATTTGATTGTTATCGGACAGAACGTGCATCAACTCAGAGAGCCCTCTTCTGCAAATTGACTACCCGGGCATTCTTCTCTTACGCCACTCACACACCGGTGGCATAAGATAATGTCCTGAATAATTCTTGACTATAGCATCCACGATAAATTACCATTAAAAAAAATATATATTTTCAATGAACTTCAGGATCCAACATGCCTACTTAAAAGTTCCAAAACAAAGATGATTTTTTTTTTGCACAGTACAGTTTGAATTTGTCATAGCACAATAGACGAAGAACTTCCAAAAACTACCTTGCAAAATATTACATACTAGCTGACCCATGCAACTTCATTCGCATGTTTTTTTAAATTTTAAGTTATTGAAATAAAGCCCACCATAGTTTCATTAAGGTTTTATGTTTCAAATACTAATATTTCTTATTTCAGGTTTAATGGAGTTATTAAACTACACCCTGCCATCGCTTCGCACATGTTTTATGTTAGCATGATATTTAGAACTTTGAATTGATCTAGCACTTTTTTAATTGGGTTCTCTAGCCACTGAGCTACTGCGGGCCCCTTATTAGGTGCTCTAGCCACTGAGATACTGCGGCCCCCTTATTAGGTGCTCTAGCCACTGAGATACTGCGGCCCCACTATTTGGTGCTCTAGCACACTTGATATACATCTATCCACTGGGTCACTGCGGCCCCACTTAGATTAATTCTAGCCACTGGGCCACTACGGCCTTTTGGAAGGAAAGGTTTACAACCGATAGACAAAAAAGAAAGGCGAAATGACAAGTTTTTTTTAACAATTCTTTTTTTATGCAGTAATCATAAGAAAAGCTTAATCCATAATCCAGTACCTATTTACATCCCTGATCATCAGTTTTCCCGGAACCGTTTCAGATATCTCGATGAAACAAAGACTAAGTTGGTCCTGTGGTTATTATCTATATACTGTGTAAATTTGATGTCAATACGTTAAGTGATTTTTGAGTTAAATCCGTTCGGACAGACGGACAGACAGACACGAAAAAAATTAACATTAGATGTTGCTTAATTATCATTATACTACATGAAAAAATAATTAAAAGTGAAAAATTCGAAAATCACAGACAGACACTTCTATTTTATTTAGTAGTATAGATTGTAAGTAATGTGCTGCCAACTATCGATCAGTGTTTACATTTAAATAGATTTCTTTTACCAATATGATTAACACTGCTATCTTAAAATATTGCATTAAAACATTAAGTTAATTTAACAATTCTGAAATTATTTCAATCTGTGGTCATACTCAATTCTAAAACTGCAAGTAAGGATGTAAACAAAAAAAATTAACAAACATTTGCAAAAAATTACAAGCACATAGAGTAGCTAAATAACAAAGAATTCTGCCAATAAAACTGTCATGCTGTGGAAATAAAACAAAAAATAATAAGTGGGCATAAGTACCAGATTTTAAGCACTTATAATCTGGTGTAGCCCAGAAATGAAATTGTGCGTGGAGAAGTTTTTATAGCATCAAACAAGTTTTTTTGTACTTTAACCAATTTTGCGGGGATCTCACAGTACAGCAGTAAAGATAGATTAAGTTGTGATCTGTGAAACCAACTGATTCATATTGTCAAGCATATACAACTTTTCTGGCATTTTTTTCTCGTGATGAGGTCTATTAATGTCTGACCAGTTAATGATACTCTGGTTGGAGATGTCATAAGCTGGTTGAAACCGAGGGAGTTTAACATATCGTATACAAAAAATTGGTCTCAGAACCTGACTTTAGTGAATTAACATTGAAGTCGCCAATGCCTACTATGTCATCAAACTCGACAAGCATTTCTACAATGACTGTTTCCAGATTTCATAGTTCGGTGTATTTCAGATCAGGTGGCCTGCAGACGACACCTATTGCGATTTTGTTATACTTACTGCGAATTTCAAGACACATCTGTTCTAATGGGCATTCCTTGGTAACAATTCCATCAACACTTTTGCTTTAGAATTGACACTGTTACGTACGTTAACACAAATACCAACTCCGGATTTGCCAGATGTTCCGTATTTTCTAACAAGTGCATAATCTTGAATATTCAACAACGTAGAAGATAATGCGGGGTTCAGCCAGCTCTCCCTTATAACAAAAATGTGAATGTTATTCATATAAATGAATTCTCTTACTTCGTCTAGATTTCGCATTAGTGAGCGAACGTTTAAGTTGAATATTTTGAGCTTGTGGTTTGTATTCCCGGGAGGGAAATACAGTTGAGAACTAACTCTCTCTCTCTATCTATCTGCCTATCAACACACACACACACACACACACACACACACACACACACACACACACAGAGTGGGTAGCTGTTTACAACGGGTGAGGAGAGGTTTGTGAAACGCAGGGGAAGGAGGGGACTGTCTGCCGTACGAGACAATATATAATCATTATAAACTATCAGAAAAAGGGTAATAATTATAAACTAGTGACTAAGTACTACAGTACGAAACTTTTTGTAAGCTACTGTAGAAAAAAACTGTATATTGCGTGCTTTTATCGCTTTCTAACTGGCGAAATTATAGTTATTGAAGTCGGTCCATTTCAGCTTATAGTCAAACTTCTTGAGGGTGTAACTGCACTGCACGGTTTGCTTAGAATAGGATGTTATCGATGTTGTCTATTCACGCTAAAGTATGCGTGGTAATCGTACGAGCGAAGGCATTATCCAGTCGAGAGGAGAGGTTGTTTGGTAAGCGGAACTGAAAAAGTACTAGGACGGAGGACAGACAAAGAAGTTGATGCAAGAATGGTCTTCTATCCAGTCAATAAGAGTGCATTCACGCTAATCACAGCATTAACGAAAACAACCTTTATAAGAAGGACGTCCCGTGTTTACAAATAATTACTTCCTTGCACTCTAGCCATTAGCTGCGTGCATAGCTAGGGTGATTTTTCAAAGGTTGATTTTCATAAGTCTATTCCAGTCGTGAACGGACTATACATGTGGCGGAAGGATACAACGAATGGGAAGAACAAAATTGCAGAGTTCACAGAAGTGTTTCATCAACATCAAACCAAAAATAGTACTGTATTAAAACGTATTTTCACCCTGCAGTGCTGAAAAAATATATTAAAGGTTATTAATAGTAATCAGTATTTAATTCACGTTTGTAGGCTTACAGAACAAAAAAAAAGTACAGTATGATGGTTTTAAAAATAAAAATTTTTTTACAACTGTCCTTAATTACATTTTCAAGACGCTTTCGATGCAGTAGCGGAAAATTATAAATGCCAGTATGTTTACAAAACACTTTGTTGTAAACCTGTTGTATTTGGACTGAAGCAAAAACAGGATTTGTAGAACTACAGAAAAATTCTTGCAGTAATACTGACACTAGTAAAATTTACAAGTATTAACTTGTACTGGTATAAATACTTTTTTGGCAGCTAGTTTCCGGAAAGATTTTTTGTAAAAACAAAAAGAATAAATAATAAACGTGTGCATATTTTGAACATTTATAAAAAAAATATTAAATGATCACGGTCCAGTCTTTATGCAATATTCTACTTAAAAACGTTCCAGTACAAGCCTTTTTACTTCAAATTATTTGCTAGTACGTCCATAACTTTTGGAATCCGGTATTACCCCCCGCCCCTCCCAAAAGTTATTTAGCATCGTCTGTAGCTGACGCAATAATTTCTAGTAAGTTACATATACAGCAAAAACCACTACAAATACTATTTCCGAAAAATATATTAAAAATAACGCGGGAATATATCACAGAAAAAAATTGTCGATGGGTATTTGCATGAAGTTCAGGTTAAGTATGAAAACCTCACAAAATATAATTATGTATATTTTTTTAATATAACGTATTGCGGAGGTAACTGCAAAATTCGCGATATTTTTGGCATCAAGCTAAAATTCATAATACTATGTATACTCAAGTCGGCGTCATTTCTCCATTGGTTGCTGCATGAATGTTAAGTCACGCCATTTCTGAGTGAACTGCACGTGATTGGGGCGCACAGTTGCGAAGTGTTCATTTATTGGCGCAGACTTACCCGGGGCATGCCAAATAAAGGATGGTCCAATGACACACACGTATTGCAAAGGAAAAGTGCTTTAAGTTTAACATGTCTTTGAATAATAACGCGAATTTCGCAGGTCTCTAGAATGCGTAATTTTGCGTCCATTAATCAAACTGTCTGCGTTCCTGGCTCGTGAATAGTTTTTCTTCGTATTCGAAGAACGGAGCCAATAACTTACTTACGTATTCGTGATATATATTTTTTTCTTTCACACAAATACGTTTTGATGGAAATTTCCTGTATTACGAACTTCTCCAACATAGCTAAGAATCAGTATTTTTAAGACTGCCGTATCTTGAAGTTGAACAACTGCGAAAATTTTAAAGGATCTGTACTACAGTTTGTCGCAGATCCTTCGCCAGTAAAATCGTAAAGACTCTGTGCTTCGCGTTCCATGACTGCATGCAGCTGGACGAAAAGACTGCAAGACAAGTTCAATTCCTTGCTATAGGCCATTCATGTCAAAAATAGCATTTTTAAGACCTTTCTAAAAATTTTCCTCTCAACCAATTCCTACCTTTCCGCCATTTCTTAATAGATACATTGCCATGTGAGTGATACACACAGTGCATAAATTTCACCACTCTTAAAAGTTAACGTCTGAGGTTGCAACAAAATATATTTATTAGTGGTTAGTGCATGTTAGAAGGGCCTTCAAAAGCCTATAACAGAGGTGACGTGACAATTGGTTTACGCACAAGTTTCACCCTAAAGGACTTTACATAATGGAAAACTTGCACATTTGACTTTGCATTTCCTTTACTTTGACGACACTACCAACACACACTACAATTGTAAAGTCAGCCTTCAGACAATTGAACATCGATTTTGCGAGCTTCGTAGAAATATGCTTCTTGTTATTTAAATTATTATCATATTATATAGGAATGCATTTTACGTACCCGTTTTTTAAAATAGGCTTTAAGTTTAAATTAAAAGTTTATTTCAAAACAAAAACTCACTTGTTTACTTTATTATAAAATGTAAATTAATATATTTCTTCTTCACGTCATATTCGTTAGCCATTTATTTAATTTAAGACGAGCTCTGTTTAGTGTACCGAGACTAAAATCGCCCTACAATAAAATAACACACTTTCAACATAACCGATACCAGATTCTAGGCAAAATGACTGTTTGAGTTTAAATTTTAACTTTTCGAAATCGTAAAGTAAAAAGTGCTTGACTTGGCCTTTAACAGTTCCATTGTGTCAAGTTCCATAAGGAACATCATGTCGGCAAGCAAACATAAAGTCAAATCGTTAAAGTGAAATGTTAAAAGTTTTCTACTGCGCAAGGGCCTTAATACTTCCCTGGCTTCGGGACCTCAGATGCTCAGAACAACTCCAGGTATGCAGGCAGGAGCCTTAAGCTGTTAACTGTGCACTTCCAAGACGAATTGAGGAGATAACCTAGGTAGGTCATTGGGCGATAAGAGTTTTTCTAGATTGCTGTGAGATTAGAAGAACTTGAGTAATCGTTGCTCCAGGAGGCACTAGGCTTGAGCTGCACTCACGCCTGTATGTGTACTGTCTGCGCACGACACAGATTTAGCTCGTTCGCGGATAGTTCAACGCTTTCTGAAACTAAAATCTCAATTAATAATTTGATAAATGCTGTTCACTATGAAGGGGGCACTTTTGAAATCAACCTTAGAAAATAGTCGCTGCTCCTGCCTGCATATATTTTAACGGACGCACAGATTGACATGGGCCAAGTAAACTTGGTAACGATAGAGGGAAAGTAGTTCCATGTCTTAACGTCGAATAAAAATTGCCTGGTCGCTATTTTACTTTCTGTTTTTTTTAAATGCGTCTAAGTGTACAAATGAGTATATTTGTAAAATATTTACTTTTATATTAAGTTTCACCGTTCTACTTGACCGACGCATGAATAAATGCGGAAAAAGAAGCGATTTGGGCGACTCCTAACAACAAGGTCTTGAGAGCCGATGAGGGTGAAATGAGGTGAGAATGGAGAAGCTACGGAATGCAAGGGCAGGGAGAACGAGATATCCCCATAAAAGCCCGCCGACCCGTCCGGCACGATTCGTATGAATAAAGTGATGATGCCTACGGCTATGTTAACTTTACATGATCTGGAAGAATACACAATGTGCATACAAGTATTGGCGAAGTGAGCACTTTTGAGGCCCTAGTTACTATCTTCCTTTCAGCCATTTTTGATCCTTTAACTATATCATAAAATAAATATTGTCATATAAGTAATAAACCCAGTGTGTATATTCCACCACACTCGGAATTTAACGTGTGATGGTAAAAAAAAAAAAAAACGTATATTTATTGACTATTTTTACAAATGAGAGGGCTTCAGAAAGTGTTCGCTTTGCCGTGAATAGCATACAGATCTTAAGCAGGGCTTTCGAAAGTGCTCTTTTTATTGTGAACAGCCTATATAAGCATCACCCGGAGTACTTACAGAAATTATATCTCTCTATAGTAACGTCTTGTTGGTTCACTTTAAATGTTGCAAAAGAAAAAAATTTCGGTGTGACAAATACCATGAAATGGAGTGACTAGAAACAGTAAGATGAAAAGGAATAAGACTTTGAAAAAAAAAATGGTTTGAAGTTACTATAAAAAAAAAAAAAAAAAAAAAAAAATGCGAGTATTATTTTTCATGAAACGTAATAATACCCTCAGATCTGACTGGTTTGCCATTCCTTCAGATGACTTAAAGCGTTATATATATATTTTTAGAGGGTATTTTTCCCATCCTAAAGTTTATAATCACGCCATTTTACGGCACTTGGTAACGCTTAATAGCAAATTATACATTGGAGTCTATGAGGATGTAGTCGTATCAGAAAAGCGGTAGTCAATTATAAAGTTCTGACGTGTCAGCCAGTAGTATTACTAAGGTTGTTCACGATACAGTGAGCACTTTTCAAATCCCTGCTTAAGATACACTTGTATGCACGTTGTGTATTCTTCCGCCTTATGTAAATTTAACATTGTGGGCCTGATCACTTTTATTCATGCGTCGGCAAA
The DNA here is from genome assembly GCA_029891345.1 of Dryococelus australis. Taxonomy (NCBI): domain Eukaryota; kingdom Metazoa; phylum Arthropoda; class Insecta; order Phasmatodea; family Phasmatidae; genus Dryococelus; species Dryococelus australis. The sequence goes on along the minus strand of CM056993.1, from coordinate 60,853,097 downwards.
GTGAAATTGTAAAATTATTACAAAAGTTAATGTTTTCCAAATTGGCTCATTCTTATACTTACATGCATTTAAAACACAGAAAACAAAATCAATAATTTCATTAATCAAAAATGTTTACCAAACGCTTCTAATTCAATTTTAAAATATGGGACTACTTTCCCTTCCATCGTTACCAACTTCACTGAGCGCATACCACTCAATATATTCCTTGGAACATATACAGGTGGTGGCAGTGGCATTTTTCAAAGGCTGATTTCAAAAGTGTTCACTTTATCGTGAACAGCCTTTAACATGAAAGCTATGTTCGTATTGTTGCTGATTTTTGATTGCACACAGAAAAAATCATGAATTTACCTTTTCTGCTGCATGCACTCAAAAACGAGAGGAACAAATTATGTTATAATCTATTTCGTGTAAGTGGGGTAAATTTTGACAGTTCTAGAAAAGTAGTATGACTGCAATGTATCCTTCCACCACAGCTATTTTGTCACTGAAGAAAAAGACGTTTATAAACAAACGTATGAGTCCAATGCACACTTGCATTTTCCTCTTTCGTCGTGTTTCCTGTCATGGCAGGCTCTGAAAAAATGACGTTAGCTAACTTCCGTCCAGTTAATGTTAATGTTTTATTTTGTGTAATTGACCAGTTAACTTTGTTGGAGTTCTGCTTATTTTATTTTGAAGGAAAAAGGCAAAAGTGACGGGTTGGGGGCTCTAGTTTAACGTTTTTCGTGAGACGGCATTGTTTCGATGTTCTTACGAGTGTGTGGGATTTCGAGTTGCATATCGTTTTGACGGAATAGTGGAGAACTTTGCTCGTGAAGAAATAACATTTAAATTATTGCAACTTCGAAAATGTTAACGTCAATTAAAAAAACGCTATATATACGTCACTGTTCGTATTCGTACAGATGCAGCAATATAGGCCTACACATACACACACAATGACGGAAGTTAACCCTACACACGTCGAATTTACGATATACACAAATAAATATTACTCACACACTACAAAAGTATTTAAGTGCTGCTTTTACAGGCCACGTGCATTTCAATAATCATAGTAACGGTTTACAAATACGTTATTTACAAAACACGCAAACTTACTGTTTGTAAAATTCGTAACCTCTAGAACACGTGTTTTTCTATGGTAATCCTTGCATTATTACTTCACTAAAATCACGTTTGTTTGTCACTAGCATTAAATAATCTATTTGCAGAATCATTCTGTAAAATAAATACTGCGCACGTTTCCTGAAACCAACAAACTTAAACTTAGAAACGTTAATTATATTCGTGTAGTTTCATTGTGGACGTCGGTTAAGGAAAATGGAGGAAAGATCAGTTTTCCTATAAAATATTCCGACAACACCAACAAGATACTCGTATAAGCATGATGAGAAAAAAGCACACTCACAACGGCATTCACTGGACTAGAAACTGGAAACATATACACGGCTAGCCATTGGCTGGAATTGTTTACTGTTCGTACGTGTCGATATGCTCTGTCATAATTGCTAAACATGTTTTTAGAAGACATTCACTAAAAGCTAAAAATATCAATATTGTTTTAAAAACGTAATTTAAACCATAAATCTTAAATTACAACTTTTAGTTCTGAGTACTACTTTCTTCCAAAGCCATAATCAAAATCGCGAACTTAACAACATGCTTTGCAGCAGCAATTCATCAGCTGATACGATACTTTAAAAACGAAGGCATTTATTGTTTACATTGTGTGTGGGCTTGGTCACATTGTCTGTCAGATTTTACCTCACTTATATGAAATATACTATAAAGTATTAACCCTTTTTGAGCCAGTGTACACAGTTGTGTAAATAATCCGAGAAGGTTATAAATATGGCCGACACAGTACACTACAAGGCTCATTGGTCTATGTCATTTTGGGTAACTGATCCGTAAAGCGTGTTATAGGCTGTTCACGGTAAAATAAGCACTTTTGAAAGCCCTGCTTAAGAGATATTTGTATGCACGTTGTGTAGTATTCCGCCTTATGTAAAATTAGCATTGCAATGGACCTCATCACTTTATTCATGCGTCAGTCAAGTGAAACTGTCAAATTATTAGAAAAGTAAATATTTTACAAATCTGCTCATTTTTACACTTCGATGCATTAAAAAATACGGAAAGCGAGTGAAATAATCTAAGTTATCACAAATTGTTTCCTAACACTTTTCGTTTGACGTTAGCATGGAGTGGAAAAGTTCGGGCGTTTCTTAACATCGGGGTCATTATCGTCAAACAAAAGGCTGCATCTTGTTGGCTATGACAATTTAAGAACAGCAAGCATTCAAAAAATGAAATTTTATAACACCCGAAAAAACTTATGGGTTAAATTGGTGGTCAGAAATTATTTATTTGTTTCAAGCGCATTAGAGTGATAATTGACATGATATCATCGTAACTGTGTTTTTAAAAGTATTTTATAACGTTTCTTGACAGAAGCGTGGTTCACTTTGAGGTCTTGAGAGGCGATAAGGATGAAGCAAGGTGAGTATGGAGCAAAACCGGAATGCAAGGCTGGGGGAAACGGGAGATCTCCGAGAAAACCCGGCGACCAGCGATATCGTCTGGCACGATTCCCACATCCGGAAATTCGGGAGCGACTCAACCGGAAATTGAACCCGGTTCGCCTTTGTGAGAGGCAAGTAGTCTAACTACTACACCACCGTGCACGCAATTTACAATTTACTACCTGCCTCCCTACGTATCTATTTACATACTTACCTACTTATAGTCCATTCCCGACTGGAAGCGGCTTATGAAAATCAACCTTTGAAAAACACTATAGGCATAACATGTTAACTTGTGTTTTCAATAACCTGTATTCCACACATATATAACACTGGCGTTAACTTTAGAGTACTGTATGATTAGATAAATTAAAGTTTGCCTATCTTCTATAAATTGTAATATTTATTTATTTTTAAATATGAATTAACAACAGCGAGAGCAGCGATGTGTTGACAACGGCCGGTAAGAAATAATTCACAGTTAAAATATTATTTTAACCTAGTTTTATAGTATACTATTTGTAAATTAAATGGTGACTATTAAAATATTTAGGTAGCCCCGATGGAAAACATATCTAATTTTTACAGTTTAAAATAACAGTGGAAAATATCGTGAGTAGGCCTTAATGGCACGGTATCGTTTAATCGAACGAGAAAGCAACTGAAAGCAAATGTCGATTGGGCGAGGATTGTCGCGCGCTCTCTCTCTTTCTTTGTCTCTTTCACACTCGGGAAGTTTCACTTCGCTAGTAAGTAATAATTATACATGTTTTCCATTGTAGCGCATTTCATACTTATTACAGCAAACTCATGATTTCTGATTTTATAATTTACAACTGAACAGATATTTTAATTTTTGAGTACTTATTTTAATATATTTAGATATGATGGCGGGGCAGAAACAAAGTGAAGTTGGCAGACGTGGAGAGCCTTGACATGGCGTGTTGCTTTTTATCAAACGAAACGTAAATTATACTTACTCCGAAAAATACTTAAAATTACCACATCACGTTTGTAGACGTTGTGTTTTTTAATCCTACCTAGGCAAGTTACGATGTTGTGATAAATCTGTGTTTCCACGGTAGTAATAAATATAATGTTTCGTGTGTTTTGTTAACCGCTGCGTGTGAAAGGGCGTGGCGTTGTTGCGTCATGGCAGTTACGCTGGCCATGTGTGCGTGCGTGATTTCAAGTATTTGATGTGCACTTTTTATACATTTAACTGTGAACTGTTTTTATGACGATTTTAATTATTTACACCCACGTCTGTTTATTTATCACAATGCTGTACCTTTTCCGAAGGTGTTTGAAACACGGTCGTGTAACGTGATGTGCCACAATCCCAACAAAATACTAAGCCCAACCCGATAGATTTCACTAAACCTAATAAACAGTAAGTAGCAATACATAGAAATATCAGCGGAATAAAAGTTACCGCAGGCTTATTTGTGTGCATGTTCACCGCTATCTTTTAAGTCTGCATGACAAAAAATGAGCAACACGAGTTGCGTGCTTGAATTTATTGTGCCTTTTTGGTTTGACTGGTTGTTCCTTCGTTTTAATATTTATTCCAACTGAGGCCGTCCTTTTAAAGAGATAACCCAACAAATACCAATAACAAAATTATAAATACTACTGTTCTTTACCTCGCAGTTGTAACAGTGTTAAACACAGTAGTGGCAAAATATTAACGTGCATTACGTGTAATGTGCTATGTCGTGGAAAACAAAGTTAATGTAACATAACCATACGGACTATCGTCAATTCAGGCATTTTTAAAACATCACAAAGCTGACCTAAATAATGTTATAGGCCTTAACTGTGAATATTCGTACGGAATAGTTTTTGAAATATACATATGATAGAATTCTTTGAAAAGCTGTAAACAGTAAACAACACATTTGATAGGTACAAAAGTAGAAGTCACATTTCAATGTTTATGTTTAGGTGTAGTGAATTATACGTACACATGTACACACAATGGCATGTAAACACTGATTTTGACAGATGCTGCATGGCAGTCACATGGCAATGTTTGTTTATATTTGGCGGAAGGATACGAAACGGGCCTGCAAGTAGATATTTAGCAGGGCTCCGAGAAAGTTGCTTCCAGTGGGTATGGACTATAAGTTCCCTAGCTATCTATCTAGCTAAAGATTGTTCACGGAAAATGAGCACTTTTGAAAGCCGTGCTTATGGTCTACTTGCATACATGTTGTGTATTCTTCCGCTTGACGTAAAATTAACAGTTCCATTTGCCTCATCACTTTATTCATGCATCGCTCACATAAAACGGTGAAAGTATTCTAAAAGTAAATGTTTTTCAAATCTGCTCATTTTCCGCTTCGATACATAAAAATAAAAAAAAAATAAAAAAAAGAAAGTGAAAATAATAATTTAAGTTATCAAAAATGATTACCTAACAATTTTTTATTTGACCTTATGATATCTAACTACGTTTTCTCCACCGAGATCAACTTTACAGGGCACATGTCACACAATGCGCCCGTTAAAATATATGCAGGTAGGAGAAGTGACTTTTTTCTAAGGTTGATTTGAAAAGTGCTCACTTTGTCGTGAACAGCCTTTACCTACCTTAATTACCTAAGCAGGTCTTTAAAGGTGACTTCCTAGTATAACATTGTCTGTAAAATCAGTATTTGCACGCATACCCGTATCTCGGTAAACAAATGTTCTGGGAATATTAATTTTTTTCCCACGAAATGTAAAAAGACAATATTTACAGAACCATGTTTTAAGCCTACTTTTATAGTATTAAATATATTTTTTTAAATATACATGTGAAAATAATAAAAAAAAATGGAATATTTAGGGTTATCATGCGCATTTTCCTTAAAGGAAAACAGAAAAGTACGAAATAGCGCCTGTAATTTAATCTATTGGCTTACATCGCATGTAATATCATCATATAGTCACAGATATAGTTTGCAAGAAATTCAGCTGCACTGGAATGCCTAGCACAACTTCGGGAGAGCCCGTCGCAATTCTTCCTTGTAGCCAAACGTAATCATAAGGTGTTAAACATTTTTTTCCCCGAGCAAATTCCTTTGAAAGTCTTCTGCTTAACAGCACACATACTATATACAGCACATACATGTTCGCTGCGGTTTTCGTGCAAGCAGTTACAAGCACATAAACGTGTCAGCGTTATCTTTATTCAGCGGGATTACGCCAGCTCGTCCACGTCGTGTTCTGGGTCTTAACTGCGAGGACGCCTCTTGCTTGACGGCGGAACTTCGCCGCGCAACGCGTCTTCTTGTTGTCCCACATTCTTTATCAGTTCACGTGACTTGTACTCGATTGTTTTTCTTCATTTACACAGTGTTAACGCAGTGGACTTGCTCGTCCACCTATCACGATGTTGTTTATTACGTGAATAAGTCTTTTGAGGGGGATCAGGGATCAGGCCTCGCCGTCTTGGATTTTTTATTTTAGGCTAGTACCCGCAAACGTGAATTTTGGATGGATTCTTTTATTTTCGGTTACTACACGCAAACGTGGATTTTGGATGGATTTTTCATTTTCGGCTGCTACCGACAAACGTGGACTTTTGGATGAATTTTTTACTGTCGTGTACATACCCACAAATGTGGATTTTGGATGGATTTTTTTTATCTTCGGCTGCTACTCGCAACCGTGGATTTTGGATGGATTTGTTATTTTCGGCTACTACCTGCAAACGTGGATTTTGGAAGTTTTTTTTCGGACGACGTGACATAGAGTTTAACTTAATGCGTTTTTCCAAATCTGTTACATTCGACTGCCGTGGCTAATATGACCTCTACAGCCCCTCCCTCAAAACAATCAATTATTTTACCTCGGCTGTTAAAAGTTAGAAAATATAAAATACAGAGAAGTTGTAACAATTCAAGCACGTCAAGGAAGGTATTATTTATGCTTTGCCGTGCCAAAAATTGTAATACACCTCCTGAAATCGAATTTGTGGTGGAAAATATATATAAAAAATAATTTTGACAGGGACTGGCCCCCTTAAAGGCAGGCCGACACATGGGGAACCATGAATGGAAACGGAGATGGAGTTTACAGGTTTCAGTGCCAACACTACAACTATCTTCACATTTTTTAAAATTAAGCTTTTGAAAAATCATGCTATGTATGACGTGGTTGGTTGTTTAATGGCGGAGAGATGCGGGCTGCTCTTAACATCGAGGTCTTGAGAGCCGATGATGGTGAAATGAGGAGGGAATGGAGCAGCGCTGGAATTCAAGGGCGGGGGAAACGGGACATCCTCGAGAAAACCAGCATACCAGCGCCATCGTCCGGCACGATTCCCACTTGCGAATATACGGGAGTGACCCGCCCGGGGATTGAACCCGGTTCGCCAGGCGAGTAGTCTAACCGATCAGCCACCACAGTCCCTGGTGTTTCTTAAATATGTGATGTACCATACGCGTTTTATACTTCTGTTGACATGACAGTATCTTACTTGTTGCTAACTTGAACTTTTACTTACATTTTACCTACAATTTACAACACTTCATTTAAAATTAATACAAATATAAACAGCGAGAGCAACAGGGGTGTGTTGGCATTGTTTATAAAGAAATAGCTCTCATGCAAAATATCTTTATATTCAGTGCACACGAATGCGGTGCGTTGTCCATTTGGTGTGATTTTGTATATAGGCTGTTTATAGTAAAATGAGCACTTTTCAAAGCCCTGTTTAAGATCTGCTTGTATACACCTTGTGTGTTCTTCCACCTTATGTAAAATTAACATTGCCATGGGTCTCATCACTTTATTCATGCGTCGGCCAAATAAAACTGTGAAATTATTAGAAAAGTAAATATTGTACAAACTTGTTCATTTTTACACTTCGAGGCATTATAAAAAAAGAATGCTAGAGAAATAATTTAAGTTATTACAAATTGTTACACAACACTTTTTATTCGACGTTAATACTATAAGGAACTATTTTTCCCTCCATCATTACCAACTTTACTGGGCACACGTCACACATTGCGCCCGTTAAAATATATGTATGTAGGGGCAGTTACTTTTTCCTAAGGTTGATTCCTAAAGTGCTTACTTTATCGTAAACAGCCTTCAATTAGTTAAGCTTTGTTTGCACGAGTCGGAGGAATATCCTGAAATTATAACTTTAGCAGGGCGTCCGTAAAGTTGGAAGTTACCGTGAATGGGCTATAGTGACACGATTGAAGTAAATTTGGTCTCGTTCGCTCGGGTATACGACTGCGACGCGGGCGACTTTGAGTTGCCACCGCGCATGCGCGAGGCCTGGGCGACTGGTGGCAATGTTGGGCGTGGGCGAATATTTCCGTGCGGCATATCTCGCAACTCCGATGTGCTACCGCGCGGATTTTGGCGTCAAACGAAAAATCTCGCATGTACTTGTCGATTTAAGCCTTTAAAGTCAAGTATAGGCTATTCACGGTAAAATGAGCACCTTTGAAATCACTACTTTAAAGATCTACTTGTATGCACGTTGTGTATTCATCCACCTTATGCAATCTTAACATAGCCCTGGGTCTCATCACTTTATCCATGCGTCGGTCCAGTGAAAATTTTAAATTATTATAAAAGTAAATATTTTACAAATCTGCTTATCTACTTTCCATCACGTGTTACCAACTTTACTGGATGCATGGCACTCAGTACGCCCGTTAAAATATATGCCGGCAGTGACAGAGATTTTTTCCTTAAGTTAATTTCAAAAGTGCTCACTTTATCGTGAACAGCCTTTATCTATTTAGTTACATCCAATATAAAAAACAAAACATAATCCGCTAATGTAGACGTGTTCACGTAAAACCCATGACCGTGTCTTCGTCAAAGTCTTATACAGTTGTTTTTTCTTTTCGAAAACTGGGCCGCGGTGGTGCCGTGGTCAGACTAAGCGCCTCCCACCTGGGCGAACCGGGTTTTATTCCCGGCTGGGTTACTCCCGGGTTTGTGCACATGGGAATCATGCCAGACGATGCCGCTGGTCGGCGGTTTTTTCTCAGGTATCTCCCGTTTCTCACTGCCCTTTCATTCCGACGCTGCTCCATACTCACCTAATTTCACACCACTGAAAAGAACAGTTTTGTGGTGGCCAAAAAAGTTTTTTTTTTGGTGGCCTCAAAATTATTTTGTTAATATAGACACGGCAAAAGATTTAGTGGTTCCAAAAAATATATTTTTTTTTCATTCCAGTATTTAGTGGAGACTACAAAATGACGTTTTTGGTCACTAAGAGTTCCAGTGTGTTTGTTGGACATAATGTGTTCATTAGTGGTAGCGAAATGTTAGACGATAGCAGCAATACTGATTAGTGAAATTCACAAAGGTAATGCGGGTTGTGGCTTTTGAAGGTATTGGTATAATAACACTTAATACACTAAATTCAAGACGTCTTGAGTCTAATTAGAACCTTGGAATTCTCTGCTGCCAGCTCAGCGTGTTACCATTACGCTACTGTGCTCGATGCAAAAGTGTTGTCTTCAGCATGTATATAACCGAATTTTTATAAGTGGCACACATGGCATTTCATGCACAATTCACCTGATGGATAGTTAATTGTCTGGAATCATTTACGTGTAACATTTACTGACTTGAAATAAAGGAATGATATAATCCGTTCATAAGTACTTAAGAATATCCCTCATGAATTAGTTTGTAATACGATTCGAAGAGAACAACACGAACAAACATGGCCTTGTGGCCAGACATAAGATGACCACTTCGAATATGCCATAGCGCATGCGCAGAGTATAACGGATGTAATTTTGCAGTCGCAGCAAAAGTGTTTTACTGTGGATGACATGAATGCTATTGCGGCCTACTGAACATTTGGTGGCAGCCAATAAACTTTTATAATGAACACGTATTCTAGTGAGCACTAAATATCTTTGTTACTAGTCAATCTACGGGTTATTGTGCACCGATTTTTTTACCAACAGCAAAATTTCGCATTGGAAAGCATCAACCAAACAGTTCTTGTAGCCACTAAAGAATCTATTTTATTTTTTTCAGTGCCTCATTGTCTCTCGAGACCTCGATGTTACGAACCACCCAGATTTCTCCACTCGAAATCATTCCAAGCCAACTCGATACGGGCGACACTAACACGCACGCATAGCGCCTCATGGCTCCTAAGCGCATGGCGTGTTGTGTTTCCGTCGGCGCGTTGTACTTTGAAAATTAAATCCGTAACAGTGGGACTTTCATTACACGCGAAGAAAGGTTAGGTATTTCTCTTCTACCTCTTAAGAAAACTTCCCAGGTAAGCTCTAAAAATGAAACTTTTATTTATTTATTTATTACAATTTTCGCTATTTTTTATATTTGAATACAATGATTGCGATAAAAGTAAAAAAAAAAAAAAAAAATTCGGACTTTGATAATGGATTTTTTACTCTTCTGGGAAAAAATTCCTATTCCTATAATATTTGTTTACTGAGATATGCGCAACTTCGCAAAAAAAAATATATGAAACAAAAAAAGTCAGTACTACCAACTCTTAATTAAACCTGTGTGAGCAACAAGAGAATAACAGTTCTGTCAGAAAGCACTTGGCAGTTCACGATAAAGTGAGCAATTTTGAAATCAACCGTAGAAAAAAGTTACTGCTCTTGCCTACATAGGCCTGTATGATATTGGGCTCACTGAGTGGCATACGGCCAGTAAAGTTGGTAACGATGGATGGATAACTTTATTTATTTATTTCGCTTTCTGTACTTTTCTTTCACCAAAGTATAAAAATAAGCATATTTGTAAAACATTTGCTTTACTAATAATTTCAAAGTTTCGCTTGAACGACTCATGGATAAAGTGATGAGGTCCTTGGCAATGTTAATTTTGCATAAGACAGAAGAACACACAACGCGCATACAAGTGGATCTTAAGCAGGGCTTTCAAAAGTGCTCATTTTACCGTTAACAGCCTATAGAAGCAGTTATTGTGCAGACATCGTAGCGCATGTGACGATATATTTTCAGAGCTACAATAATTCAGTGAATAATTGAATCGTTTTTATTTCCTAAACTATCAATAAGGTTGAAAATATTGTTAATTTATGTTTGCTAACTCGTAGCTTTTCTGATCAAAATTAAGCCTAGTCCTAAATGTTCGCTCAATTATACTGGACAGATTTATCTGCCACGTTAAATTATGTTCCGATAAAGCTAAATAGTTTATTTTCGATCAGTATCTGACCGATTTGAAAGTATATTTTCAACGTCGTTGTCCTCAAAATCGGCACGATAACACATCGCTTGTAGCACAGTAAAGCCGCAATTGCCATTTTAAATTGTTGTTAATTGAAGCCAGTTAAATTCATAACGTGCAGTAATAATAATAAATGCCTCTGGGGGTCGGCCCCAGTTCGAGGCTACACCCTCCGAGAGCCTTGCAGCTGGGACCCGTAGGTGCCCGTCGTCCCTGAGCATGACATTAAATGAGATCTTAGTATGGAGCGGCGCTGGAATGCAAGGGCGGGGGAAACGGGAGTTCCCCAAGAAAGCGCGCCAGCGAAAATCCGGGAGCGAACCCGCCGGGTATCGGGCCCGTATCGCCTCGGTGGGAGGCGAGTGCGCTAGCCACCGCGCCACCGCTGCCCCTTACGTACAGTAAGGAATTTTTGTACTTAAAAAACCTTTTTGGGAACTAGTTGTCACGATGTTATTTGCAATACTACAAATGTTATTGAACACATTTTACAACAGTTGTATTATTAAAATATACAAGTACTCTTTATTTGAACAAGTAAGTACTGCACACTCACGTCATTAAATACAATGAGACACATAATTAATTTATTATGTTTCAAACATTTCGATGTCGCAAATATACAGTAATTTATTTGTAGTTTTACATCAAATCTTTTTGGTAACAATTTTTCAAGTATTTGTTTGTAAAACGTGCAAAAAAATTTTTAACTACGTAATTTAAGTAACCTTGCAAAAAATGTAACTTACTCTCATTGTAATATTCAGTACACATATAGCACTGACTTAATGTATTAGAGTGGGAATTCAACCTCAATGTTGCATCCCTCTTACATGAAGTACAGTATTTGTTATATGTGCAAACATTTGCAGTGCGTTTATTTATTACGTGCTAGTTACCTGTAATGGATTCATATATTATTTAATACGCTCCGATAAATGTTTTTCACCATCAGTATAAGTAGTTTAAGTTAATTAGAGAGGAAACTTTAAAGTTGCAAATGGAAACATGCCAGTTTAAAATTATTTGCAGACTTATTTTAATAGCAGTAAACCCTAAAAATTCCTATCTGACAAATAATTTACTGAAATGTTTTATAGTGCTGAGTAAATTTTTATAATGTTACTTCTACGTTTAAACTCTTTAATTACTTTGGATTGTTGCTTCATAAGATGTAATTGTTCATCAAAATACGATTTTTAACACTCATCGTTCCATTATTTCGAAGTGAAAACATAGTTCGCAGTCTGATCCTTCAAACCCACTAATAGCTCAGCAATTGGTAAGAACAACCCGCCAACGCATGCAGTACGTACATGACCTCCTATAAGCACTGATTGGACACGATTGGACACTGCAGTTTGAAAAGCGCGTGGCTGGAGGACGAAGGCCATGCTTCATAAAACCTCATGCCGTAGTTTACTTGGTAAAGTTCTGCAATTATTGTTCGCTTTAAAAAAAAAAGTGCAAATAACTACAGGTTACATGAGACAACGAGATTTGGGCAGCTCTCGTAAGCCGACGAGGGTGATTATTGAGGAGTGGAATGAAGAGGAGGGGGAAACGGGAGATCCCCGAGAAAACCCGCCGACCAGCGCCACATGCGAAAACGCGGGAGTGAACGGCCGAGGGTTGGAACCCAATTCGCCTTGGTGGGAGGCGAGCAGGCTAACCGCTCAGCAACCGGGGCCCCGCCTTTGAGTAGTGTTGTCAAGAATATGACACCTGCTAGGTGTGATGTTAGGCCCTATATATATATATAGTTCTAAGATCGGAGTTTCAATTTTGAAGTTCTGTCTCTTTTACCTCATTAACTAGCCTAGGAATTAGTTTTGCCATTACAGGTTTTTATTAAAGTTTACGAGTGATGTGCTAACATTAAAGCTATTCGCACTTATTAGCGTCGAACACACGATAAAGGTTGTGAGACAAGCGTAATTTTAAATCGAAACAAGGAAAATGTGATAATTGGCTAGAATTTATCTATATTGTATGCGTGAAGTGCTGAGTTATCACACAGACATAATGCAAACAGTTTCGAAATAATCTGAAAGATAGAACTTAGTTTATAGAATTAGACATATAGACTCTACAATGGCAAGCGGGACCTTCAGTTTGCAAAGGTATGTTTATGAAGAACCATGGATATTGGAACCAGTACCGTTTCCTGTTTACACCAATTCGCATAGGATCTGTGTTAATCACGCTCCTACCAACAGAATGCTGACGAACATGGCGTTTAGTTTCATGTCCACTGAAGGAAGCACAGAATAAGGGGCATAAATAAATTATCTTCGTTTTTCCTTTCTAATTTGAGCAATTAATCTAACCGAAATCTCACCCTTAAATACATATTATTTCATAATTATATAAATAAAATGTTCAAAATACGTACCTAAGATTTTCTTTCGGTCTTAAACAAAATGGCCGCGTTATTCCAGGACCAAAAAATCTCTTTAGACATGGATTGCAGGCGGTTATAATCTTTCGTTACAGAAGTACAAAATTGCTGACGACGGGAATAAATATTACAAGTAAATGCCATTCAGTATACCGAATAACGTTACCACAGTACAAAAAAATATAGCGATGCGTCGCACAACTTCTGCCACAGTTATTGTTCTTATACTTTTTGGAATGACCATTGAAAGGATTTAAAAACATTGTAACTTCAGGATTCAGAAAGAAACACAAGTACACATTAACGCCACGGCGGGATAGCTTTTCGTGCTATTGTGCTGAACATTACTTTTATTTTTAAATTGAACATATTGTAATAGGCTAAGTTTAAGTAGTATATTACTAAGATTTCTTCCAAATTGTTTTTTTTTTTGTATGCACAATTGTAAATCTATCAGAGGCCGAATTTTTTGTAGAAATAAACCACATGAACACAATGTCAGAAATCCCGTTAGCATAATACTGTTGTGGCCCAACTGAGCTAGAGTTCTTAGGCTGAACAATTATTTGAGCGAAAGTAACTTCCGGACGATTAAGATTTCATCTTCCGGAAAACCATGTTAAGTAGGTGTATGCGTAGGTCTACATATGCATATAGGCTGTTCAGGGTAAGGTGAGCACTTTTGAGGCCTTAGTTACTTTTTTCTTTCAGACATTTTTTTATCCATTAACCGCCTTTTTTGATTAATAAATACAGTATGCATATTCCACTGCACCCAGAAGTTAACATCTAAGGCTAAAATAAAATATATTTATTGGCTATTATTCCAAAGAGAGGGCTTTCAAAAGCGCTCACTTTACCGTGAATAGCCTATACATACTGTATTTGCTATCCAACGGCCTTCCGATGCCCTTACGGCTGTCTGAATGCATTTTGCGCCGTCGAGGAGCACACCGCATCAGAGGTCCCCATCGTCTCTGCACGCGAGGCACTGAACCGGGGGCTTATTCTAAGTTATTCGTTAGTTTTTCGTTTTCGTTAAGTTTCGAAAGCTCTCGAAACTAATAAAATATTCGAGAAAGGCAATTTGATATTTTAAGTCATAATTCGTTACATCCCTCCGAGACTTCGGCAATGTTCGTATTTTCGTTAGCGAATGCAGGGTGGCAACACTATATATGCACATGAACTTTAACTGCTTTATGAATCTTTGTTTGTAAATTACGAATAATTCAGATTGAAAACATTAATAAACCAAAACAGTAAAGCGCTTAAAATATTTAGTTTTCTTTTGGCGTGTTTTAAATATTAGTTTTAAGTGTTATAGGAGAAAGGCATATTTCGTTCGTCAAGTGTATCAAATTTGCTGACGACATTGGCATTGTACTATTTTGTAACTCGGCTTGACGCATGATGTATTACACATAAATATGCTTTAGTTTCGTTTGAACTAAGTTGGATTAGACTGATAGACTCGCATGTATGCCGATAGAGAGAGCAGACAGAACTTTTGTTGTTATATGACTGAAGATTTTTCTCAATGACCACTTTGCTGTTTTTGCTGCAAGGTATTTGCGAACAAGCATTTTCCTCTGTTATTTATAATACCAAGATTATAAAATAAGCGATATACATTAAACTAGACGCTTTCGTGTTTCTTGTGGATTGTATTAATATCAAATACTGAATATGAACTTTCACTTGATTATTTTCAAGAGGAAGTATTTTGGTTGTAAACCACCAAGAATTACTTACAGTTTAGCGCTACCTATCTAGTGATTTATGAACTACATTGTTCAAAGCAAATAATTTGAATAAATCAGTATTTATGATTTATTATTTCATTATAAACAGCTATAATAATCTAATAAATTCCTCACAGTAGCCAATCTACACTGCTGCTTAGATAGTGCACAAATTTAAACAGAAAGTTTAATTGGTGCTTATAAAATTTTTTTTTCTTTCTGAAATACGGTATATTTTTATGTTCCTGTAATGCATGAAGACACATTACATCACGAATCTCTTCGTTCCAAGTCCCAATAAACTAGCTGTTTCACACACCAGCCACGTTTTTGTAGTAAAACCCGGTAACGAAAGTCCGAAGGGCTTCGTTTACGTTTCGAGTTTCTTAACGAACAGTGACGTCAAACGAACTCTATAATGCGCTTAGAATAGCTCCTTTCGTTAGTAAACATAAATTCCAGTAATCACGAATATTTCTGTCGTGAGGAAACGAAACGAATAACTTAGAATATGCCCCCCTGGCGTGCACTGAGGCGATCTTATCATTCGATGGCGCAATAATGAAGATAAAAGTGTACTGCAACCCCCCCCCCCCCCCTCTTTTGTATTCTATTTCAAAGGTCGTGCCTGATAAAAATATCTCGGAAATAACAATTCGAAGGATCCCGCCTTCCTGGAGCTTTCTCCTTGTTTGATGCCGAGAAGTGCGGGAGCGATAAGGGCGACTCTGTGACGCGTCATCGCCGCTAAGCGCGAGGTTCTCAAATGGCGAGCAGTGTTCTCTTCGTGCTGCGTGTACGTATTGGACTTTTCAGCGGCGACCCTACCATTTTAATTGAAGGAAGGTCTGTGTAGGAAGGTTCAGTGGAGGGCCCTTTAGTAGTTCTTTATGAATCTGACTCGTATGTTCTGAGATACGCACTCTAAATTCGAATCAGTGAAAAACCACTGATTCGCAGTGAAATACAACTACACGAATAAGTGAAAATGGCTCCATTAGAATCAGTGGAAAACCACTGATTGTTTCAGTGAAAAAATTTCACTGATTGAATTAGTGACGTGAAACAATTTTGCTCATTGGATAAGTAACGGCCAACTGCAGTGGTGAATTAAATATTGTTTTTTTTAATTGATTCTAGCCAAATAATTACGTAAAATAAACACATTTACGATAATTTACTATCTATATTTTGGCAATTTACCTTAAATTAAAAAAGTAAAACCATTTTCGGAGGTGGCCAGGATTGAACTTAGGCTACACGCCCTTTACACTTTGTTTATGACCCGTTACCTTAACACTTGCGTCACCAAGTCAAATTGACGCCTTATATTTATCGAAATCGTAAAGTGTTAAATTATATGCCCTTAGTTTTCGGTTTTCTTTAATTGGTACCGTTAGAATTGTTCAAACGAGTTGTACATGTGAGTGCACTCTCTTCACCACGTTATATATTTAAACAGAGTGCTGTTAACGAAATGAAAGACGTAAAAATGGAATGAAAGTCTGTGTGTTCATATTACCTCGTAAAATGGTGTCTTGAAAAACGGAACACATTTTAGAAAGTATTTTGTATTGGTTTTATTAGTTTATTCGTTATTTTAACTTGATACACGTTTTACAATGGTCGTTTTTAAACGTTGTTTGATGGCCATTTTTACACGCTGTTTTACTGATCAATCAGTCAAAAAACAAAACACTGAAAAACAGTAAAAAAAAAATCACAATCGAATTAGTGAAAAATGCCACTGAATAAGTTAAGGAAATCTGACATTTTTTCACTGACTCGTCAGTTAAATTGACTGAAATAACTGTCGAATAAGTCAGATACTGTTGACTGATTGAAACAGTGCAATTCTCACTGGTTCAAATTTAGAGTGCAGTGATTTGAAAAAGCCGTCTTAAGCCATTTTGAATTAGCATGAAATTGTATTTCTAAAGTGCATGACGTCTTGAAGGCACTCAGCGGACTTCGTTAGAAGTGTGTGTTCTTTTCGTAGTAATCACAGTGGACGCACGTTTAATATTTTGGTGTGAAAACATGAATTTGAAACACTCTGCAATGCGGTTCAAGCGCTAGGTAAATGTTTGGGAAATCTAAACTAAAACACGCTCGTGAAAAGTATTTTACAAGCGAGTCCTAAGCAGACACCACAAAAAAAAAACTAAGTACCAAAAGAGTTATCATTAGTAGTAGGGCATAGAGAGAGCTGGCACAGGAGCCGGAGCCGGCCGCCATATTGGATTTTTGTCCCAAAAATCGCTTATTTCTACGCAAAATAATACGTTTTATCTCAAAAATAAATTATATTTTCCCTTCTTTCCCTAAAAATTTCCCTTTTTTCCTAAAAAATCTCCCGTTTTCCTTAAAAAAGCACCGAGCACCTCATGTTCAAAAACGAGCCCCAAAATGCAATTTCAGCCAATCTGGGGGGCTCGCTTCATACTTCATGCCCACCTCGTTAAAATAAAATTATTCTGATTAAATTTTTTTTATAAAATTTAAATACATTTTTATAATATAAAAATTTTAAGGCGTAAGTATTAAGTGTTATATATCGGCGGACTAATAACATTTCACATTAACACCCCACCACCCTAAACATCAACCTCTACCCTTACATAAATACCTTCCGATACTACAAAAAAAAAGAATAATTACAGAAATAATTGAGAAATAATATACCAAAAATTGTAACACCAGCATGTCTGTCATACCATCATTACCATCAGACACCAGCAAAATATCATACCACCCTTCATTCAAACCACCAGATAATACCAACCATCCACACCAATAAAAATGTTGACCACCACACCTCGGACTTACGAAAGAAAATAATTACAAAAAAAAATTTAAAAAAATGTACAAAAATCTGAGAAATCTAAGAAAATATTACATTAACATCAAATTCATCCCACCACTCTAAACATCAACCCCTACTCTTACCTACCCACCTTCCAATACTACAAAACAAAGAAATATCACAAACATTTAGAAAAAGTATACCAAAAATCGTAACTCCAGCATGTCTGTCATGTCATCATTGCCATCAGACAGCAACCATAACATACAAATTGATAAACCTCCAGCATACCAACATACTATACTATCTGAGTATATCAACTAAACACCACAGCAGATAACCATACCAACCAAAAAAATATACAGCCCAAACCATGTCATTCACTCTAACCCAAGCATACCTCAGTCATGCTGTTAACAATACAGGCCATATCAACCATCATACCTCAGAAATACTGATCAATCATAACAGTCAACTATATTGACTACCATTTCAGCCCATCTAACTTCACCAGTTACACATATAAACAAGCCATACCAACCACTGTAACTGATGCATGCCATCTGCTCTACCAACCAACATCAGACAAAGTATACTCATCGTTCATACATATTTCCATAACTCAAGCATACCTTAACAATTCAGTCCACACTAACTTACGAAAAATTAACTTACTATCCATAATTTCTGCACTACTGGTCGACACCAGCCAAATATAAACTAGTCACCATACCAACCAACCATCCATTAAAGCCCAAGTTATACCAGGTCAACCAGCATACCATCTCCTACAACCAAAGAACAATTTAGTCATACTAATCAACCGCACCGTCCAATACACCAAGCACAATATCCATCATAGCTCAGGTGTACCAAGAAACATGGCTGCTGGACTTTCTGGCCATTTTACACATGATTGTTGGCTACCAATATGGCCACCCGCATTCAAACTTCTGGCCGCCCGCCACCGGCGGTCGCCAATAGTCGTCGCTGGTGCACTGGCCGACAACATGGCCGCTCGACACCAGTAGTCATTTTGTTAGAATGTGCGACGTCCGAGATTTGGCATTCAGACTTGATCCTTACAACAAAATGTCAGTCGTTGGTGTACTCGTTGCTGTCATGGTCGTCTGCCACCGTCCGACATTTTGCTTATGGACATCGTCGGCGCACTGGCCGACATCATGGATGCTCATCACCAACTTACAGGTGGTCATACTCTGTCTTCACTACATATGCGAAATGACCGTCGTCGGCGCACTAGTCGCCACCATGGCCACCCACCACTAGCCGCCATTTTGTTAGACAAAGTTCCCTGTGGAACCGGCGCTGGCCTCTCCAAACCTCCCCTCCAGGTGGCTGATAACTATTAAAAGGTCTTACCTGGAGCTCTACTTTCTTTCCAGACTACTTTAGCCCCCACAAACAAAAGCTAAAATCGGCTCTTTTGATCTCAGGTACCACCGGGAACTTTGAAATTTTGACACCGCCATGCTGTCCGAAAATTGAAAAATGAAAACTACATTGATCTATTCACTCAAACAAACTAACTACCTTCCGCGACTGCGCATATCCTTTCTCGATTGAATTTAAGCATGACGGTATTCCCATAACTGCCATCTCGGCTCAGTGCGCTCGGGTTGTGCAGGACTTAGTTTTGGGGGATGTCCGGTAACCAGAAACATTCCCCGCCACCTCGCCCCCGGGCGCAAAGAGTTTGTGTCTACACCCAAAACTGCTGCTCGATACGGCACTCATGCACACGCACACACTCATACATAACCAACGCTGCGCTCATTCGCTTTGCTTGTTATCCAACTGCATACTACATACAGGTACAATCACCTTTGTCAAGTCGTGAAAAGATGCCTGAGCTTTGCTCAAATGACATCCGGTTTTTATCGGGTTGTCTTAGCCGGTATTTTTGAGTGGCCAGGTGGCTGGAGGCTCAATGGGGAAGAGTCCCTTTTCTCCTTTTCCAAATGTGCTACATCCAAGGCCACGAGTCTTTTAACTCCCAGACCTTTTCTCCCCCAGATCCTCCCCTCCCTTGGGAGGGGCCTGGCGTGGCGTTTCCAAAACTGTTGGTAGAGTGCCATCCAGGATTGGAGGACTAGTACCGGACCACAGTGCACCCATTGAAGGGCTTACTGTGGTCGAAAGTACGCCTCCCATATGTACGGATGGCATCCTGAAGGCCGTCAGATTCGTCGAATCTTTCCCCCCTACTCCAATAGCATTCCTTCAGCAGAGGCAGAGTGATTAACTATGAAGGTTTGGTGGGCAGGCCTGCCTGGGCGACGACAAGCCTGTCTGTTGTTTCCATTCTTGGGAGCAGGACCCTGTCCCCTCCCTCCATATTTCTTATCACAAGGGCCAGAGCAGATGTCAACATAGCTGGGTCCTCCAGTTTAGTTAACATTGCTCCCCTAATGAGCTCGTTGTCCAACCACTGTGGGTCGTCCGGGTCAGCTTGTGCAGGCCATGCCTGTACTGCGACATCAACCATGTTTTTCTCATCAGGCCAGTCGATTTCATTTTTGTTAGACATGTGTTGCTTTATGAAAAGCCTGATAAACCGCCCCCCTCCTCGTGCCTGATCCTTTTAGGGTATAACAGGGAGAATATCTTCCAGAGCTCAAATATGAGGACGGCTTGCCAGGCCGTCCTCATGCCAAAACTTTGCTAGCATGCCTAAGTTTTAATGTAAAAGCCATCACGCCATATTAAGAGACTGCAGTTGAATGCAGCCAATAGAAGGAGATATGCTCCTTCCAATCGTGGTGGGTGGAAGTACAACCACCTCGCCTATCAACAGTGTATGCCAGGTTTGACGACATGCACTACCTTGATGGGGCCGAGGCTTATCCAACCTCTACTCACTCACTGAGTAAATGTGTCCTCTTCTTGGCGGACCAGACCTGCGCCCCTTAATAGGAAAGTATCCTGACTTTTCCCGAGACTGGGGTGCGCGAGAACACAGCTCGGTTCCAGTCAATGCTTTCCTCCAGGACGTCTCCCCCAAGCATTAGGGTAATCAACCACTGCCACCCAGAGTCCAACCTTTGATCAACCCGGCCAAGGTAGGGGCTAATATCGCTGATCCCCTGGGCACCCGCGACTTATTCTGCACATTGCTGTGCGCTGCATACCGAGTTTTCACCCAAGAGAGGCCCAACACATCCAGGATGCCAGACAATCCCTTCGTTAGTGCTCCGCCACCTCGAGATCCACTACGAGCCTCGGTTTTGGGACATGCAGCTGGCTCGCAGGTCATCACCGCTGGCGAGAAATACATGCTACCTCTGGGAGCAACATGTACTCTCGCCATGACCATTCACCAGTACACTGGTGGGGCCGTCACACACCCAGCACTTCTTCCTCTCTCCGTCAGCCACAGCGTTGTCCACTGTGTTTCCAGCCCTTACCATCGTGGAGTTGGAG
This sequence comes from Dryococelus australis, assembly GCA_029891345.1. NCBI lineage: Eukaryota > Metazoa > Arthropoda > Insecta > Phasmatodea > Phasmatidae > Dryococelus > Dryococelus australis. The sequence continues at coordinate 60,831,956 of CM056993.1, read as the reverse complement.
ATGGACTTGAGCAAGAGAGGCTATGTAATCGCATCTTACCCCATTTCCAGGGGATAGGGCTTGACCTGCTCGAGAATACACTTGCTAGAGCCACCCAGCTCATGCACCCAAGAGACAGGTCTCCACTGGAGGGATGAAAGAGCAGGGACAATCGCTCCGCATGGGTCGCGAGTTGTCCCACCAGGCAGAGCCTTACACCCATTACAGGTTGGTCACCCAATTCACCCGTCTGGCTCCACCCCGGCCCCAGCCCCACAGTTCTAGCATTATAAATGGTTCGTACGCAAAATATGTACATGTTCTATTTGCAGTTATTGCCCCAGCGTGTAGCGGTGATGTCTCTCATGCATGACTAATGGTTTACATGTATGATGTATCATATATACGTACGGTTCTGGCACTAGGTACTGTATAACTGAATTACTTTCGTAAAAGTGGGGACATGCATGTGTGACTCGACTGGCGTACCACCCTGGCGTCTCTCTCTCTCTCTCACGACTTGTGTTCTTTTCCATCCTTCCACTTGCCTGCACGACGCTCGCGCTGCTGGTCGACTGCTTGAGGTAGCCTTACAGATTCTCACCATGCTCGTGTGGTAGGTCGGATGTGTTTTGCTACTAGTGTTGGCCGGTTTAGTTTCACTCGGTTCGTACGGAATATGTTCTGCCGAGGACGGTCTGGTCATGTCTAGCATAGGTGATGACTGCACGAACGTATGTGTGATATAGTATGACTGTTCTTCATTACATGCACTGAGGTCTCGGTACATGATGACGAACCGCGAGTGCAGTGGATGCAGGCTGGTCTCCCAGTGTTGGCTGGGGGGGGAGGGGGTTACAGACCAGCTGCGAGTCTTGAAGGAGTGAGTGTAGGTTGGAGAGAAAGAGAGCGAGAGAGAGTATGACTGTGAGTGCAGTGTATGCCTATCTATAGAGGAGGGATTTAAATAAAATGTGCTCGGTGCACGGCATTTGCCTGGGTTAACGGTGACATACGAACTGTCTGTAATAGTTAATATGTCACGTAGATCGAAGGTCCAGCGACTGACCTTTTCTCCGTGCCGCATCTCGCAGAGCGCTACGCTGGTTTCTCTATACTGACACTGGTAGACTGCCGGCACACTTAGCACAAAGGCGGGTGTGGGAGGAATGCACGAGAGACACTTAAACTGCACTCATGCAGTGTGTTTAACAGACACGTTTTACAATAAAACTGGTAAGGCTGTCTGCTGTATTTAACTCAGAGGGCTAATTACTTACACGATGATTAATGTAAACATTTTTTATCTCACATCGTGTGCAATGACCTTCTTTAGGCAGGCTATCACTGTAGGCGGCGTCGTCAATTATTAAAGGTATTTCCAAAACTGGTAACGTTGATATTAAAATACCTGCCAGGGCTCCTTGCTCTTGACTTACAGGAAGTAGCCATTTTTTGTTTATAGCAATTTTCCTTTCGTGCACTCTAGCAGACGGCTGGGGAGCGTAAGCAGCTGCCTGTAGGGACCTGAGTCGAGACTTGTCACTATGGGTAAACACAACATGGCAGTTATAGTGGGACGGCTGGGCTGCTGGACGGAACTGTCTAAGTGCATACATTAAAGGTTCGGGAAGGGCCGACTGCTTGTAATTTCAAAGGCGTGGTACATACATTGAATGTTCGGGCAGAGTATGACTGTTTGTAATTGCAAATGCTTGATACAAGCATTGAAGGTTCGGGCAGAGCCAGCAAAGTATGGCTACCTGTAACTGTAGACCCTGTAATTGCAACGGTTCGGTACATGAGTGCAGGTTGGAGATGGAGTATGACTGTCATGGCCGCTACATGTTCGTCTTCATGTGCATTGGAACCGACGACGAATGATTGTTTGCAGTCGTGTCAGCATGCATGCTCAACAGGAATCGAACCTGCGATAACTTATTTATTTAAGTAAGGTACAGAAAAAAAAGTGTCAGATGCGGGATTCAACCCCACGCTCCCTTTTACTGGAATCAGAGCTTATATCAGACGTCTTAGACCACTCGGCCAACCTGTATACTTGTATCAGCGATGGAATTACATGGCTTTTGTCGAATGACATAATTATGATGTATGGTCTTATCTAGCCATCGCTTGTGCAATACACATGCGTGTGTGTGTTTGTGTGTGTGATGGGCTTGGCACGCGAGTGTAGATCGGGGACTGACTCTCTGTAATTACTAACACCGTTGTAGACAACTGTCAGCTTTTATATCGACTTGTATTACCACTCTTTACGAAAATCGAACCTGCGATACCTCGAGTTTGGATCGGGGCACATGTATTGTTTCTTTTCAATATTATAGCGGTAAGTACGTTTACAAGGGGAGGTGGTGGTGGAGATGCATTACTTGATCGGTATCTAACATGCATGGAAAGGCAGGACCGGTCATTGCGGTCCCCGCTTCCAGCGAGGTCACGTCGACGACGAGATGAGCTCGTGGCCTACGAGTATTCGCTGCTACCCCAGTTAAGGTAGGGGATAGTTCATTTCGTAATAATAATAAGCTTATCGTTCTAGCATGTGTTATGTCGTATGTGCGGGACTTGGCTATCTAGCGATGACTGTGTGTATTAATTGCGAGTGACATCACATTACATAATTGAAGTCTCGGTACACGACACACGAGTGCAAGGTCGGTCCTCCCTAGTGGGGTGATGCTAACTGTCTGTATGGAAGTAGGTACTCACATTGTAGGATCGGGGGGGGGGGGGGGTGCCTGGAAGTAAGTACGAGCATTGAATGTTCGATTATGACTGTAATTATTACCTGCTACGATACACGAGTGCAAGTCGGAGATAAAAAAAATGGATTTGATAAATTCTTGGATATTACAACCACATTCGTGGCCTACGAGTACTTCTCTCTGCTACACCAGATAAGGTAGGGGATATTTCGTTTCATAATAGTAAGCATATCGTTCTAGTATGTGTTGTATGTGCGGGTTGACAACTCGTGCATGCGAGCGGGCGTGCGTGTGTCCGCGCGTGTGCGTGTATGTCTACCGGTTTAAACAGTTACTTTTGTAATGCTTTCTTTTGAGTTGGTGGATGTATTGTTTCCTTACCAATATAATTGGGTTATGAGTTTGGCAACTAAATGGTTCGGACGACCAGAACGTCCTACTCTGTCTCGGTCCACCATCTTGGAAGTCGCATTGTCTAGAAAAACGGCGGCTGGCGACAAGTGCCAGCCGCAATTTGCACATATGGCTGGCTAAGGCGGGGAGGGGGGGGGGGCTGGTGGCAGGCAGTACACAGACGACGACTGTCATTTTTTGTACGAATGATGTCTGAATGCTGGTGGTGGGGCGGGCAGTGCGCCGTACAGTGACAGTCGCCGGTGGTGTGGGTGCCCATGATGGTGGCCAGTAGGCCGACGAGTAGGAAGTGCTGCCAGGGTGATCCCCCACACATCTACCTACAATTGATGCCTAGATTATACAGTTCGGAAATTACAGCCACCTATGCTTCTAAGTTGACATAGGACATACATGTCCCTACGGCCCTTCTCCTAGTCATGCTTGATGTGCATGTTATGAATTTGGAAACTATAACTCAAACGGTTCGGTAATTACAGCCAACTATGCTTATATGATAGCATAGGGCATATTTGACCCCACGACCCTTCTCCTAGTCGTGGTTGATGTCTATGTAATGAATTTTGCAACTATAACTCAAATGCCTCGGGAATTAAAGCCCCCTATGCTTATATGTTGTCATATGGCATACTTGACCCACGACCCTTCTCCTAGTCGGGGCGGATGCCTATGTTATGCCCTGAGCGCGAGGGTTGGAAAGGGTGTCTGCTCTCTGTTACACGTGTGCTCGGGGGGTCGGTGCGCGGCGACTTAGCTGGAGCTTGGCCAGGCGGTGGCGAGCGCACAACGAAGTACGTCCAGTGGTGATGGGCGACCATCGGGGGGAGGGCAAGACCTAGACAGTGTGTGTAAGTGTGGCAGGCGGTGATGCCGAGGATGAGAGAGTGCGGCGAGGAAGTGTGTGTGGCCTTGCCGAGGGAACAGGAGAGAGGGAGGTCTATTGTTCACGGACAGGCAGGACCGGCCATTGTGGTCTCCGCTTCCAGCGAGGTCACATCGTCGACGAAGACGGCGACTACGACGACGGTGAGATGCGCTCGTGGCCTACATGTATTCACTGCTAAACCAGTTTAGGTAGGGGATAATTCGTTTCGTAATAGGAAGATTATCGTTCTAGCATGTGTTGTATGTGCGGGGATTCGACTGTCTAGCGATGACTGTGTATTCATTGCGAGTGACATCTCATTACATACGTACACACATACATTGACGTTTCGGTACATGGCTCGCGGGTGCAATATCGGTGAGACTGACTGCCTGTCTGGAAGTAAGTACACTTACACAAGTGCTTGGTGGGTCGACATGCAGCGAGTCGCTGGTGTTTGGCCGAGCAGTGGCGAGCACTCGAGGATATATGGTGAAGGGTGATGTAGGCACGCGGAGGGGGAGGATAAGGGATAGAGAGAGCATGCGAGGACGAGTGCATTGTCGCTGGTCGAAGTGCCGAGGAGGAAAAGCGCATGAGTAAGCGTGTGTGTGGTCCAGCAGTGACACCGAGGGGACAGGAGGGACAGAGGTAAGTAAGAACAGGGAGACATGCAGGCCTGCATATGGCCGCACGTTCCTTCTCGTCGTCGGGGGTGTTATATATGTATTACGATTTTGGTAGTTGCATCTCAAATGCTTCATAACTTAGAGACATTAATGTTAGTCTTGGTTGATGTCTATGTTATGAATTTGGCGATGATATCCCAAACGATTCGGTTATTATACCCAACTATGCTTATACACTGGTGTAGGGCATGATTGTCCCTGCGACCCCTCTCCTAGTCATGACGGACATATATGATATGAATATGACAACTATATCTTAAATGGTTCGGAAATGACAGCCACCTATGCTTATAAGTTGACATGGGGCATATTTGACCCCGCGAACCTTCTCCTAGTCGGGGTAGATGCCTATGTTATGAATTTGACAACTATAACTTAAACGGTTCTGATATTATAGCCAACTATGGTTATAAGTGTTATGTACACACAGACTTATGGAGGAGGGAGTGGTACACGATATCCGAAATTGATCGTTCGTGACGCCTTGATGGCCCACCGCCACCGCCTGTGAGGCTCTGGTCGCCAAAATGGTCGACACCATCAGCTGCTCGCCAATTGTCCTGGGTAGTCATAGGTCGTCGATAACAAGATGGCCACCGGGAATGATAGGAATTTGAGAAGCTCCGAATTCGAGAGAAGCTCTGAGCGATTCAGCCACATTGGGCAAACCTCCGCCACAAAATGCAAACTGCCCAGGTTATTCTTATTAGCACTGGCGGGAGGGAAATTCGGGTAATTTCGAGGGGAAAAGGGGAAAAAATTGTGTTTTTGTTCTATGAATTCGCCATTTTGGACGGGAAAAAGGAAAAAAAAGGGAAATTCTCGCTCCTCGGGTCCACAGCCCGATTCCTGGTAAGTTAGAAGGAACAATCTCATACCATAGGCTTTTCATGGTTAAATGCACATTTTTGAAAACCCTGCTTAAGAACAACGTGTTCTACGTCTATGAACATTGCGTATTCTTCCGCCTAATGCAAAACTAACATTGCCTTGGCCTCATCACATTATTCATGTGTCGGTCAGGTGAAACGGTGGAATTATTAGAAAAGTGAATACGTTACAAATCTGGTAATTTTTACACTTCGATGCATTAAAAAAACAGAAAGCGAAAGAAATAATTTCAGTTATCACTTTTTATTCGACGTTAAGATGTGGAACTACTTTTCATCCATCATTACCAAATTTACTGGGCGCATGTCACTCGGTGCACCGTTATAATATATGCAGGCAGGGCCAGTGACTTCTTTCTAAGGTTGATTTATAAAGTACTCACTTTATCGTGAACAGTCTTTACTTAGATTCACTCTGATGTAGTGGTTCGACTACTCGCCTCTCACCAAAGCAAACAGGGTCCGATTCTCGGCGGGGTCGCTCCCGGATTTTCGTATGTGAGAATCGTGCCGGACGATGCCGCTGGTCTGCGGGTTTTCTCAGGGATATCCAGTTTTCCTTGGACTTGCATTCCGGCGCTGCTCCATACTCACCTCACTTCTCGTGGGCTCTCATTTCCCAGATGTTAAGAACCACCCAAATATCTCCACTCCACTCCGAAGCTTCAGGGAATACGGAGAGATCTCGTATTGTGTATGTGCACTCTAAATCTGAATCAGTGAGAATTTCACTGTTTGGATCAGTAAAACGTATCTGACTGATTCAACAGTCACTTCAGTGAATTTAAATGATAAATCAGTGAAAAAATGCCAGATTTCTTTCACGTAGTCATTCAGTGACATTTTCTACTGATTCATCAGTCCTTTTTTCCACTGTTTACTCAGTGGTTTATTTTGACTAATGGATCAATTATACAGCGTGTAAAAATGGCCGTCAAAAACGTTCGAAAATGGTCGTTAAATAATGTGTATCAAGTGAATTAACGACGAATAAACTAATAAAAGCAATACAAAATACTTTCTCAAATGTGTTTCGTGTTTCAAAACGCCGTTTTATGAAGTAATAAGAACACCCAGCCTTTCATTTTGTTTTTACGTCTTCCATTTAGTTTTAAAATAATCTTCACAGCGCTCTATTTGAAGGTTTAAGATGCATATAATGCAATGAAGAGAGTGCACTCATTTATGCTATTCGTTTGAACAATTCTAACGGTACCAAGTAAACCTAATACGAAAAGTAAGGTAATACAATTTAAATCTTTACGATTTCTTAGCGAAAATACAAGATACATATTTCCCTATAATTATTTATATTTGACGTGGTAGTGCAGGGTAGAATGTGACGGTCTAGAGTCGAAAGGTTGTGAGTTCAATCCTGGTTGCTTCTAATGTTTTTTTTTTTTTTTTTACTTTTTTGAATTACGGTTAATTTCGCAATATAAATATCATAAATATGTTTGTTTAACGTAATTATGTGGCTACATTCAATGAAAAACAATATTTAATTCGCCACTGTAGTCGGCCGTCACTTATTGAATCAGTAAAATAATATCACGTCACTAATTCAATCACCGGAATTTTTTCACTAAAACGATTAGTGGTTTTCCGCTGATTCTAAGTGAAGCCATTTTCACTGATTCGAGTAGTTGCATATCACTGTGAATCAGTGGCTTCCCACTGATTCGAATTTAGAGCGCGCGGAGCTTAGTTCTGTTTTATGACATTAAAAGCGCGTTTCCGTATATTAAACAAACATTTCCGCAAAATTTTTCACGAATGTAAATAAATTGTTTATGGTCAGGGGGAAGGGGACCTAACAATATTTTTGTGCAACAAGCACAAACAAAAAATTTCTGACGTAATTAACTTTCCTTTGCATGGGTGAAAATCATTTTTAATAACGTTCTTAAAAGCTTATATTGTAGGCACGTCTTGACGTCTCACTGACAGCAATATCGTTAGAGATAGATCCAGAAATGTATGCAACAGTAGCGAGGCAATGACAAAAACACGCGTACGTTATACGGGACTCGAACACAGAAAACCTCCTACCAGAGCGTGGAACCATCTGTTTTATGGAGGTCGGGTTCTTCTAATGTTATAATAGATATGGTGTACTAACCTGAAATACTTGCGGGGTCATCGTTTTTAAAATAAGAGCATGAGCAACTTAGATCACGTAAGGCGTACAGTATTTCTATTTGTGTGAAGAATCTGGTAAAAATCGGTTTATTGGTTCCAGGGATGGGGCATAAAATTTCTACTTTCTCATTTGGCGATGCTGTAAAAAAAAGGCTTAAACAGAGGTTATGTATACATGGTTTCGTTTATATAGACTACTCTCAACATACAAATTTAGTTGAATTAAGTTGTACTGTTTTACATACATAACAACTTATCTCAATTACTTGTAGGGTCACCATTTCTTAAATCAGTGTCTGGCCACTTAATTCACTTAAGTTTACACAGTCTTCTATACCACAACTCGTGCGCGAAATTTGGTGGGAATTCGTTGAATGGTTCCGGAAATATGGAATAATTGTTCAATTTTTTCATCTGGCACTGTCTTACCTAAAAACTAGCAAAATGGTATCTCTCTGCGCATAACTGATGCTTCTAAAGAATATTGTTAGCATAGTCTACACCGTTTTGTTGGTTTTTGTTTAGTTGTTTAATAGACATGCCATACTAATTTTAATTAATTACATTCACACAAATTAAAAGCCTACCCTACCTAAAACAAGTAAGTTTCCATATATCACTGTAACACTACTTCCATGTAAAATTTGGTAGGCATCGGTTTATTTGTCCCGAGACACGGCATAAAACCACCATTTTCTGATGTGATGATTTTCAAAAATGGAAAACAAAAAGGTCATGTATTAGCACATTTGATGAGTGTCATAGACGCGGACAGCTTGTAAAGTTCAGTTGAAATTCTTTGGGACATATGCCATATTAAACAAAAATATTTACATGGCTATGTTGAAAATATGTGACTAAACCCCTTAAATCATATAAAATATAAATGGACTGCAAAAGTACACCTTGCGACATGAATTTGGCGGGAATTATATAATTGCTTCATGAGATAGGACATAAAAGCTTAATTTTGCATGTGGTGCTATCTTCTAAGATGGCGGGAGAATGAATTTACGTATAAGTATATTTGATGCTTGTGTAGATACTTCCAATATACAAATTTAATTTGAAATTGTTTTCGTGTATATAGGATACTAAGCTAAAATGTTTATACAGCCGCCATTTTGAAAATAAGTGTCTGACCCACTTAACATTCACTAATTGTTTTGACCTACCGTAGCACTGCTTGTTTGCCAAATGCAGTAAGTATCGGTTGATTTTTTCGGAGATATGACCAATACATTGTTTATTCATATTGCATTATCTTACAAAATTGCTTACAAAAGTAGCTGTTTGTTTGAATATATGATGTTTGTAATATATACTTTCAGCATAAAAAGTTTGGCCGAATTCGGAAGAATGGTAGGGTGAATAAAGCAAATAAACTTAAATATTTGTATGGCCACCAGTTTACAAAAAGTGCTTTATTAATTTAAATCGCATAGTTTTTACATAACCTACCAAGGTATTAATTAAATGCCAAATCTGGCGAGAAACAGTGGGTAGTTTTGTAGATACGATGTCTAAGGTTTTTTATATGGCGCTATCTTCCAAATGGTGGCTCATAAATTATATCAATTTCTAAATTAAATGCTTACATATGCACTGTCGACATACAAAATTTGGTAGAAATCGGTTAAAATGGTTTCGAGATTATCCTACATTTTAAAAATAATCATTCAGCGTGGTCGTAAACTGTAGTAGTCGGATGTAATTTCTAAGTATGTACTATATGAGGTTACCGAGTTTGGTGAAATTCGGGTTCACGCGTTCAAAAGTTTTTAGGGACACAAACAGAAACATATACACTTACTCTCACATCCTCACAGACAGGAAAGTGATCTCAGAATCCTATCTTTCATTCATAAAGTAGGGGGGGGGGGGGGGTTGGCACACATCCATCAAATTGACATTTTATGATTGTAACTGATAATTGTTACAATTTGTGAACAAGAAGTTATAAAGCATGAAACATGCTGTGTTATTGATCTTTCCACTGTTTAAGAACGCAAGGAAAACGTTTGGACAAGAAAGCAATAACAGCAAACAACGCAACGTCTTATGAATAACCAATTCAGAATATACGTCAGTACTTAAGATTGACGCTCGGACGGGCATGAAAATCAGAAAAAAATTAAAGATATATTGCAGTTGTTGAAGTTAAAAATAGTGGCACTTAGACCTATATTAGGCAATTAAAGAAAAAAATACACATTTTATTTTGACCTTAAAATTTTATCTCAAAGGTTAACCTTCAACTAGTATGGTGGATTTGTATCATGTGTGTAGTATGATGTGGGTAAAACTGACCCAAATATTTAAATAATTTTTTTTAGTAAAATAATAATGTAAAAGTTATATATTGTATTGGATATAATTTATTAGCTATAATTTTATAATTGTAACTTAATATTGACACAAAATCCTTTAATTCCTAAAAGAAAAAATAGTTCTATCAATACATTTGTATTACATGGATGGAAAACAACCTTTCAATCACCTTAAGGTTTTAAACACATTTTAATAAAATTCACTCATTTAACATATAAAATTTGTTCTTTGGGAGTGTTTTATTGCCCTGACACAAAGCATTTATATTCAAAGTGGGGCGTCGTCTTGTTCAGCACACATCACTTTGGCTCACAGTTTTTGCAGTATTTCACACTACAGCTTTCACACTACTAGCCGCTGACACTCTGTACATGACTCTTTTATTTTTCTGTCCATCTTGGAAGGGCAGCTATAGCACCGTCTTCTTTTCCCGGTTGAAATGGGTCCATTGTTGCCCTTTGGAGGAATTGGTACATCAACAATTCTGCAGATAACCTGTCGAAGTTCAAGCGGTAATCGAGCATTGTACATACGACGTAACATGTTTGTCTTGACAAGTTGCAGCCCCAAGTTTTAAAAAAAAAAAGACGTTTTTCACAGTTTTCCAGATGCATGTAAGTGAGAATGATGAAACTGTTGACCCCTGCTATATCCAATATAGCATAAAAGACATCCATTGACCATCGCTGGGTACGTCCTCCTACCGAGTAACAGCCACATTTCTGATCGAGACTGTCAACTCCGCCTTTGGTACTGTCGTAAAATTCAATTATGTCTGGTTTCCCAGAATTTTCATTGGTTTTAGGATTATGGTGCATGCTGGAGAGCAACATAATACATTTGTTGCGTTTTGGAGCATGTGACAACAAAGTAATGTCCTTGGTATATCCATACAGAGAAGATCCTTCTGTGTGTGTTCTACTGGCTTGAAATTGTGATGGGATCTCTCTTTTATTCTTCCTGAGCGTGCCTACGTAAGTGAGGCCCTTACAATTTTTCAAAATCTGGACAACTTCAGCGGATGTAAACCAGTTATCTGCTGTGATGTTCCGGTTGGAGCCAAAAAGAGGAGCTGAGAGTCTCAAAACTGCCTGGGTTGCCTTAGAAAGTTGCTTCATTTCTTCATCAAGTCCAACTCCATCTGAATCCTTTCCGGCATAAATATAACTGTTATAAAAGTATTTGTTTTGTGCAACTGTTAAGATCATAACTTTTATTCCATACTTTTGGGTTTACTTACCATATACACTATCTACCAAAAAGTAATTGGGCACCTGTCTACAATGTTTGCTCGGTGGTTATCGCCCCGTTAGAATCTCGTAGGGCTATATCAGCAGTCACCCTGTAGTACATGCTCTCTACGAGTGTTTGCAGGACATCCACGGGGATTCGTCGCCATTCCTCTTGCAACCATTTCATGAGCTGAGCAATGGATTTTTGCCGCGCCTGACGAGCCCTTACCGGCGATCCAATTCTTCCCAAAGATGTTATATAGAGTTGAGGTCGGGGCTCTGGGCGGGCCAGTCCAATCGACGAACATTGTTGTCGGCGTACCACTGCATAGTAGCCCTTGAAACATGGCGCCTGGCATTGTCATCCTGGAAGTAACACGGGTCCATTCCGCAAAAATGCCACAATTTTGGGAGCATTTCATTATCCGGAATGTTACAATAGGCCTCTGTGTTCATGCTACCACGGACAAACATCAGCGGTCCTATGTCGAAGGCTGTGAAACACAAGTCAACTGACGTACTGAATTACCTATCTTCACGGGTGGCCAATTACTTTTTGGTAGATAGTGTACATTCTGAATTTACAGTTTCCTCTGAAACCAACCAACGTTTCGTAGATACAGACAAAACTGCCAACTGTGAAAGAATCCTGGGAATTTTTCACAAGTTAGTTGAAGACACAAGAAATGGCAGCTAAAGGATCGTTTTCCCTGCGAATTTCATGGTCAAGTGCATTGTCCAACCTCATAACACTCAAAAGAAAGAGATTCCTCTTCAGACACATTGTCGCACGAAAAACGTCTCGACCAGTCCCGTCACTTGCAAACAGTGAAGTTACATCTTCGTGCCCAGATTTGAATGCTCCACTAAGATAACAAAAACCTAGAGTTGCCTTGAGTTCAACCATATCCATTTCTCTAACTAAATATCTCATATCTTCTGACCAGCGGCTTTGAACAGAAAGTATTTTCTCATTGGTGCGTTGAAGGATTTTGTCTAACATGTTTTGACTAAAGACACATGATCAATCAGTTTCTTCATTAGAATTTTTATCAAGGTTCTTTGCTTCGCCTATAGTACCAGGCAATTTTCGTACAAGATCGTGAGCAGGAGTCCTGACACTGGGACGCTATGGGGGATTGGCTGACCATTTGAAAGGGTGACAGCCTTTGCCATAGAAAAATCGCACATTGTTAGCACCGTCCAGTCCACCAATTCCTTCTTTATATTCAAATTGTTCACGCCGTGTGTCGTGTTCACTATCTTCTTGACTGTCCTCGCACTCGGAAATATCACTTTCAACATCATTAAACTGCTCATCTCCTTCAGTCAATGCCCTTTTACTTGATTTACCAGCCATAGTTGGTCAAAAATTCCAAGCAGACTGCCAAACTAAGTTCGCTTACAAAATAAAGATAAGTCACAAAAATAAAACACTTATGAACATGGGTGAAAATTGCCGTTTTATAAGAAAAATCTAACATAAAGAGTATGGTACGGGTCTAACTGACCCAGACGCTCAGACCCTGACCACTCAGACCACAGCTCACCTAACAATTGGCCCTGAAACATGAAGGGAACCAAAGCAGCTACTGTAAAATGGAGAACTCTAGCGGGAAAAATGTGAACTGCACGAAGGAATGAGAATATGCACAGCAGCTATCTGACCCGCACCATACCAGTTAAGGGAATTCAAATACGGGCGAACCCCATAACAAGTTACCAAGAAAGGTTCTCCATGGCATTCAAATAACGTGAACAATTATTTTGAGCTGTTTGTTCAATTAAAGATTTATATATATATAAGAATACAATTCCTACAGCTCGTTTCATCCATTTTTTAAAAGTCATTTTCCACCGTTTTCATTACTTTTCAGAGTGGTATTTCATACAACGAAAAAGGATGTAAAATTCTAGAAATGTAGAACATAATTTTAGTCTCTTAAACATCCTTAATAGTTGAACGCCACAATGAACACATAAAATTTTATATATATATAACATGTCTAATGTTATATGGTGAAGTGTGTTGTAAAAAAAGAAAAAAAATAGAATAAAGAGCACTGGCTGATTATAGGTGTTTGCCTGTTGAAAGTGTAGAGGTACAAAAGCACTTACGGCGAACACAGGCATTCGCTTCACAGGCCTCATCGACTCTATGTTAAAGGTACTCTACGCTCACTGCACTTTCCTTTGGTAACGTTTCTGTACTTCATTTTTAGATAGGTCTAACGTGAAAATTCTACCGTCTCTATATTAAATTAACTTTTCTGTGCGTAATTTTGGTGTAAAATGATTGATTAAAAAAATTATCCTTAAAAATAAGCTTTCATAACAATGGAAAAAAATATACTTTATTACGTACGTGTAAATTTTCTTAAACACTAAACTACTGAGCTTTTAAAAAAATAATAAAACTATTTCCTGATGATTTCCACACCTTTCGATGGTCTAGACAGACGTCTGTCTAAATTAATTGTCATATAATGCAGTTTTTGGGTGTTTGAGGTACAACAGGCCTATTCAATTGGACACAATTGCAGCTCCCGCTACCTGAAGAAACAAAGCAAGCAGATGACTACTGCCTGGCCTGTGTTTGCTCAGCTTTGCACGAACGTGACGCAAGCCCGTTTACCGCGCTTGACATCAAGCGATACCGCCTTATCTGCTCACCTTTTCCTTATCTCGATGGCTCGAATAGCGTGTGTGATTACGAGGTGATTAGTTGGCGGCAGGACAAGCCGTGCAGTCAAGTGACACATCTATGCACTCCCCAGCTACTCGCGGTCCTCGGTGCAGCATTGCTGAAGCAGTGCAGTTGGTAGAGGCAAAACACGTGTTCTGGGCCTACAAGTTGTGTCCAGGAGGGAGCCATCTTCTGTCGCGTTTCCCTTGTATCGTCATTCCACTTACGTGGAGAAGTTTAACCTTGAAACTCGGGTACCTTGGCCTTGATATTCACTCTTCGTTGGCTGCCGAAAATATTCTCAAAAATCTCCACCGAAAAGGAGTTGGAAAACAGTGCTTTAGAAAAATTTCTATAAAGTACTTAGAACGCCACATTATATTACGAGGAATTTCTATTCTACTTATTAGTGCCATGGGAAAGGACTTAAACAATGCCAACAATTTTCAACATGTTCTTCACACATTTTATTTCACAATTTTTAGTGCACTTTTTAAAATTTTTATAACCTAATCCAAAATTATATTAAGTGTGATTAAACATAATAATAATAATAATAATAATAATAATAATCGTAAAGATTATAAGAATGAATCTAGTGAATCTATGAATTTAATTACCATTCAATGTAATTATGCGTGAAATATTACTTCACAGCGAAGTCAAGGAGATAGGATAGTTAACTGCCACCATCTATAAGGCAAAAACACAGCTAGAGAACTAACCAGAACCAACAAACATCAAACTCCCTGTATTTTTTTTTATAACCGCAAAGCCCTATAAGCCTGGTTGAATCTCGCAGCTGAATTGTTACCGCAGCTGTTTCCAGTTAAACCCTTGGCCTGTCTAAGATGTTATTACATCGGATTTTATTGTAGCTTGGAGAGCGCTGTGCTGTTTAGTTACATCCTCGCAATAAATGTGTATTTAGCAGCTTTGATATTGACGCTTGTTGGCCATAGTCAACATTAACATGTTTCTTCTTTTTACACAGGAAGTAAATTCATATTAGATAATGGACAGTAACAGTATTTAATTCATACCCACAAGTGCTGCAAGGCTGTTTGGGATTTCCGAATCACTAAAGACACAGAAAATACATTTGTATGTCTCCGCACTTGCATACTAATACAGCCAGTAGACTTGCGTACTTGTTGCGCAATTAGCTACTCACTCACTCACTCAAACATATGTACAAATTAATAATGACTTACACTGCATACTTTCGTACAAACTCACTCTCATGAATATGGATTGCATGATCATTTACTTGCGTAAATGAATACTTTTGGCCAAGCTTTACAGCTGAGTGCCAAAATCTGTTCCACGAGAAAAGAGTTTTGGTTCAGTATCAGGAATCTTAGAGCTGTGCATTTGTTCCTCCTGACATGTTCTTCATGTATTGTTAACTACAACTTAATTTATTGGTAGATGTATCGCGCAGAGAGCTGATGACTTTAATTGCACTTTTAAATAATGTTGAATTCAAAAAGTTCGTGATATTTTGTCCTTTCACCGATTTAGATTGACTAATTTTTGTTTGGTGTGGTTAGTACGAAGGTCTTGTGGTCTAGTGGAATAATACACTGTGTTTATTTTAAGATTAATCTGAATATGATCTCTCTAAACGGAAACATTGCTATTCGACTTATCTGCAGCGATTATAAGCTTATGACAGTTAAAATCTCGAATGATGCCGTGGATGAATGAGGTGGATTTCATAATCTCAACCAGGCAACAGGAGGGGGAAGTATGGTGATGTTGTGAGATGACAAAACGTGCGGCATTTATTGGTGGGCGAAGTAACTGTACCTCTATAGATCATGGAGTTAGTTTTCAGTTCGCCACTACAGAGGAGGCGATGTCATCTCATATTCAGTAAATAGCCATGCTTTATGCCAGAAGGCTATACGTGAGTGACTTGCAAAAACACAATATTTAATTTCAAAACACATAACTAGTACACATTACTGCCTGTATTTGCACTCAGAACCCTTCGCACTGTAGGTTGGCGATTCATTTACTAATGTCACAAAGGTTGGCTATTTTCATATGGCAGAGCACTGTGTCTGGATACAAGGATTTAGTTGCATTAATTATGATATGTCCTACAGTCGGGAGCATTCCTAATGAGGGCTCAGATGTATCTGATGTTGACGACATTGATGCGTCCATATTTACTGTAGTTGATGAGAAATCATTACAATTATGTGGTAATGGCGACAACATTCAACGAGTCACCGTTTCTTAGCGGGTGGGGGAATTACAACTTCAGATGTGAACGATCGCTTCTAGCGACTTCCTCACATCACTCTTCTTCGTGCACTGATGTATTCTGTACGATTTAACATTATTATTTCAGCGTCGAACGGCGGTGTTTTGGTAGTAAAACCATAAGCTGAACAGAGGATGCTGGTAGAGTTAACGAAGCTACAACAGCCTAAGTGTAGGCACAACGCATATGGAGATGCATGACTGCCTATGGTTCTCATCATATAATTTGATTGCACGTATGAAGATGTCGCTAACGATATTGATGGAGGTATAATCCACTGCAGCCAACGGCACACCAAAAATAATTTCCTTCCCAATGTAAAAGCTTACCAAATTGCATTTGAAACCCATTGAACCGATCTGCTTTCCGTTGCGTCCTTCAGCAAACTGATGGGTTTTTTATGATCCCGCTATCCAAATCCCTACCAAAAAACCTAACGCTACTCGTTAAAAATAGAATGTTAATCTTCGACAGGTCTGCACATGTTAAAGTAAACGTTTCACTTCGTCATTTCCTAAATCCTCTGACATCACATTACATACGTACAACTCCCTAAATGACAAAAAAAAAAAAATTCACTTAATATACCTCTTCTCCCAACCCTTCATAAATAAGGACGTTAGTGATATAGTGTTTTACAAAGATTCGATACAAAAAATTCTCATAATTCTTCACTGTTCTGAAAAAAGAGTCATTAGTTTCTTGCGATAGTTATGAAAATAATACTTAATGACATGTTCCCTTTGTTTCGAACATTCAGAAAGAACGTTTTATTTTTCCTCAGTGAGCTCACATGAAAAATCCATTATGAGCATTTGCCGTAGGACCAA
The DNA here is from genome assembly GCA_029891345.1 of Dryococelus australis. Classification (NCBI taxonomy): domain Eukaryota; kingdom Metazoa; phylum Arthropoda; class Insecta; order Phasmatodea; family Phasmatidae; genus Dryococelus; species Dryococelus australis. Next base: position 60,814,897 of record CM056993.1, on the reverse strand, counting down.
TTAAAATATCAGTATTTTTTAATTTGAGTTTTACGCTGGACAGACGCTACAGACGACGGTGTCATTAGAACACCAGTTCCGCGACCTGAAATTATTAGTGATGCTGAAGATTATTTGCTGTAACAGCCACCGAGTCGGCTTCCTCGACACGTGGGTATAGGCTAACGTTTCAGCGACCACGACTACCGAGGACTTAAAAAAAAGTACGTCACTAAAAGTCGCATTTAGAACCACCCCACCCCAGTGGCTAGCTGAGATAAGATAGCATACAAACACGACAATGCTCCCGCGTATCAACACAGAACGTACAAAAACGCACAATCGCGCGTGTCTAGATGTATTTTTTCAGTACTGAAAAGCAACACGATAAATCTTTTCTGTAGTAATATTTCTGAGATTTTTTAAATTTTTTAATCCTGCTCAGACACGAAATTATGGATCTCAAAAACGCACACGTGTTTATGACAACGAAAATATTCGTCGCTCTTCAGCGTTGATTTTAAAGCGTTAGCCTGGAAAGTAATGTCAGCAGTAGGGCTAGTCACAGTAAAGTGAGCACTTTTGAAAGCCGTCTCATTTGGAATAACAGTCAACAAATGTATTTTATTTTAGCCGGCGTAGACGTTAACTTCAGAGTGTGGTGGAATACACACACTGGGTTTATTACTTACATGGCAATATTTATTTTAAAAGCTTTTTAAAGGATAAAAAATGGCCCGAAGGAAAAAGTAACTAGGGCGTCAAAAGTGTTCACTTTACCATGAACAGCTTATAGGACTCTGCTTCGATTTAGTCGTCACGTCTCTTTCACAATTCTTGGTAGGCGACTATCTAACAACGAAAATCATCTATCTTGTCCTGATTGCGACCTTGACCTCGCTCTTGTTGGTTCCCGAAATATGAAAAGCTATGTCCAAGTAGGTTATGCACTTTGCTGGGAAATGAAAATTTTTCGCAATTCCCGAGTTCACTAAACGAAAGTTTCTCCCACTCAGCTTAGAATTTAATTCGCTCCCTAAACTCACCGCCCCTAAATTCACCAATTCCACGTCCTTCGGTTAGTCGGAGATGCGTCCACGTGTAATTTTCTTTTATAGTACACTGAAAAAATATTCTGGTAATCTTTATAAACTGTAATATAAGCTTTTAAACTACACCGTTTATGGAAATAGTACTGCTGTGTGTATCAGGCTGAATATATGGGAATGTTTGGCAACTGTTACGTGCAGCAACAGGCATGATAGCCTGATTGCAGTAGCACAAGTATATTGCGAAGAAGTGTAACAATGAAGCACTTCTAAACAAACCCCGCCAGGCAGGCCGAGTGCGCCGATATTACGGCAGGAAAAGCGGCGAATGAGGTATCGTCGTCTGGACGCTGCACCAGCAAGACGTCCAGAGGTGGGGGCGTGCCGTCCGCCGACATGCGTCTAGTATTCAACCTATGGCATCATGGACAAGGTGAAGTCGGATTATAGTAAACTAGTCAGAGTGGCCTTTTATCTAAACAAGTAATAGGCATTGTGTGGAAGGCTGGGACAGAAGCCTATGAGCGGGAGCCGAGAGCGAACGGCCATCGTGGAATCCCCCCCCCCCTAAAACTCATTTTCACATAAATTCGTACGTTTTAACACAAAAATGCCTTAAAATTTCTCTTTTGCCTTGAAATTTCAAGTTTTTTCCTTAAAAACACCGATCCCCTGATGTGCAAAACCGAGCCCCAAAATTCGATTTCAGCCATTTGGGGGGGGGATTGTTTTTTAAAGGATAAAACGGGGAATTTTTAGGGAAAAACGGGAAATTTCTTAAAGAAAAAAGGGAAATTTTAAGGCATTTTTGGACTAAAACGTACGATTTTGTGTGAAAATGAGTGATTTTGAGGGGAAAATTCAGGATGGCCGTTGGCTCCCGGCTCCCAGTCCTAGGTTCCTGTCCCAGCCTTACACAATGCCTACTACTCAAGTAATTTAATAACGAATAATATGAATACCAAACACAATGTAACCAAGTAAACTTAACGAGAACTCCTACGATTTAACGGGTAACTAACATTCTGTAACGAGTTGTAAAACATATTGTAAAGAGCTGTAATTTGATAGTGATTTAAATAGAAAGACGATAGTGAATATATTTGAGTTCACCACTGTGTAAACCTTACCCCAACATGTACGTTTAATATAAAATATAATTAGCGACATTAAAGTCACACGCTTTTAAAAACGTAACGCAACGCTACTGCATACGATTGGAAACCTCCCTACGCATTTGATTCTTTTCTGAGCAACTGTAAAAACGTTGCCATGAATGTATAGGAAACTGTTCTACCATTCGCGTTTTATCACTGTATGTGTACACTGATAGAGTAAATTTACAAATAATCTCTTCAGGTGTATGCAGGAAAAATTTAGCTCAAAGATATAGAAGTCTCGTGACAATATCGTGTATCGTAGCGGACCAGTCGTTGTTTCCCACTAAACAAACGTAAAAAAAGAAAGTAAAAAAAAAATCTCTCTGTACTGTTAGAATCACGCATTGTTGTGTTATCGTTACATGCAAGATATCGAGCCGGATATGTTTAGCTCACCATTCATCGGCGTAGGTTACTAGTTTGTTAACCAGGAAACACAAGTTAGCGACATTCATGTAATGAAACATCACACAAAAAAAAATCTTCGAGGATAAAATCGTTTTGTAGTATCCACATTCTTACTTTAATTACTTAATTTTGTATATTGTAATTAATGTATCTCCGTTTTTACAACGGAAGTTAAGAGTGGAGGAAGTTAATAAAAACAAAAATAACTTGAAAATATGCCTAAAGAAATGGCAGAGATTTCCTTTCTGCCTTTGAACAATTTGGTTCCTAGATTCTAAGGAATTGCTTGACATTTTCTACAGATCTATACTTCAGTATCTAACACAAATACAATATAAAAAGTTATAAATAAATGTCGACATACATAAAATGTTTATATATGCTTCAAATAATTTTAAAAATCATTACCTATCCAGTCAAATTATTTTTAAGTGTCTTTCTGAGCGATTATAAAAACACAGAAAAAATTGTCAGTAATTTAAAATTTTCGTTTTATCGCTTGGAATAGCACAGAAAAAAAACTTCTAATATGAATCTCAATAACTTTCCTTCGAAACGCCTCGTGGTTAAATTATAATTTCTTAATATTTTTATCAGTGCGGACCTATGGTGTACGTAATAAATCTTTAACCGCGAGCTGGTTTCACCATAAAAGAGCACACCGTCGGCCAAGGCAGGGGCCACGGTGGTATAGTGGTCAGACTTTACTCACCTCCCACCTAGGCGAACCGGGTTCGATTCCCGGAAGTGTCACTCTCGGAATTTCGAATGTGGGTATCGTGGCCCGTAGATGTCGCTGGTCTGCGGGTTTTCTCGTGGATCTCCCGTTTTAAGAGCCGTCCACTTCTCGAAACAAGGTTGTTTAAAATTCCAGCTTACAAAACGTTGTTGTGAGAGCCTCGCTTTTGCTATAGGATATTCACTGTAAAATGAGCACTCTTGAAGGTCCTGCTTAGTATCTACTTGCATGTACGTTATGTATCCTTTCGTCTTATGTAAGATTAACATTGTCGTGGGCCTCGTAACTTTATTCATGCGCCGGTCAAGTGTGAAATCGTAAAAATGATTAGAAAATACATATTTTACAAATCTGATAATTTTTACTCTTCGATTCATTAACTATGGCAGAAAGCGAAATAAATAATTTAAGCTATCAGAAATGGTTACCATTTTATATTCGAAGTTAAGATACGGAACTACTTCTCGTCCATCGTTACCAACTTTACTGGGCGCACGTCTCTCAGTGCGCCAGTTAAAATATATGCAGGTAAGAGCAGTGACTTTTTCTAAGGTTGATTTCAAAAGTGCTCATTTAATCGTGAACCGCCTTTAACTTGGTGTTATTGTGGAGCAGAGTGGAGGGGATTGGGCAAAGCGAGGTATAAACAGAGCAACGCCGTGAATGCAAGGGCGGGGAAAACGGGAGATCCCCAAGGAAACCCGTCGGCCAGCGGCATGGTTCCGCACTATTCCCACGTGCGAAATTTCGGGAGTGACCCAGCCGGGAATCGCACCCGGTTCGCCTTGGTGGGAGGCCGAGTGTTCTAGCCACTACAGACCGCGGCCCCAACTAGAGGTTAGTGTCTATAACAATGACTCAAAGAGGCGCGCAGATATCCATCAATCCGTACTTTATTACAAAATTGTACCTTCCTTTGCACTGTGTGGTTTTGGAACTTCACTATGAATTAATACGTATTAACCTTACTGAATTGTTCCATTTTGGTTTTTTACGTGTTATAGATTTATGTTTTGTATATTTTGCGTTTCGTCGCTGGCTGCGAATAGCAGATCTCTCTCTCTTTCGTGACATAAAATTAGTTTTTGGCGGATTTAGGACTTAACATTTTCACGGGTTATTACATATTTTCTACCCTAAATTTTAATTGTACATTATTTGCTACAGAATTATAATGATTTGGTATTTTAAAATTTTTATCACGTAACTGTTGCATATTATAAGTTAGTAATTCACATTGTTTGTCTGCACTGCAGGATAATGCGAAGCGTTGAAATGCTATGGCCACGTTCTCGATTTTCAACTAAAAACTTTAGAAAGCAAGGGGGGGGGGGGGGAGGGGAACAATCTTAGCCTTAAGAAACACGGCATAGGCCTAGTACGAATAAGTAAGTTAGCTTTCTGATTTGTTATCTCAATAAATGTATTCTGAGAGTTAAATGCATGAATGTGGTGTTTTTTAATTGTTATTTATAAAAAAATAATTCTGGTACATAAACGTTAAGATATTTTGTTTTATCTTTATTTAAATGAAATAAACTTCTAGGATCACCACGTATAAAGTTTCATGGTGGCAAGTTGTACAAAACTGCATACCAATTCACTGCCTTACCTGTAGAGACGACGACGTATTCGGTGCGCGTGTGAATGTCGCCCTTAGCACTTTCGTTCTTAAACCCTTCCAAAGTATGCCAATTGACGGCATCTAGACGGGATACTCAAGCAGGGGACATACTTCCGTTTCCTTTTCCCAGCAATCATGTTGTGCACTTGTTTTCCGTGCATCTGTAGAAGTTTTAATTTGACTGATCATCCAGTAATTATTATATTAATTGTTACTACGACTGGACATGAAAATATTTTATTTCCGGCAACGATTTTCCGTCGTAAGTAGGAAGCGCTGTTTTCACGCTTCACTTCTGGCCATACTGCCACGGATCGATCTTCTGTGGGAAAACATTTATTTTCATGCGAGGTTAAGTACTCCCCGTATAAAGTTTCTGATGCAATTAGAATAGGATACGAGTGGTATTTTATGAAAGAGCCTGTCAATCTTCCGCGGGGTGCAGTTCAGTATCTCATAATGCGGATGAACGTATATGCAGACAGTTGCCCGAATCTGTAAATTTTGGCGTCTAAGAACTTGGAATTAATGTCAGCTGTAACTCTTCTAATGATTACTCCATTTGACTGATAAAATATCCAGACCAACAACGAAACGCCAGTTACAGGTAAACAGGCAGATATCTAAAAAGGGGATTGTTAATCCACGTAAATGCTGTTCACGATAAAGTGAGCACTTTATAAAGAAATGCACCTTAGGGAAAAGTCACTGTCCTTGCATGCATATATTTTAATGCGCGCACTGAGTCACATTCGCCCAGTAAATTTGGTAACGACGAATGGAAAGTAGTTCCATATCTTAACGTCGAATAAAAATTGTTAGATAACCATTTCTTTCGCTTTATGTTTTTTAATGCACCGAAGTGTAAAAATGAGCAGATTTGTAAAGTTTTACTTTCCTAATAATTTCACAGTTTCATTTGACCTACGTATTAATAAAGTGATGATGCTTATGGCAATGTTAATTTTACATAAAGCGGAAGAATACACAACGTGTATACAAGTAGATCTTAAGAAGGACTTTCAAAAGTGCTCTTGTAAGGATAAGATGTATCCACTACAGAAAGAATTGCAGTCGTCAGCTCTCAAGATCCTGATTTTAAGGCTGTTCAAGAGCCTAAATTTTTTATGCGTTTTTTTTAAAATGTATTTTGCGGTTTTGCGATACAATACAAATAACTATTTAATAAAAATACCAAAATCAGTTTAAAAATAACTCTCGCATACCTTTTTTTAAGTAGAATTATCAGCATTTCAACCTTAAATTTTATGCCAAACAATTTTAAAAAAATTAATCGAGCACAATGTTCGATATCAGCCACAGTTTTTTTTTTTAATCGTACGAACACCGCGAAGAAATTTCTTAGAAGTGTGGCATTTTGTTCGCCCGCAATTAGGGTTTTAATTATAACTATTTTGGATTTAGATTTCATTGCAAAACTTAAAATAAAATTATGGCCGAACCACTGGAAGAAATTCCATGAAATTTCATGTTATTCTAACGGCATTAACAATTAATTCGAACTGCAGTCAAACATGACAATTAAGCACAATTTTTTAATTTGTGTGCCAATACATATAGCTAAATTACTAGAACAATCACTTAGCGATATACTAATTTGAATCACGTTTTACGGAAATTACATATTTTTATCACAATTAAAGGTTTAATAATAATTTTAACACTAATTGTTGACAATATTAGGGGCAAGAGGGTAAGGGGTTACAACCCCGACCCCTTTCACCGCCCTAAAATAGGCTACGTCACAGTTCCATTGTACGATGTATTCGCGGGAAAAGTTGGCTGTCTGTGTCCTCAGTTTCAACTTACTGTGCACATAACAAACACATTTCTATTTATTGCTGTTTGTCGCTTGTGTACTTGTTACGAATTAGTCACGTATCAATGTATATATTTAAAATTGGCGGAATGGTAGGAATTGGTTGAAAGGGGAAATTTAGAAGGGCCTTAAAAGTGCTCACTCTGATGTTAATGTCCTATAGCAAGGAATTGAACATGTCTTGTAGCCTTTTCGTCCAGCTGCATGCAGTCATGGAACGCGAAGCATAGAGACTTGACGATTTTGCTGGCGAAGGATCTGCGACAAACTGTACCACAGATCCTTTATAATTGCTAATTCACATTTCTCTGGGACAATATGAATGCTGGTACTGTAAGATTGTACCTTCATGATTGATTTGCAACGTACCAAGCCAAGTTAAAAATTCACCATCCAATCATAAAAGGATCAAGACTTTATAGTGTTTTGGAAAATGTGTTGGCTCAAAAAATGTTCGCGGTTTTCCAGTGTCTCTAGTTATAATTTACTAACATATAATTAAAAGTTTCCTTTAAAAAAAAAGATACATGATTTGTGGTCAACTCAGATATTTCTAATCAACCCTACAATAAATTTGACAGCGAGGCAAGAAAAGTAGTTCAATGTTTTAATGCCGTATGGTAAGTCCAATCTTTAAATTTGCTGGCAATTAAATAATGTAACTTAATTTCTTTTTTTATGTACGTAGTAGGAAGATCTTGAATATCAATAAAATGTTAATGCTGTTAACAATTTCATAGTTTGACATGATTAGCGCATCAACAGTGTGTTCGTGGCAATGTTTCTTTCAAATGTGATGGAGGGATACAAAAACGGCAGACAGTAGCTCTTAAGTAAGAATTTCAAAAGTGCTCAGTAAACCGCGAACAGCTGATACTGTTATGTGAACGGAAGTATAACAAACTTGTGGTTTTTTTTTCCCAGCAAACATACTAAAATCTAATGGAAGATTTTAACCTATACATACATAGTATGGAAAATTTACTATATATAAGGCTGAAATGTTATAAATTCTACTTCACACAGTTCAGAACTCCAATGGGCGTTTGACTCATCTCTGAACAAATGCGTCAAAGCCACCACGGATGTAAGGAATAAACATCACCATTTGTTCTGTCTCAATACGGGTTTACAGTAGTGCAATAAATTTGAGAAAAATTCGTCAAAAGTATTTATTATTTATTTGGCAAACAGTTGAACATATTGTGCATTGGGTTATTTTTCAAAGGTTTGGTTCATAAAGTGTGAACGTAGCTAGTGTGTTCTTTAAATGATACTTGCAAATGGGAGCAAGTCATTAAATGAAAAAATAAATAGTTCTGACGTACGACACTGAAGAGCCTAGGTAATTATCAATTATTTCCCTGACAACGTAGCTGGGGAATGCCGTGTATCCTAAGTCGTTATTCAGTTAATATATTAGGTTAATATATGATTAACTAATTTATAGTTAAATAAGGCCTGGTTGTGCATGGTAGTGAAAATCCAATTGAACATATATTATACAATTGAACAAATTAATCGGTTCGATACTTTTTTTTCTTCGAGAAAAAGATTATGTACAAATCTAACCTAAACAAACAAAAAGAAACAGAGCAAGAGGAGTCAAATACGAACAATTAACAAATACTCATAAAGACTGTCCGCAGTACCTTTGCACATTTTGAATCGAGCCTTTAAAAATCATCCCATGGTTGACGTGTTTGGTTTTTTCCTATATGATCATATATTACAAGCGTTTGAACTAAAATCTTACACACTCTAAATTCGAATGAGTGGAAAACAACTGATTTGCAGTTAAGTTCAACTAATCGAATCAGTGAAAATGGCTTCACTCAGAATCAGTGGAAAACCACTGATTGTTTCAGTGAAAAATTTAGATTGATTGGTTTACTGACGTGAAAAAATTTCGCTGATTCAATTAGTGATGACCAACTGCAGTGGTGAATTAAATATTGTTTTTTTTATTAAATTTAGTTAAGTAATTATGAGAAATAAACATACTTACGATAGTTTACTGTTTGTATTGGGTAATTTACTGCAATTTAAAAAAGTAAAAGATTTTCGGAGGAAATTGGGATTGGACTTGCACACACTTTCCACTTCACTTCTCGTTTTGACCATTACGTTACCATCTTTTTTTTTTTTTCCTTGATGTTGTAGTTGTGTTGAAGTGACGTTGACGAACTCAAGTTAGACCCACTTGCTGACACATTCCCCGTGCGACAAGCGAACAGGCAATCTGCCGTGGAGGGGCCGAAGCGTGAACACAGACCCTCGGACTACACGTCAGCCAACCTACCCATGATCTATGGGGGCAGGGCTATCATCGGTACTACCAAGTCATGTTAAAAGAGAGGAAAATATATTTCTTATATACTCATCGAAAGCGTGTAGTTTCGAATTGTATGCATTGAATTTTAGTTTTTGGTTTGATTGCTACCGTTAGGATTGTTAAAACGAAAAGTACATATGAGTGAACTCTCTTCACTACATTATGCGCAGTTTGAACTTTCAAACAGAGTGCTACGATGATTACATGACATCAACGAAATGAAAGGCGTATAAACGCAATGAAAGGCTGAATGTTCATATTACCTCTTAAAATGGTGTTTTGAAAGACGAAACGCATTTTAAAAAGTATTTTGTATTGGTTTTATTAGTTTATTAGTTGTTATTTCACTTGAAGCACGTTGTTTAACGGCCAGTTTTTACACGCTGTTTTAACTGATCCATCAGTCAAACACAAAGCACTGAAAAACATTGGAAAAAAATTACATGAATCAGTAGAAAATGTCACTGAATCAATAGGTGAAGGAAAACTGGCATTTTATCACTGACTCATCAGTTAACACTGACGTGGTTGTTGAGTCATTCAGGCACTTAAACTGATCGAGACAGTGAAATTCTCACTGATTCAGATTTAGAGTTATATCTTATCTATAAATTACAAAATTTCATTTATAATTAATACGAAAAAAAACAGAGAGGAAATAAGTGTGTTGGTAACGCCTATCAAAAAATAGTTTTTATGCAGAATATCATTAAAGTGAGTGCAAACAAACGCGGCGCGTTGTCCCTGTGGTGTAATTTTCTATACTAAAGACGGTATGCTACGAATTAAGTTTCCTTGGACGATTTAATGCAAGCCTACATGGCCACTTCTATGGCTGGTTCCGTGGAAGATTTGGCTATCTACTGCTGGTATCTATGGTTGAAATTTTAACCAATCAGATATATATATATATATATATATATATATATATATATATATATATATCAAGTCATTTTTTCTGGTTTTTTTTTTTTTTTTTTTTTTTTTAGAAAGAGCGTTAAATGATTAAACATGAAAAAATAGTAAATAAAAACAATGAACATGTTAACTGATTACAAAACAGCATCTTTTGAAAATTACGGTATACATTCGTGTTTATTTAGCACAAAAGTTCCAGTTATAATAACAAAACGATTAGACGCTGTCCATAAACGCACAATGCTGGGGTCGTGAGTGAAGACTGTTTCCTGAACCCTTCTCTCAGAAGTAAAATCATACAAAATGCTCTCGTCTTTACTCGTGCGACAAGAAGCTTCGCTGAACAGGTTATCCCAAACAACCTTCCATTAATGCTATTCACGATACAATGAGAACTTTAGAAATAAACCTTATAAAAAGTCACTGCACCCTGCTTACATACATTTTAACGGGTGCACAGAGTGTCACGCGCCCAGTCAAGTTGGTAACGATGGAAGGAAAGTAGTTCCATATCCTAACGTCGAATAAAATGTGTTAGGTAACCATTTATAATGACCTAAATTATTTCTTACGCTTTCTGTTTTTCCCTAATGCACCGAAGTGTAAAAATTAGCAGATTTGTGAAATTTTTCTTTCCTAATAATTTCGCACTCTCACTTGACCCCGGCGCATGAATAAAGTGACGAAGCCCATGGAAAGTTAATGGCGGGAGAATACACAACATGCATACAAGTATACCTCAAGCAGGGTTTTCAAAAGTGCTCATTTGACCGCGAACAGCGTGTAACTGCTCGCATGCAGGCTTGTGTAGCAGGTCTCGTTGGAGCTTCCGCCAGAGCTTGCACAGACATTTTCATCGTCGCATACAGGTTTTAGTTGGATAGTTTGCACGAGGCGGAGGAATATCGTCAAAGTAGAACTTTATCGGGGCCCCAGAAAAGTAATTGTAAGTATAGTCTAGTCGCGGTTTATTCACATTTTTGAACCACAAACCTTTGAAACAGTTACGTGCTTAGTTATTTCATAATTATGCCACGTATCTCACACGTTTTATACTTGTGTTAACATGAAAGTACCTTAATGTTTGTTAAAATTGAATAAATTATAATATTTGATTTATAATAATCATGAAATAAACATACTCCTCGAGTGGTTGTTTCGGCACCTGCAACCCCTTGACTTTAAGCCGAGCAGATATACGCCTGGTGCCGCCTCGTGTGGAAGGAGAAAATACGTGTGTTGGTAATACCTAACAAGACGCAGTTCTTACGCAAAATGTTACTAACCCTTTCATGCCCATTGTAGTCGATTTTCAATATGTTGTACAGGAAACTTACATTGAACCGATACTGTATTCTGCGAGGCTAAGTTCCCATTGATGTTTCTTGTAGGTAACTCATTCCAAAACCGTGCTACTTCTCTACGTTGTAATGAGTTATCACTGATCGCCAATCACAAAGACTGCAGATTATTGGTCGTGGTAACGAAATAAGTTCTTGGCCGGTTTAAGTACAGCGCACATCAAAACATTTCCAATTTGCAACACCAGAGACTATAATTTAATGTGGTAACGAGAGGGTTAATGTGAGTGCGCTCGAATGCCGCGCGTTTGGTGGTAGTTTTTTGAGGTGGAGGGATATCCTGGAAGTATAACTTCAGCAGGGTTTCGAAAATGTTGTAAGTGACCGTGGATATAGTGATATAGGCTTTTCAATGTAAAATGAGCACTTTTGAAATCCCTTGTAGGTACGTAGTGCCTTCTTCCACCATGTGTACAATTTACGTTGTCGCGGGCCTGATCACTTTATTCGTGCGTCGCGTCGGTCTACGGAAAATTTAAAATTTTTAGAAAAGCAAATATTTTACAAATATTTCTATTCCTTGGGCAATAAAAAACGCAACGCAAAATAAAATATTTCAATATTCTCAAATGTTTTCTGAACACTTGTAATTCATCGTTAACACATGGAACTACATTCTCTCCATCGTTGCCAAGTTTACTGGGCGCGTGGCAGTTAATGTGCCTGTTAAAATACAGCATGTATCTAAATTTGACCGACGAACTTTGGCTGTAGGTTAATTACGAAAAAATAATTTTAAAATATACCTATATATAACCTGTAGTCGAAAGTGAATACCAAGGGTGGTACACATATTTGATGTTGGACCTGGAACACTTACTTATTGCAAATGTTGAAGATAATATTTAAGATGGAATACCGATTGCCTGGTTCATAGTTACCTGAAGAATCATCTTCAAACACCACAACAATCGTCGCTGTCATCAAATTATTTCATGTAAATATGAACTGTTACTACCTCTATTTCGAAACAACACCATTTTCGCGGTAGCATATTCGGGATTTAAAGGATGGAATATTAATCCTCATATCACAATTAACAAAAATATCACCTTGCGTAGATACCCTAAATCTCACCGTTTTGAGTAAATTCGTGTTTTACTTTGAAAATATTAGGCTATTTACTAATACCTGGCAGGTGGGGCATGCACAATACCCAATAACACACTGTTGTGGCTATTAAAGGGAAGGGACGATTCCAGAGAGAGGTACATTGCAGCGGTATTGTAATACACTTCTTCTTCTACTACAACTTAAAAAATGTGTACCTCGCTTAGAATGAATTTTAGACCATATGTCGTATACATGTTTTCAACTTCTTTATTCGTGATTAACCTACACCCGAAATTTGTCGGTTGAATTTACATACATCCTGTACATGTGCAGGTAGGGGCAGTGACATTTTTCAAAGGTTAATTTCAAAAGTGCTCACCCACCGTGAACAGCCTGCACGTTTGTGTTGCAGGGGCGATGGGTCGGCTGTGGCAGGTGGTTTCGCGACGCAAGCGGCTGGACCCGCGCGCCCTCGAGGACTCGAGGCTGGCGCGGGTGCTCGACGCCTGTGACCTGACGGCGCTAGGGGTCGGCAGCACGCTGGGCGTCGGCGTCTACGTGCTGGCGGGGCAGGTGGCCAAGAACGCCGCTGGCCCCGCAGTCACGCTCTCCTTCCTGTTCGCCGCTGTGGCCTCAGTCTTCGCCGGTGAGTACCGCACGCGAGTGTGGAGTGAACGGATAGGTTCGGGCGGCTCAGTATATCTACCCCACGGGTAGCTCAACTAAGAAGTTTGGTTTTTCCCACTTGGGACATTTCCGGTACGGGGTTCGATTCCCGCTTGGGGCATATCATGTCTGGCGTTCGATTCCCGGACAAGGTAATTTTTGAAAATTTTGTTTTTGAGTTCGATTCCCAGGCAAGGCACTTAATATTTTTGTATTTTTGAATACTGTGTTTGATTCCCGCTGAGGGATATTTGTATTATTTTATTTTTATTTTGGAATAGTGGGTTCGATTCCTGGCGAGGGGTATTCGTTTTTTTTTTTTAATTTTTTAATTTTTTAATTTGGGAAATTTTGAATTCGATTCCGGTGAAGCCAATTTGTGAATTTGTTATTTTGAATTTTTGGAATACCGTGTTTGTTCCCCGGACAGGATACTTTATATATATATAAATAAATGAATAAATAAATAAATATATATATATATATATATATATATATATATATAAAGTGCCGTGTCCGGAAATCGAACCCGGCAGCCTACTCTCAAAAATTACCAATTCCTAAAATTTCTTAACTACCCTCATTATCGAGATTCGAACTAAAAACAATATTAAGTGCCCTGTCCGGAAATAAAATTTTACCCTCATCGGCGATCAAGACATCTTTGTTAAGAGCCGCCAAAATCTATCAACTCAACGTACATCTCTGATTCATGGACGTACACATAATATGCGCAGCAAGTAGCCTAAGTCATTCAATTGCAATAATGGGAAAGAGTTAAGGTGTTTTGAAATACGAGTAGTCCTGAAAATTTTTCCGAAAATCTGGTGTCCTTAATAATTAGCCGAGTTTTGCAAATTTCTTTGGCAGTAGCCTAGAAATCTCAATTCCTCACATACTTTCGCCAAATATTATTTATTCATTGACTACTGCCATGGCGAGAGTGAGTGAATTAAGGAATTTGGGCGGCTCTTAACAGCGAGCTTTTGAGAGCCGATGACGGTGATAAGTGAGGTGAGTATGGAGCAGCGCCGGAATGAAATGGCGGAGTAAGCGGGAGATCCCTGAGAAAACCTGCTGACCAGCGGCATCGCCTGGCACGGTTCCCACACCCGAAATTCAGGGAGCTACCCTGCCGAGGATTGAACCCGGTTCGCTTTTGTGGGAGGCGATCAGGCAAACCGCTCAGCCACCGCGGCCCCCTCGTAGTGGAGGATTGCAAAATTAGAAAAGAAGTAGTTCCAAAACAGGGCTTCGGATAATGACCAATTAACCATGACCAGTCTTACCAGTAACAATCAGAAACAAAGCTCGCGACCGTATCACGAGCAACTAAACTGAGTAAAAAAGTAAGCCTGGCACCACAAAACATCAAAACGTTACTCCTACAGTAGAGTTAAGCAACAGAGAGTACCGTGTCTTGGAACGAGCATGAAGTAAACAGCATATCGTGTTTACAAATATCTACTGCTGGAGCAACCAGTCTAAATTCCAAAAGACATTCATCACTTTCCCGAAATTGTTCCTTTTCCAAAAACTTACTTATACACATAAACAGCTTTAATTCTTTTCAGTTAATCATAAACATTAGAGCTAAAAATACAACCTTTGTACAAGATAATTTTTAAATGCGGTAGGTAGATAGTTGGGCTTAGCGTCTCATCGACAGCGAGGTCATTCGAGACGGTGTAAGTTGCGCAAGGAAGAGGGATTGGGAGAAGAATTGGGAAGGAATCGGCAATGACCTTTGTTTGGGACCTATCCCAGCATTCGCCTAGAGTGGTTTCGGGAAACCATGGGAGGCCGAAATCAGGATGGCCGGACCGGGAATCGAACTCAGGTCCTCCCGAATGCGGGTCCACGGAGTTACCACTGCGCCATCTCACTCCGTAACTTTTAAATAACAATACGAATTTTTTCACTCGTAATTTATAATTTTCCCATGTGTGTCTGTAACCAGAATTTCCACATTTCCTTTCAGGTCGTTCGATTCTACTAAACTTCCCGCCATTTTCAGTTTACACTAGGTTTCTCGTTGAAATTGCGCGTGTAGTAGTTTGCAAGATGCCAGAGTTTTTACTCTGGCATTACCCGTTCCCAAGGCGCCGTACAGCCAATCAGAGAACGGGTACGCCTGCTTCAAAGCAACCGCAACACTACTTCGTCTCTGTGTATGTATCTGCTCTGTGCGCTCGCCATGGTGGGGCTGCGGTGGCTGAGCGGTTAGACTGCTCACCTCCAACCAAGGCGAACCGGGTTCAATCCTCGGCGGGGTAGCTCCCGGATTTTCGCACGTAGGAATCGCGCCAGACGATACCCCTGGTCGGCAGGTTTTCTCGGGGATCTCTCGTTTCATCCCCTTGCATTCCGGCACTGCTCCGTACCCACTTCAATCACCCTCATCGGCTCCCAAGACCCCGATGTTAAGAGCCGCCCAAGTCTCTCCACTCCACAAAATTTCACGCACCACCTGAACTTTATGTGCTGGCACAGACCTGTTATTTGTTTCCAATTAATAATAATATCGGCACCACTTCAAGGCGCCTGAGCATTCCAAAATTTCCTCTTTTCTCGTTCAAGCTTTGACTTCGTAACAACATGACAGTTGCCTTGAGAGTTTGTTGAGTAAAAGGCTGTTCACGATAAGGTGACCACTTTTGAAATCAACCTGAGAAATATCACTGCCCCTGCCTGCGTATATTTCAACGGTCTCACTGAGTGACATTCGCCAGTAAAGTTGGTAACAAGGGATGGAAAGTTTTTTTTTCCATTTTTAACTTTGAATAAAACGTGTTACGTAACCATTTGTGATAACTTGTACCATTTATTTAGCTTTCTATTTTTTTTAATGCATAAAAAAAAAAAAAAAAAAAGAGATTTCTAAAAAGGTTTACGTTTCTAATAATTTCGCAGTTTCATTTGACCGACGCGTGAATAAAGTGATGAGATCCACGGCAATGTTAATTTTACATAAGGCGGAAGAATACACAATTGATGTACATACAAGTAGATCTGAAGCAGGGCTTTCAAAAGTGCTCGTTTTACCGTGAACAGCGTTTAGTAGAAGTGTCGCTGTCATCACCTGGAACTGATTTGATAAGATTTTTATTACAGCGAGAAAGGAACCAGGCTGTACAATGAAAAACTTGTGTACTCAGAACCGCCGAATTTCGGTAGAATTACACGGCTTGTGAAGCCCCACAAGGTCACGTCTGTAAATCTTCTGTATTTTCTCATTTAGAAATGTATCACTTGTGTGGACAATAAAAGAGTATTTGTGTTGTTACAAACACTCGCCGCCAACAAAACTATTCCAGGGGCTGCTAAAAGTTTACAGCTAAACGTGAAAAGTATTGCAGGATGTATTTAAGTTTCGGAAGAATGGTGGCAGCTGCTGCGAACACAAAATAAATGCAACGAGGCAAGATATCGAATTTTTCTTTATTTCGTTGATTCTTGAAATTACTTACCCTTTATTTAAACCAATTTTAAAGTATTCAGCATTTTTCTGGTACTAACCCATTGGAATGTTCGACATCAAGTTTCTTGGCTATAGATGGTTCTCGGTGAGGCAAGCAGATTTTAAACCACTTAAATTTCGAAATCGATTCCCTGTCCTTAATATATATATATATATATATATATATATATATATATATATATATATATATATGCATCTAGTGATTTTTCGTGAGAAAATATGAGTACACGGTAGACTATAATACTATAAGCACCCAACAGCAGTTTAACTATTGGCATTGGTTGTTGTGTGTTTGAGAAGGCGTTTTAATATTTGACCGGGCCACTCAAAATTCAGCAACATCGACACGGCTCCTACGCAATTCGTGTGCAGACTGTAAACACTTGTCAAAAAGTATTTTTGCCAATTAAGATAGGCAAACGACCGTACAGTGTTTTGAAATATAACTTGTCTTGAAATATTTTCGCGAAATTTCATTACTCCTAAGTAAAATAGCGGCTGGCATGTCGGAATTAAAAGTTGGCAGCGATAAAAAAAAAAATTAGTCCGATACCTTTACGTCTTACGACAGTTTGTGACCCCGAAAAATCTCGCTCCTTCACCTCCTTGGCGAACAGGGCTAGCTCTTCCGTATAAATGCACGCAGTGTCAACGCCAGCACCTCAAACTGCCGGCATTTTTAGTTTCCGACAACCTTTACAACATCTCTTCTCCTGTTCACTTCACTGAAAGAACTGCTATTCGAAAAAGATTAATTGGAAAGCTAGGGGAGATGTTATGTTGAGCTTTACATGAATATTTACCCTGCCAAGGAACATTTGTGAACCCTATGGTAAAGAAAGGTAAACATTGTGCACTTGTAACGCTATATACAGGCTGAGTTATTTAAAAGACGCCCCGTGGGACATGTGTGTAACGGAGCGAGGGAATGAGGAAATACAGTACACGGGATCTCTTTTAAAGGACTCAGCCTGTATATTAACGTGTTAATTATTATAAAACACATTAGAAAACTTAATTAAAAGATGTTACAATGGCAAAATTTCCGCTCTACATTGACCATAAATACAAATTTTTGTAAAAGATCTTTTTTATATGGAGTATACAATCGTAACAGTGACTTAACCCCCCCCCCCCCCATAAGATTTTCGCTCAAAAATATGAGCTTTCCATGTAAAACAGTGAGCGATAAATTCTCTCTTTAAGAGTGGGATGGACCCCGCGTCCAAGGTCAAGAAGCGAGGGAGCGATACGGGCGATACTAACACGCACGCCTAGTGCCTCATCGCTCCTACGCGCAAGGCATGCAGTGTTTCTGTTGTAATTTGTGCAAATTAGATTTGTAACAGTGGGGTTTCATTACACACGATGAAAGACCACAGATTAAACTACGCCCTTATATTTGTACTTTTCTCTTGCCGCTTAAGGAAACTGCATAGGGAAGCTTTAAAAATGGGACATTTGACCATTTTCACGTATTATTTTTTTCAAGGATACATTTAATATGACAAATAAAATGGGGGTATAGATAATATTTTTTAAAAATCTTTTCTGACAAAACGTCGTATTTGCAGAACATTTATTTACCGAGATACGCGTATTCGCGGAAACAACTATTTCACAAAAAACGCGGGGTCCATCCCACTCTTGATGTAACTTTCAAAATCGCATAAAATTTCACTCCAATGTGAGCATAAATATTTTCAAAGTATTTACTGGCGGAAAATTAAACCAGCTTTTTTATTTTTTTTTATTTTTAAACTTTAAACATAGTTTAATTTAAGCTAAAACGCATAATTCTTTTACGTCCTGAGGGGTCTTTGGCATACTTATATTTACTAGCTGTTACCCTCGGCTCCATCCGCTTGCAAAATATAAAAAAACAGACCACCAACCAGCGCCTACTCAACTGGTTAGTGGCAAATTTTATATATTCCCTAAGAAACTGTTCATTTTTCCGGGATGAAAAGTACCCTATGGGCTAATACAGAATATAATCTACCCCTGTATCAAATTTCATCCAAATCTGTCGAGACGTTATGACGTGATTGAGTAACAATAACAAACATACAAACGTTCGCATTTACAATGTTATTAAGATTGTGTCCATGACCACTGAAGGGAGCCAATTTCTCTCGTCCTCGGCCCCAGTCAGGGTTTATAAACACCTTCCACCAGACGTGCAAGGAAATATCTAGGGGTATAGATTGCGCCAGAAATACGCATTAATAAAAAAAAAACATTTCCGGTCGAAAATTTCCAGCCACGTCGCGTTATCTTCGGCGTGTAGGATTGGCACGCGAACGGAGCCGATAAGGAAGGAGCGCCGTCACAACAGACGTAGCGTTCCACACCACCGGAGCTGAGGTCGGTCTGTATCCTACAACGGGACGGCGCGGCGTGCTCGTGCAGCTGTACTCGTGGCGTCTCGGCCCCATCGCACGTTCCACACCACCGGAGCTGAGGTCGGTCTGTATCCTACAACGGGACGGCGCGGCGTGCTCGTGCAGCTGTACTCGTGGCGTCTCGGCCCCATCGCACGTTCCACACCACCGGAGCTGAGGTCGGTCTGTATCCTACAACGGGACGGCGCGGAGTGCTAGTCCAGCTGTACTCGTGGCGTCTCGGCCCCATCGCACGTTCCACACCACCGGAGCTGAGGTCGGTCTGTATCCTACAAGCGGACGGCGCGGCGTGCTCGTGCAGCTGTACTCGTGGCGTCTCGGCCCCATCGCACGTTCCACACCACCGGAGCTGAGGTCGGTCTGTAGCCTACAACGGGACGGCGCGGCGTGCTCGTGCAGCTGTACTCGTGGCGTCTCGGCCCCATCGCACGTTCCACACCACCGGAGCTGAGGTCGGTCTGTAGCCTACAACGGGACGGCGCGGCGTGCTCGTGCAGCTGTACTCGTGGCGTCTCGGCCCCATCGCACGTTCCACACCACCGGAGCTGAGGTCGGTCTGTATCCTACAACGGGACGGCGCGGCGTGCTCGTGCAGCTGTACTCGTGGCGTCTCGGCCCCATCGCACGTTCCACACCACCGGAGCTGAGGTCGGTCTGTATCCTACAACGGGACGGCGCGGCGTGCTCGTGCAGCTGTACTCGTGGCGTCTCGGCCCCATCGCACCTTCCAGTCAACCGTCGAGCAGCGATGAAAATTATCATTCAAGGTAGGGATTGACGTCTTGTTGATATTTCCCGTTGTAGTCTGGTTAAAAAAAAAAATGTGGTTTTCGATGCAGGGCAAATCGTCGGTGCCTGACATGAAAAAAAAAAATTGAGGTAAAATTCCTTTACATGTAAGGAAGTTAATTACCTCAACATGTAAGGTAAAACTATCTCTTAAATGTTGAGCAAAATTACATAACAGGTAAAGTACTATTCCCTAATCATAGCGGTAGTACTGTCAATTTTTTTGTTACCTATATCCTCTGACGAATAGTAATTGAAACCTCAACACTTGAATCCTCGACACTTGCTGGATTGTTGGTGGGGGAGGGGGGACCACGGTCCTCTATCACTATAGGCCGATGCGCTAACCATTACACCATGACGACAGCGTGACAGTGCTGAAGAGATGCACCCATCGTGAGGTAATTTTCCCATCCATGTACGGGATTTCCCACTACCGTGTACGTGAAACTTACTCCAGAGTGCGGTAATTTTAACATACTATGTTTCCCCCACAAGTTTGAAAATATTACCTTACACTTGTTAGATAATTTTCCCATTATTTTTTGCAGTGTCGAAACTGAATTTAATATTATTTAATTGTGGTTTTTATGTGCTATAAAGTAAGAACTGGCGTGTTCGACGCATAAATAAAGTGATCGGGTCAATGGCAGTGTTAAATATACGAACGGTGGAAGGATACAAAACTGACATAAAAGAGTGTGTTAAGCAGGTCATCTAAAAGTTCTCGGTTAACCGTGAACAGACTATACATTTTCTTTGCGAAAGCACGCGCAATGGGATTAGCACTCCAGGCTCCCATCACCACGGCGATCCCGAGTCGACGCCAAGAGGATCCGAGTCAAGACACGTAGCAATCGTGGCGGACGTTGCTGAAAACTGGTGTTTTTTTTTACCTGGTGCTTCAGGTTACCCAATCTCCCTGTCCGTCCCTCTATCCGTCCCTTTTAGCTATAATCAATTCATGATTATTAGAGACCTGCAAAATTCGCGTTATAATTAGGCGGCAGACTGAACTCCAAGTTACTGTACATTTGACCGACTTCTGCCATTGGCGGGCAGTATGTGTGGCCCCCCTCGAGGAGATCTTGAGCCAATATTGTAACTTCAGCGGCGTAGTGACCAATCTTCTTCAACGAAATCAAACAGGAAGGAGACTCCACTTAAAGGTTATCCTCCAATAAAACCACCGACTGTGCTCAAGTGTGTGTGTGTGTGTGTGTGTGTGTGTGTGTGTGTGTGTGTATATATATATATATATATATATATATATATATATATATATATATATATATATATATATATATAAGACAGTGGAGTTTAGTCATCGAAAGATAATGCGAATGATTACTTCCAATTTCTCTGAAACATTTCTAAAATTGTATTTTCAGGCTATTCGTCCGCCTCGTGCAAACAAAGCTTAACTAAGTTTAGAAAATTACTCCGAAGGTACCCCATCCCGCATTCGTGTGCACTCATTTTGATATTAACTTATTTTGCATGAGAACTATTTCTCGTTAGTAGGGCCAGGAAAATGTCGCGTCCTAAACGAGTGAGTAACATCTTGAGAGCCGATGAGGGCGATTGAGGTGAGTATGGAGCAGCACCAGAATGAAATGGTGGGGGAGACGGGAGATCCCCGAGAAAACGCGCCGTCCAACGGCATCGTCCGGCACGATTCCCACATGCGAAATTCCGGAGTGACCCGGCCGGGTATTGAACCCGGATCGCCTTGGTGGGAGGCGAGCAGACTAACCGCTCATCCACCGTGGCCCCACGCATTCTAAACGACTTGTAGGCTAGAATCCACAGTTCTATGAATTTTCGAGCCTCTGCTCTCTGTTCATTGGCTGCTGCTCCTGTGTACAGCCAGTTTTACCTCAGAACCGGTGGCACTGGAGTTGGTGCTTGGTTCCTTGCAGGTTTGTTACTGCCCGAGAGTTCATATGGGCGTGTCCAGTAAACTGTGATTCAATTGCAAACATTGCAGAAATACACATCTGTTTGAAGTCTAGCTCGTCCTAAAATGAATTCGAGAAATTTTCCAGGCCCTACTCATTAGACATTACTAATACACCTATTGTTCTCTCTGTTTTTATTCGTGTCGATTATAAAGGAAAAAATACAATCTACTGATGAAACATAAATAAATCGTCAATTTAGTTAACTATAAGATATTTTTATGTTAACAGAAGCACGCGTGTCAAACATGACATATTTAGGCAACAACCAAACACGTCATACACGGGCGGGGTAATTTTTCGAAGTTTTGTTTCTGAAAGCGACACGATACAGCCAATAGTCTATACAAACTAATTAGAGACTCGAATTTTTTATTAACACCATAACCCGGACTGATCACACCCAAATGGAAAATAAATGTTTTCAGACAACATATATTATCGTGCAATGATTCAAGGAAGGAACTTAGGCTTTCACTGTGGGCTACACGTTTGTAATGTTCAAGTCAACTCCGCTGCCTTGACACGTATACGAACAATGAAATGATAAGATATGTTGCTGGTTAGAGGTGAACTTTAAAATTCAGAAGTTTACCTTCATCTGTTCCAGCTCCCCTTCGCAGATCACGTTTGCTACCTCCAGCTAGCTGCGCAAATTTTTACCCGTACTCACCACACCTTACCCGCCATATTTAAGTTAACTCATCCTAAATAAAAATAAACTGTGGGGATTAAGGCTACACGGGAACGTGAAATATTTGTATACCAGAACTTCCGATATGGTGCCTTAAACACAAATGACACTGGTTAAAAATTTGTTTGGCTGTTTCCCTAGTATGCAGTAGCGTGTGGTGAAGTGTTGCAAGGTAGGCTGTTGCTTGTTCAGTGTTGTACACACTCGGCGCACGCAGCAGGGCCCAGCAACCAGAGGTGGGGGCCGGGAGAAACGGAATGTATTGCGGCCACTCACGAGAGAGCGGCGAGGCGCCCATTGCACACGTGCTGTGGCGGCAGCTGCACTACTGCTTTTAAGTGGCCGATGTGTAAACTAGTAAACGATTAGCTACAGCACAGAGTAAAACACAGCTTACCTTGCAACCGTCACCACAAGCCGCTGCTACTATGGCAGTCATTTAGTTAATTTATCCTGTATTCTTTTCTCAACTATCAGATTACTTTCTGGAGTAACTTATTTTTTATATTACTACGTAATCCATGTGTTCCAGGGCTCTGTTATGCAGAATTTGGCGCCCAATTTCCTAAAGCTGGTTCGGCGTACACGTATAGCTACGTGAGCATGGGGGAGTTCATTGCTTTTATCATCGGTTGGAATCTCATCTTAGAATACGTAATTGGTGAGTGATTACATAAAATATTTTATCTTAAAACATGCATGAACTTTAAATGTACCATCGTTCTTGTCCTTATTTTCTTGGCGCTAAAGTGATGACCAGGGAAGCGGTTTACTACTGAGCTGGTGGTTACTTCTTACCTTGGGTTCGAACCTAGGACCTCCTGAATCTTCAGACCGGCGCCTTAGTGAACGTGACATTGGTTGAGAAAATACAAACAGTTCTGTTGGTTTGTTTTAACTGCGTAATTTAAAAGTTCTGTCGTTACAGTAAAGTTATGCCTTTCTTGCGTTCGCTGTGGTTCGACGCTAGGTGCTGCCAGTGACAAATTATTACAGTAGAAACGGTTTTGAGGCAGGTTTTCTCTCAGACAGTTTGTTGTGTGCCCTCTATATAATTCATTCCATCGTTACTTTATAGGTCACTTACTTTGATAATTCTTCCACGCTGTTGATGGTGAGAACTACCTATTGTTACTTTAAAAGTCAGTGGCACTTAATATACGTGTCATGTCTGAGTGTTTTAGTCATGCGACAAAAATCCTACCTAGCATTATGGAGTTCAATTCTGCTTCCCCTCTCCCCTTGGGGATGGTCTTTTTAAAATGATTTCCCATCTCTTTTCTGGGCGAATGTTAAGCAGTTATTTCATTTGAACATTTGTACTGATTATCCAGCTTGCATCAAAATAAATAAACTTATTATTAGTCACATCGTGCTGGCTAAACACTGCTTTGTTAAAAAAATAAAATTAATTTTTACTTTATTTTATTAGTGAACGTAAGTTTCAAAAGAACTTCGAAAATATTTTGGACGTTATAAACGTGAAAACTTAAAACATGTAATGAGAATAAATTATTTTTATTTTGTATAAACAAACATTTTCCTTTTTTTCATACCCTGTAAAACATTTTCATAACTGTAAGTCAGTTACCATCTGAAATTTATTTGTGTTTTTTGCAGGTTCAGCAAGTGTTGTTCGAGGCTTAAGTATGTATTTGGATTCCATGATGAATGACGCAATGAAGAATGCCTTCATATCGTTTGCTCCAATAAATGTTTCAATACTATCTCCGTATTTTGACTTCTTCGCATTTGTGATTTCACTTGTTCTTGCAGGTAATTTATTTTTAATTTTTCTCGTGTTTATACCGACAGAAATACCAAGAGCTCCCTCTAAAATTTGCTACCCCTGTTTTTTTTTTTTTTAATGTTTACTATTCGTGGATAATTTGTCATTCTCATAACATTTATATGTTATTTATTAAGTTTTTTTATACTCAAATGCTATGTGTTTCTTTTCTCACGTGGAAACTGAAGTCTCGCTTAGCGAATTTCAGTAACTGTGAACAATTTGCACTTCAGATTTTCACAGTGTTAATCATTTCGATAGTGTTACGTGAAACCATTCGGCTAATTTTGACTAGTGTAACTCTGTCCCTTGATTAACTGATATTGATTTTAGTCAAATGACTTAAAGCTATGTCTTGGAAATGGTGAACTTGAATCCGGATCTCGGTTTCACATTGTACGCTTTTGTTTTTAAGTCCGAATCTACTTTATTCTGGCTATCCCAGTATAATTCTGCGTTCTCTAGCCATAATTTGTAGAAACGTCCACACATTAACAAATTATTATTTAAACTGTGACCACCCTGCTTGACGTGCAGTCAACTATAAACGAATGGTAAAATATTTGAGGCCCGACAATGCTTTTTAAAATACTTCAGATTCGGAAAAAGTTCAATATAATTTTATATTGTTATTTGACGACCATTCTTCAAGAGTTTAACTTTGTTTTAAGTGTAAAATTATTATAATTGACGTAAACAATTGCACGGATATGTTGTCAGAATATAATAGTATAACATGAGAATAAGCCGTTAGAAGTAGTCAAAAGGTACGTAAATAATGAATTATTTGTACTTACAACAGTTACTCTGGTTTTTTTTTTCCGGCGTTTGTGTGCATTTTAATCTTATACTTTGGCGTAATCTGTAACAACATCGCTCCCCGTCCTTTAATAATAATAACCCATTTAGAACCAGTGTACACAACTGTATACATTACGCACGTGTAGGTAATTTTTGGTCTGTACTGCACACTGCAAAGCTCAATAACCAATGATCTTACTTGTGGGCAAATTATTCGCAAACCGGCTTACTGGTCTAGGTCATAATTGGTTCATATAACTGCAGCCGAACATTATAGCCTACAGCACATTGGCTGTGACAACGAAACAAGTGTCGTGTCGACTGAAGTACGGCACGCATCATAAAATTCTTTGTTCGCAACACTTGAAACAGTAAATTAAACCGCAGTATTCATTCTGATGCCCTTCTACATGTTGACACTGCATCTTTAAAGAATTTCTTCATTGCCTGTGTACACGCCGAAGAAGCATAAATTAAGAACTAACACAAGTTTGAGTTGAATAAATAGGTAACAAGCGAATTTCATTAAAAGTGTCACCACTAAATATTCTCGCTAAATGTTATTGATTCAAGTTTTTTTTTTGCAGATTTGCATTTAGTAATTGAAAAGTTGAAAGTGTCAACTTGTTTGGCATTCAGATTGGGCCAGAAACGTTCATCCTATGTACTAGGACTAGATTAAGTTTGTTAGTGTGTTTTCTGTTTCCAGTGATTTTGGCTGTCGGAGTGAAAGAATCTTCGTACGTGAACTCTGTGCTCACGCTGGTGAACATTGCTGTGATACTCTTCGTGATCATCGTTGGATCAGTACAAGGTATTAACATTTGAAGGCTGTTTCACGGTAAACTGAGCACTTTTGAGAGTCCAGCTTAAGACCTACTTGTATGCACGTTGTGTATTATTCCGCCACGTGAAAAATTAACGTCGCCATGGGCCTGATCGCTTCATTCATGCTGCAGCAATCCCACTGACACTAGGGAGTTCAGATTCCATGTCACGCGTCGTCAAGGGCGTGGCGCATGAAACGATAAGCACGCGAGTGAACTCGTTAAATTATTAGAAAGAAAATATTTTGTAAGTTTTTTATTCTTACACTTTTTGCATTAAAAATAAAGCAAAATAAATTATTTCAGTATTCGCATATGTTAGTCTTAACACTTATAATTCAACGGCAAGACTTGGAACTAATCTCTCTCCATCATTACCAACTTTTCTTGGCGCAGGCCAGTTAGTGTACCCGTTGAAATATTTACAGCTAGGGCCAGTGAAATTTTTCAAATGTTGTATTCTAAAAATGCCGAATTAATCGTGAACAGCCTATAGCACGATGGTGTTTCCAACGTTCGCATTATAAAGTAACGAAAAGCGAACACAAATTGATCAACTTTGAGGAAGGAAAAAAAAAAAAAATTGTTTTGTGTAATATTTCTTCGTAATAAAGAGAGCGGTAGCATCCGTGCCTATTCCTGAACTACGTTCGAGTGGAATCTGCAGCGCGCAAAAAGGAGATGAGAAGTTTTTCACCGGAAGCTGCTCTCTTATTGTTGAACTCACGACAACAAGGTCGCACTGTACATAATTCAAGTGTAACGGGCACTGCAGTAAAGCGTAGCCAATAAAAATACTTTTCTACTATATGCTTTGCATATAAGGTATTAGGTAATTTTGTAAGGAGATGCCTGCTGCTCAGATCATTATGTCGTTCAGACGTATCAAGGGGACAGTGAGGCTAAGATTCTGTCCCTCTAAGCTGCGCCTTTACCTTAAGGGCAATGTCTACAGGCTGGCAGCTGCAGAATTTCATTAGGAAATCCCATAATAAGGTAATATTGCCTCCGTGCGTTAATTTTAAAGATAGGTGTTTCAAAGAAAATGTGTTGTTCAGGAATTTTTTAGAAGATCCCTAGGAGCGTATATTTTATATATAGATAGGCAGTACTGTATGTACTTTTTCATAAACATAAATTTTAAAAATTCCTTGCTAACGGGCTATACATGTTATGAAAACATCTCAGCTGTAGCGAACTTCGCCTATAAAATTTGTGAAGAATGCCTTTTGTTTGAAACACCTTACTTTAAAATTAACGCACTGAGGTGAAATTTACTTAACATGGGAATTTAAATTTAAATTTTGCATCTGCCAGCTGGTAGGCAGTGCCTTTAATGTGAAGTAGCCTACAACCATGCTCCAGAGTTATGACACAGAATCGGTATGTACAGGCTATTCACGATAAAGTGAGCACTTTTGAAAGCCCTCCCATTTTGAATAATACTCAATAACTATAGTTTAATTTAGCATTATATGTTAACTTCTGAGTGAGGTGGAATATACACACTGTGTAGGGCCTATTACTTACATGGAAATATTTATTTTTAAAAGGTGGTTAAAGGATAAAAAAATTTCTGAAAGGGAAAAGTAACTAGAGCGTCAGAAGTGCTCACTTGACCGTGAACAGCCTATATACATATGTGTCCTGGAGTGGCGTTTCTTTTGATGTGGGCGTACCCACTTTCTGATTGGCCGTGTGAGACTCTGTGCATGTAACTGGCTACTGTGTGCTGCGAGAGGTTCCCTATTGGTTGCGCTGCCGGCTGGCGAGTAGGTCGCTAGGCTCTGATTGGTGAACGGCGTTACGACATGAAGACCGCCAGTGACGCCATTTTCCTAGCGCGTGCATCTGGAGTTCACGGATTAAGCCGCTATTCCATCTCTTTATTCTCAAAGACTCTGCATGGAGAGAAATATCTAGTTAAAGATATAAAATAAATTTGCTTTGAAAAGCTCTTGCTTACATGGAACAGTTTTTTATTCACTCATCTAATCTGCTATTGCTCCTAACATCTGTATTCGTTCCTTACGATCAAACAAAACATCTAAAAACAATTTGTTGATCCAAACTATTGTCTAGTTGTTCCAGCATTATCTACATGTATTTAGTACACCTAGGAAAGTCAAACCAATAATTCGTTTGACATGAATGAACTATTTGGTTACCGGGAAAAATTCGATTTTAATTATTAAAAATTTTGTTGCGGTAACAAAACTGCTTGGTTTGGCAAGAGTAAACGGGATTGTACCATTCGAGGTCTGGTTTATAATATTCGTTACAGTTAGGACTGTAATAGTGTTTGTTAGTGCATATATTAATGCTTAATAATTGTATAAACAATCGCAATGAAAAAAATTTAACAGGGGAAACTAATTTAACCTTTAAAACTTGAAAATATTAATTTTCGTACATGGCATATATAGAAACATTTTTTATGTAAGTCAGTAGTCGTGTAAGCCGAGAGTGCTAATGGTTTTGTATCGAAGCGAGTACTCCGGGATCGAATCTCGATCGCGATGTCACTATTTTTATGATAATTGAAACTATTTACTGTTTGTATATCCCTAGAAATTCTTTATTGAACCAATTAAATCGTACAAGTTAGTGACAACCAAATATGAACAACAAAATATTTAATTGCCTCTATAGAAAGAATTAATTAATTTGCGCCAAAAAATTGTTTTATTCATCGAAACATCCTTCTCAGCGAGTGCTCCAGCGTGGCTGGAAAAACTTTGAACATCGAGTCGGTGTGTCGAGTGCAGTCACGTGTTTCGGAATCCGCGATAATGATGACCTGCCGTCTTTAATTTTTTTTTTTTTTAATAAGTATTAATGTACTGGCATTTAAACTCTCGCCAATAAGATGTGCCTACGGGGAAACCCTGCTTAAGCCAAACAGAAATATAGTTTAAGAGCTGGAGTCCTAACGAAATAATTTCGCGGTGTTTGTTTCACCTGCCAACTGAATGCTGAGACATAATAATTCTTATTCCTCTCACACATGATACGTGCTCTACTTCAAGCTAGCTTTGTGATTCATCTGCACACAGCTGATGCCGGTAACTGGAAGATTCGTCGAGAAGATATTCCAGTCAACGTAAATGGTGGAGAGGGAGGATTTTTGCCGTTCGGTATAGCTGGAGTACTGAAAGGAGCTGCGACCTGCTTCTATGGATTTGTAGGATTCGACTGCATAGCAACTACAGGTAAATCAGCGTTTTTTCTTAAGAGTACGTTTCTTATATTTAAGCTTTTACACAACATATAAAAACGTTTTGTGCAATAGGACAGGGATAATGTATATCGCACATAGAACCCGCCATCATGATGCAGGTGTCTTGTACTGTCGTCTGTGTCTGCTTACAGTTTTCATTCATGCTGAATAAGGCATAGATGCCAATTAAGTTCGTAGACTGTAAGTTCTGTTGCACCAAGAGTTGACGTCACCACACACATACAGAAAACCGTTACTTTGTTTCTCTGATTACTTTAAATAAAAGTTATAAAATACAATTATCCAAGCCTTTTTGTATCAAAACTCAGTCAAGTGCGTTGATATAATCAAACTCATCATTAGGTAATAACATATAACTGGCCAAATACTATGAAGATAAACATTTTTAACAGTCACCAAACTTTCAACATCTGGATTTCAAAATATATTCCTTCGCAGTGGTGTGTACCTAAAAGTGTGTAATAATTATAATGTGTTAAACTATACATATTGACGCTCCAGTGTAATTTTTGTTAATTGTATCGCTATGTATAGGCTTTTCACGGTAAAGTGAGCACTTTTCAGGCGCTAGTTACTTTTTCCTTTCAACCATTTTTATCCGTTAACCAACATTTTAAAGTAAATATGGCCATGTAAGTAATAAACACAGTGTGTATATTACGACGCAATCAGAAGTTAACGTCTCAGAGTACAATATAATATATTTACTGACTATTATTCCAAAGGAGAGAGCGTTCAATAGTACTCACTTTACCGTGAATAGCCTATATCTCGATTTATATTCCAGTAAGTGAAAAGCAATAGAATGTAACTTATTTCACGCAGGTGAAGAAGTGAAGAAGCCACAACGAGCCATTCCATTTGCAATATTACTGTCACTTATGATAGTTTTTGTGTCATATTTTGGAATTTCGACTGTTCTGACAATGATGGTGCCCTATTATCAACAGGTGAGTCGTCACGAACGTCAAGTATAAGTACTTTAAAAAAACAATTCAGGGATTATAAATTTTTATGTATATTTTCGAGACATTAAAATTTTCTCATTTGAAGTTAGCTGAACGTTTTTTCAGGCTTCGTTGTGTTGTTCCAGACAATTTAACTTACCGTTCGTTTGATATTGTGTTTGAACGACTAGACACAATGTTTCAATTTGGCCATGAATGAAAACAAATATTTTTTCCAGTTATTTCTTCTTGTGCCAAAATAATTTACTTAATTTTGGATTCTTGTTATATTAGGACAATCTCTTCTCTTGAATATATATTTTATATATTTATTTATTGTATTTAGACAAATTGTTTTAAATAAGTAGTGTACATGGGAACAAATGTGTACTTTACAGGCTGTGTGCAGTAAGTATAAACAAACATAAATAAATAAATAAATATTTTTACGTGCTAAACTAAATTGTTTAATAGGTAGAAATTTTTTATTGCAAGCACGTGTTGAAAACATGGACTTAGTATAAAAAAATGTATGCGAAATCACCCATACAAATGCTTTAAATATCGAAATGAAAGCTTTCTTATAGCCATGTTCACTAAAACAATACGCAATGGTTCAATATATACACTCACTTATCAACCCAGAATAAGAGTCACCGTTCAGTAACGAGGTTGTTCGGAACCGATTATACATAAGTTAGATGATTACGTTTAGTCTTTTCTTAAATAAGACTGAATTAGTTCCCGGTGGCCGTGATCACAGAAAAATAGAGTAAAGTTGTATTATACCTATTCTCGTTTCCTGGGCATGTCTCCAGCAATAACTCAACCTATCGCCAACAGAACTTACAAAATCACGTCGTCAAACAGTGACGGAAGATGTTTGGTTGCGTTTGTTTTTTCAACAGACCGCGTGCTTTTAAATAAATGAAATAGTTTTTAAAATTACTTTTGGATATGATTTAGCTTCATTGCAGAGGATGTTTACGTACATTTCCAAGTATGCACTCATTTACAGAAACTATTTTTTAAACCTATAATACAACCCTTGTTGTTTTGATAGTGCTGTTGGTAGAACTGGGAATGGGACAAACATATCTGAGTATCGAGTTGGTAACTGTGTTTCGGAGCTTACTATTCTCGGGAGTTTCAGGTGCCATCGTTTCTCGCCGTTGTGCGTAATCACACGATGTAAAACATTAACTCTCTCGTCAGAATCAATGTTTACAAACCATAAAAGTATTACTAAACTTATTTTTATAGTAGAAAAAAATATTTAAAAATATATAGCATATTTGTTAATTGATAGAGACCTGCAAAATTCGCGTTGTCTTTCGGTGACAAGATAAACTCCACTGCCTTATGTATAACTGAGCACAGTCAGTGGCTTCATTGGACGCTAACCTTTAAGTGGAGTCGCCTTCCTGTTTGACTTCATTAAAGAAGAAGTTTCATTATTGGCTCAAGATTGCCGCGTACTGCCGGCCTATGGGAGAAGTCGGTCAAATGCACAGCAACTTGGAGTTCAGTCTGCCGCTAAATTCTAACGTGAATTTTGCACGTCTCTATAGTTGATAATACTGTTCATACGAGGTGTGGTTATTAAGTAATGATAACGAGCCCCCCCCCCCCCCCCCCTGAAGTTGTACACTCTGTGAAGTGTGAAGCGGACATATTGTAGGTGTCCTGGATGCTCCCAGAGTAAATAACCTTCGGTACATCATTTGCGTGGTTTAGCTTACGTCTGGGTTTGGGTAAAACGGAAATGTGTGGCGTCATCTTGCCGGGAATTTAGTTAGCACACAAATCTAACAGCAATCGAATTTAAAATTTCTCTTGGGGAAAATAAAACTGTCTGAGAGTTGAGGCGCTGAAAGACGTCTTTGTCACTAATAATGAAGAAAGCAAGAATGAGCAAGTCTAAACAGAAGACAATGTTAATAGTTTCCTTCGACATATAGAAGGTGACACACAGCTGAGTGGGTAACTAAGGGCCAAACCATAAACCAGTAGTTGAATTCTAAAGTCTCCGACAAAGTTGAGATAACGAGCGAGGAAGAAAATGCTGGATCTTAGGAAGAACAACTCGTGGATTTTGCACAAGGGCACTGACCCCCGTGACGTCATTACTGTGAAGAACTTACAGTGGACAAACCCATCTCTGTCGTCGATTATCCTCCACATACGCCAGTTCTGGCACAGTGGGATTTCAACATGTCCCCCAAAGTGAAAAGGTACTCTTTTTAATTCTGCTGAAGGGGAGTGAAGAAACATGACCGACCTGTTGACGAGTTGCATCACTACTTTGAACAGCGGAAAAAACATATGCAGTTGTGTATAGAGAAGGGATAGCAGTATGTTGAAGGAGATTAAAACAGCTTCTAATAGTGTGGACTAAACCACATTTTTCTCACCAGTTGCCATGCTTAATAGCCACAATTCTCAACACAAAGACGCCTTTCTCGAAAACAAAGTTTCCAACAAAGTGTGTTTTTGTCGTCGTGGTTGATGTATTTTTATCCGTACGTATAAATCAATAGGCTTATATTAATTCCTTGAGGTAAAAACGATCGTAATATTTTTTATACCTTTTAATAATTGTTTATTAAATCATTCTGCATATTAACATTTTACTACTTAGCAAAATCTAATTGTTAATATATTATCTATATATTGCACATATAAGCATCCTATTATGAATCACTGGTAGCAGAGAACGTTTCTCATTTGGAAACTATAAAACAAAATATTCAAAACATATGTATAGCTAGGAATGAAACATTTCGCTCTAGTAATTTATTTTCTCCCCTTATTCGTACAGAGTAATAAAATTGTCCTCGTTATGTTTTGTTTTCTGCATTTCCAGGATGAAGATGCTCCAATCCCGTATGTTTTCATGAGTGTCGGCTGGCCGGTGGCAAAGTGGATAGTTAGTGTTGGCGGTATTTTCGGGCTCTGCGCAAGGTATCACTCACGAATTCTCTATCACTGCTGATTATGTATGCATTTACAAATGTAAGGCTGTTTGCTTAAAGCTTTAAGTGGGGCGGTGTTTCGAAAAATTGTGTTTTGCACGGAGGTGATGTAGGAGATATATATATATTTTTTTTGCATTTCGGGGGGGGGGGGGGGGGGGAAGAAAAAAAAAAGCTTTGTTCTTAATCTAAGTTATAAGGTGTTCTTAGCTGGTTTTGCACGTAACCTCTTCTACATATGTTTCAGTGTAGAAGTAACGTGATATTAATTTGAAGCAACAACTAAAACTTGTGTATAACATTAGAAATGTTTTTACGAAATCATTCTCTACTTACAACTATACCTGACTTCTTTGGAGAAGGACATCTTTTTCGATGATACGAATATTTTTGTAATTTAAAATTCTATCCTCCACCTACATGTTGAACGGAAAATAACTTTGGAGCAGTGAGGCACTATCAGCTTTTCGTTTCAAAGACATATCATTACAAATATGCTAAAGTTCTAACAATATGGTCGTGATAGTTAGGTATACCAGACTACTTCATAGTTGTTGTCAACCATTTCCAGTTAAAACTGAAATATCCCCTGAGAGTTCTTCCATCTTGTTGTATGAAAAATGGAGCTGAACGTCTGCACGTGTTGTGCGAAGAGGTTATCGCTAGGGGTAGTGAGTGATATTTCGCGAAAAGATTTAGAGACAACATACAGTTCCAAACACCGAAGAAACATGTAGCTTTTTTTGATTGGTTACAATACGTTCTGGCCCGCGTTAACTTTTACGCAAGAGTCACGTAAGTTCAGTGTCGGGAGTTACGTAATCCTGAGTGGTTCGGTCAAATGCGGACACGGCGCCAGCAGCCTATGGAGATACAACAGCTGACGTGTATAAATAGTATTGAAATATACAATGTGCTCCGATTTTTTTTCGCGAAAAATCACTGGACCTAGGTAGCGCGTCTTTCACTCCACTTATAAAATATCAACTTATAAAATTGCAATTATATCAGTTTTATATTCAGTCTGATTCCTTAATAATGTTAAAAAAAATTATCAAGATTATTTAAGTTTTGTTAGTTCAGCAAATATAATTGTTGTGTGTACGTGCTTTCCTACGTCACTGTGAAGTCCAGTGACATGAATGTAATTCACTAAGAGGCGATCGGATGGCTTGTCGATGTCGCCTTCTCAATTTAATCACAACGCCTCGAAATTACATGGCACAATTACATAATGGCACTCTCACTAAAATTCGTATCCTTATTGGATGATTTTACCAGATTTGATCACGTTATAACTTGAAAGTAAGTCCAGCGCATTAACCACTGTCTCAAGTGAATAATTTGATTCATGTTAATCTTTCAATGCTGCAAATTGGAATTTGTCTTTCACATAACCAACATCATTTAAGCCACTGATCTGGCAAGAGACTACAATTTTGTACTAAACTAAATAATAGCGAAGTAAAGTATTTTCAGAATAAATGTGACGAACTGGTTTCTAGGAGCATGTACCGTATAGGCTGTTCACGGTAAAATGAGCACTTTTGAAAGCCCTGCTTGGGTCCTACTTGTATGCCCATTGTGTGTAAAATTAACAGTGCCATGGGCCTCATTATTTTATTAATGCGTCGGTAAGGTGAAACTGTGAAATTATTGGAGGATAAAATATTTTATAATTCTGGTCGTTTATATACTTCGATGTATTAAAAATAACAGAAAGCGAACGAAATAATTTTAACTTATCACAAATGGGTTACCTAACACATTTTACTCGGCGTTAATATATGGAACTACTTTCCAATCATTCGTTAACAACTTTACTGGGCGTATGTCACTCAATGTTCCCGTTACAATGCATGTCGTTAGTAGCAGTAACAACTTAGGTTGATTTCAAAAGTGCTCACTTTATCGTGAACATCCTTTACCTGTTGTTTCCGGTAGTATATTCATCAATCTGAAGTATGAATTTCTCTGACTAGGGGGATATTAGATAGCTATAGTTCTTTCGAGGGCATCAGGGACCAGGAAGAGGTGCGAGACACTGGGGCGCTAACCTGGAATCTGGACCTCCCGCTGTGTCAATCTGGTCATGCGAACGCCATCTTGGATTCCGTCATGTTGGTTGCCAGTATGCCACCATGTTTGTAGGTAGTATGTCACCATATTGTGCCGCCATTTTGGTAGCCAGTATGTCTTTTTTCAGACTTTATCATTCTGTGTTGCCTTTATAATTCCGAGTGTTTTCTCAGAGTGCTTCCATTTTCTTTCTCTCTCATTCATTTGTCATTTGTTTTCCAATTGCTCACATTCGTTCGACCTGCCCTATTTGTTTACATTGGTTGTAATTTGTCTCTCACATTTGTTCGACCGCCATCTTTGTTTTCTGTTTGTCATTTCTTTCCCAATTACTCACATTCGTTTGACAGCCATCTTGGTTCTAGAGTTGACTGCCAGAAGCACTGGTGTCGCTGTCGTTCGATTAGTCGCTCTTGCATCTGTCACTGCTATATTTGTTTATATCGGCTGCTGCTAGGAGCGCTGGTGTCGCTCTACCACCGTCTTGGTTCTGGAGTTGGCCGCTAGGGGCACTGCTTTTTTATAACTCAAAATACCATCTTGAATAGTGCGGGATCGAACTTCCGGATCTTGGGTTGCCAGACTGACACCTTAGACCACTTGGCTATTGGGACACATGTGCTGGGACACGGGTTTATAAGAATTATATAGCTTGTGCATATGTGGAAGAATAAATATCTTGTTGTGGTTTTGTAATTACATTTTTAAGTATCTTTTTTTTTTTTTTTTCAAATTTAACATGTATAATTTTCAAGTATTTTACTATTTAAGTATTTTCTTTTTTATTTACTATCCCAAACTTTTACTATAAGGTTTTACATATAATTTTTTTTTGACTATCCCAGACTTATATAGGCCAGCAATATGTTTTCATCTTTAAGTATTTTAAAAATTATATTTTAAGTTTTACATATATTAAGGTTTTCATATAGTCATAGCCATGCAATATGATTTTTTATATAGGCATACTTATCTATGAAGTATTTTGACTATCGCAGACTTATTTTCAGTATATGTTTATTATACTTTTTATTATTAAGTTTTACATAAAATATTTTTTGACTATTCCAGACTTACATAGGACAGCATTATATAGGCCTAGACGTGCGAGAATGCCGAAAAAGCATTATTGATGTGTCTTCTCTAATGACACGGAGCGATATGAAATGCACGAAAAATTGCAACCTTTATATACCTCACGAACAAGTTACATCCAGCGCATGACCAAAGATAAAGACACAGAGCACGCAAAAACACCAAACGACCCGACGCGCTATTAATAGCCGGCGTCCTTGACAGGCGAGTCCTTGGCAGCAGGCAGGCTATTATTATCTCCCATCCTCGTGCCGCGCCGTCCAAGGTCAAATCTCTAGCCTAGAAGAAGTGAACGCGCCAGTTCATAGTATCATTCGTGAGCTAGTCGCACGCTTGCGTTCCGAATTTTCTAAGTCCGTAACCTTGAAAACACAATTGCTCATAAAATCCGAACCACTGTGCCGAATTAAGTCAAACAAACTGCAATGTCATCACAGTTACTCCAGCAATTTAATTATGACAAATAATGCAATTTCTGTATGATGATGATGGTGTAACTGTATATATCGTTGGTGCCTGATAGAAGTGTGACTATAACACCTAGTGAGTGACAGTTGACAGTGAACTGATTAGGGGGAATACACCCTTGTGGTGTGTTATTGTTGTAATTTGATAGTTGATTTCTGATCCGATATACAGTTTATCAAATCTGTATTTGGTTGTTGTTTGTGATGACTGTAACATTATTAATCATGCTTCATTTTTGCATTATTTGTCATAATTAAATTGCTGGAGTAACTGTGATGACATTGCAGTTTGTTTGACTTAATTCGGTACAGTGGTTCGGATATTTTCATATAGGCATAATTATTTATTAAGTTTTTCATACTATTCCAGACAAGATTTTTTTCATATAGGCATAATTATTTATTAAGTTTTTTAAAAATATTTTATTCAAATGTAGGTGCTTTGTTACTCACACTGAACTTAGAAAAAATTTTACACACCCTAAGTTGAACGTGGAATATTGCCTACCCCTATGTAATGTAATGTTACTAGTAGTAAATTGTTTTCCCCACACACCATTCCTTAACCTAACTTTACTTTACCTAACATAACTTATTCATCATGTAAGACTTGTATGCGTTCCACACACTTGTATATTTTTTCATTTAGTAATTAATTTCTCATCTTTACTCGACATCCACTTAACGCAACCACCACACTCTAGTAATCGCCAGACCCGTCTTCACCTCCATTGTACTCATATACCAGCAATAAAAGGCCCCGTGACCAAGTCTTCCGCTTGTTTCTGCCGTCGTAGTCGCTAACTGTTCGCCTTAGAGTATACAGCTTATATTTCGTCTGGAATTCTAGAAGATGTTTGCGTGTTGTCCGAGTGGTCATAAAATACTTTCGACCATTTCGACATTCGGAAGGTGCGTTCGCTTAGTGGCTTGGACAAATGGGACAAGTTTTCATACCTGTCGAAATAATATATCTTGGTCTACGTACCGTGCAAAATTTCAACCGTATTCAAGTATTTGCCGACATACCTACAGCTGGACGAAGACATTTGGGACTGCCTGCTCTACAAGGAGTGTTTCGAAGGCTGCACCACTTCCGTTCTGGACACTCCTCATTCCCGGAGCTGGTGCAAGATGCGACGTCGTGCAGCAGCAGCCACCACCAACACCATCTCCTCCATCGACGAAGGAGTCCGCGCAGTGAACAACATGAACGGCTCTGCAGACCAAGCGACCGCTGACATCCTATTGGAAGAAGAAGCTGACACGATTCCGTTCATCGAGCGGACATCGACTTGCCGCAGCCTGCCATGCGAGGTAAAGACAAGCTTCACCAGATGAGGACAAGGAAGGACAGTGGAAAATAATTTATATATAAAAACAGTGTTTCGAACAGAGCAACATAGTGTGAATAAACGTATAGTTGTCTTAGGCACATGGTGTGTGTGTGTGTGTCGGTGCGTGTAAAACAAAAAAACAGCCGGGAATTTTTCATAAAAAAAATCTTTGTGTCTTAAAATCTGGATTTTAGTAGCATGGTTACGCACTTAATGGCCCTAAACAACGAGTTCTCCCAGTTGACAGTGACCTCGTAATTATTACGGTAGCGAACGATACGGTGCACGAAGATTTAGTCGTGACTAAGGTAATCTGTCTGGCGGATTCGTCACAATGTCTTAACGACCATGGTCGTGGAAAAGCCTTAAGAGATCTAACCCACCAAACACGAAAGGTACGGGCCAGAATCAGGCTGGTGAAAGCTAGCCGACTAACTACGGCCATCTTATTTTGGCCCGCTGTCTTATACCAGAAGCGGGCCGATATAAATATGTTCTGTAGGCGGTTTGCCGACAGTGTCAAAAATATCCTGGATTGGAACCGATGAGACACAAAATGGATACCTGATGGTTGGCAGGCCTGAGACGCCTAGATGTTGCCACGATGCCGGGTCTGCAACAGCTGAACTTCGCCATGATGCAGGGTCTGCAGCAGCTGGTTGTCGCCATGATGCAGGGCCTGCGACGGCTGGATGTCGTCACGATGCCGGGCCTGCTATGGCTGGATGTCACCGCGATGTCGGGCCTGCAACGGCTGAACGTCGCCATGATGCAGGGTCTGCGGTAGTTGGATGTAGCCACTATGCCGCGCCTGCGATGGCTGGATGTAGCCACGATGCAGGGCCTGCGACGGCTGGATGTCACCACGATGCCAGGCCTGTGACGGCTGGATGTCACCACGATGCCGGGTATGTAAAGGCTGAACATCACCATGATGCAGGATCTGCGGCAGCTGGATGTAACTACTATGCCGCGCCTGTGATGGCTGGATGTCGCCATGATGCCGGACCTGCTACGGCTGGATACCACAATGATGCCGGGTCTGGAACGGCTTGGATGTCGCTATAATACTGGATCTTTGGCAACTTGAAGTCGCAGTGGTGCCACGTCTGTGGCGGTATGATGTCCAGACAACAAGCAGTTTGATCATGCTAAAACTTTAATTTTTTCGATTTAAAATTTTTGTATTTGTTATTGCCTCTTTACATATATTCATTTCATTTACTTTTCTAGACATTATATGATATAAAAACCTTTTGCTGCAGAGGACAGGATTCGAACCTAAGCAGCTTGAGTTTACAGTCCAGCATGCTTACCTATATTCCACGGAGTAATCTTGTAATTCTGTCCAGTTATTGCGAATATATAATAACAGAAATTATTATAAAAAATGTATAAATTCCATAAAAAATATAAAGAACAATTTTAAAACACGGTTCATTTAACATTACTTTCTTCTGAAGCTTGCAAACAAAATAGTTTTTGGTAATTATTAATATATCTCTCGGATGGTTGTACAAATGAAAAGAATTAATAAAAGTAAACAAATGCCATGGGCTAATGGGCTACCACCTGACTCATATACAATCACCAAATGACAAGCAATATTTTTCTGTTCTGCTGAAGCTTCAATAATAACAAACATTTACTAAGTTGTACAAATGAAAAATTTACATCATAAAGTATTGCTATGGGCTACTGCTTGATGAATATGTAATGACGAAATAACAGTTCATACATATTTTAAAAAACATTAAACATATGCAAAATATATTTCTTTTAACAATTTTTCCACACACACACACACACACACACATATGTATATATATATATATATATATATATATATATATATATATTATATATATATATATATATATACATTTTGCATATGTTCAATGTTTTTTAAAAATATGTATGGACTGTTATTTCGTCATTACATATACATCAAGCAGTAGCCCATAGAATTAGTTTATGATGTAAATTTTTCATTTGTACAATTTAGGTAATATTTGTTATTATTGCAGCTTCAGCAGAACAGAAAAATTTTGCATTTGACACCAAATATATAAAGTGTAAACTTTTTTATTCGAAGAAAATGCCATATATACAATGCGTACAAGTTTAACGATGTTTGGTACAAACATAACATTATAAATTTTTCGGTTTCAAATGTCTTTAATGTTAAAATTTTGCACATGAAAAAATATCAATTTCACGAAGAGTAACAAGTTCTTCACTACCCAGCACAAAATCATTTATGGTATCTATGGTATCTGGCAAAAAGTATTTTAACCATTAGATGAAAATATAACCGTATAAAATACCCAAGTAATTATGTGCTTTATTGTACTAAATATATTGGAAAAATTTATCAGCCCTCAATGTGACAGGGTGACACAGATGCTGCCATAACTCTATTACCAAGAAACAGAATCAATAGACGAACTTACATAACACTCAGAACATTTATGTAGGTCTATGTTTTGTTTAACATATGTTAGATATTCATGTAATTGTAACTATAATTTATAGACAGGAACACAAAACAGTTAAGTACAGTTTATTAGTAATTTGTGTACATAAATTCGATGTACCAATTGATGTACATAAATATACAGCACTTCATAAACTTAATCAGGATTACATTCTCATCTGTTATATACATGAACTATAGACTTATTGGAAATGAAAAATTACATTCTCGTAAATCAGTAAGTAGGCCTATTGTAGCGCCCTCAAATAACACGTCGTTATGAATATTGATTTAATGTATGCTTTTTTACTTTATTCACCTACTTGATATTTTATGTATATAAATATTTTTTAAATATTTTTATGTTCGTAATCTTTTTTTAAATTACTATTTCAAGGATAGGATTTTCGACTTTAGATGTACCTATGACAATAATATATGTTGAAATGGGATAGTTTAGATAGCCTTTATATTTGTATTTAAATGTGTAATTATTTTATTTTATTTTCGGTCTCCAGATTGTATCTGATTCAGAGTTTTGATTGTTTTGTATCTCCGTTTTGAGACTACCTATTATATGTTTTTAATATTGTTAGGCCATTGGAGTGGTTCGTTGGGAGGTTTTCGAAGACATTTTATTCCGATTGGTCAGCAGGTTTAAACCCTGCACTGTGATTGGCTGGTACTGTAGGCCATGTTAGTAACTGCCAGCCAGTTGAGCTACTCCGCTCTCTCCGCCATTAACATCCTAGCAGGTAAGACCTACTGTAGAACGCTAACCCGAAGTGGGCCTAGCTCAGGGTTTTTAATTAGCTGTTACGGTGTACGATACGTCCCCCTGATCAATATTTTAAATAGTAATTATTGCCAGCGATTAAGATGTGTTGCATTTCTAGCCCCTTTCGCGTGGTAGATGTCAGGATGTAGTGCTGTATAGAGACGACAGTTTATGTGTGGATGGTCTGGATCCTCGTAAAAAAATGCCATACTCTGATTGGTTCCTGCAGCGGGAGCATCCCGCAATTCAGCCTGTTCCAGCAGAATAAAACAGTTTTCCTGCGAGAGCAACGCATTTCTAAAGATAAAGCAGTTTCATATTTGGTACCCTATGCCACACGAGACATTTGGCTTCAATTTGTTCTGGAAGGTTTTTCCAGCGACGCCATGTTGAAAACGTAATACACACTGTTCCCAGCTTTTTTAACTGCGAAGACCCCAAGAGGGAATTTTATGTTCCCCTTGAGTGTAACTAATAAAATCCATACACAATTTCAAGTATTTTTGCAGAAACTGTATTTTATTTTTGGAATCATAAGTTTAAAACTTTTTGCAAGTTATTACACACACATAATTAAAGGGCATACAACAATCTTAAGTACGACCACTATCCAACGGTAGTAGGTTTTCCTTTATTTAGACTTTGTGGATTGCCGTCAACGATATTAAAGATTTATTTTCTTTCAGATATAGTGAAGTGCAAAATGCAAAATATGGATCTCATTAAAATTTCAAAGTCTGAAATTATACTTGATGGTGACGTTTTTGTACAGTCGTTAGCGCCCTATTCCTCCAAGCCAGTATGGAAAGTAAACAGTCTTGAATGGCTTCAGTGTAGTAACTTTCTAGCCCGCACAGAAATGGTGTGTACAAAGGCTGATCTTCAGAAAGGTTTGTAATTGCACGGCGTGTTCATCTGCTTCCCGGCCCGTGGAGGACCGGGCCATTGGTTGCCGCACAAGTGGCTCGGAGATCGTTGCACATTATTTGTATGCTTGTATTCACATACACCATTCTAAACCACTCACAAAATAACTTAGCATATGTGATGAGTACGGAAGTGGCAGTTTTTATGTGGTAAGGATACTGCGCAGCCGTCATATGCACTTTACTGCACGACACACTATTCGCAGTAATCCCAGGTATTCAAGTGTGAGTATCATATGCAGATTGGTTCATGCTGGTGGTGTTTTCATTATTGTCCGCACATTTTATTACGCAAGGTTTTGTGATTACGTATACGCATATGTCCAGCACTTTAAAGAGGTATTTCCCGGTATATACACTGTTTATGTGCATTTATAATCAGCCAATTCGTCTGCATATGGTAACTTACACGTACAGCAAATTAAAAGCACCTTTCCTACTGCCTTCTCCGATCATTACATGTTTATATATTTCACATAATTATTACACTACCCTTCTTATTATATTAAAATTGTGGGTTATGATTTTGTAGATCTAATAGGCTAATCATATTC
This sequence comes from Dryococelus australis, assembly GCA_029891345.1. NCBI lineage: Eukaryota > Metazoa > Arthropoda > Insecta > Phasmatodea > Phasmatidae > Dryococelus > Dryococelus australis. The sequence goes on along the minus strand of CM056993.1, from coordinate 60,772,143 downwards.
TTTTATCCTTTACTATACATATGCAACATATACTATACAAAGTCATTGTCACAAACACGTTACTGGGTCGGGAAAAATGAGATTTTGGCCAGCTTTCCGAAAAGGCATAGATGCTGTATCGGAATCGGCCCATAATATTGTTTGAGATATTGGCGACAGGTTGGCTGTGAGATATCATACTGACATAATTTCGGTGATATCTATCAATTATTCTAAATAATAGAGTGGGCTAACAGCCTTAGTATCCTTCCAAACTCAAGTTCAAGAAGAAATTCTTTGCAGTCACTTTGAACTACTACAAATAGGTAAACAGAAAGAACTTGACATTCTCTTATATAAACACGAACAGCAAATCCTAGAAGTACAAGAAACAAGATTTTTGGACGAAAATGTTACAGACACCAAAAACCATAGAATATTTAAGGGTAAACTAGCAATCAAAATTATGAAAGGAATGCCACTACTTGGTACTGTCTTCTGTGTTCATAAAATTTTTGTAGATAATGTAACAGAATTAAAATCTAGTTCAGAAAGAATATCTCTCCTCACAATTAAATGCAAAAATTAACAGTATAACTTTGTTACTTGCCATGTACCAATAAACAAACACAACAAAAATCCGAGTAACGTAGAAGAATTCTGGGAACTTCTGGAAGAGGAAATATCCAAAATTCCGAAATGAAATGTTGTGATACTATTGGGGTATTTTAATGCACAATTAGGGAGAGAAGAATCTTTTCGAAAAACAGTAGGTGACTATCCAGCCCATAAAAGAACAAACAAAAATGGCATGTGGCTAATTAATCTCTGTAAAATCTTTCAATTGAAATTAATGTCGACTTTCTTCAGGAAATTACCAAGAAGAGCTAAAACATGGATATATTCTAATCCAATGTTAGGGGAATACCAGTTGGATCATGTGGATGTTTCTGAAAGGAATATTAAATAAACTATGAATGTAAAAGTAATAGGGAATAGAAAATTTGACTCTGATCACTACCTATCTAAAATTAAGCTCAAACTTCTCCCTCATTAAAATAAAAAAAAAAGAAAACAAAAATTAATTAAATGCATCATAGACAGACTCAACATCATACAAGAAACAATAAAACATTTTCAGGAAGAAATTCAAATAACTAAATCAGATAAATGGTAGGAATTATCCAAAGAAATCAACAGTGCAGCATAGAAGTTAATAGGGTCTGCGAAAATGAAAAATAAAGCCTGGTGGAATGAAACTTGTGAAGAAGTGCTAGCAGAAAGAATAAAACTATGGAAAAAATGGAAATACTCTGAAAAGAATGAACACTTTGATCAATTTAAGCAACAAAGAAAAGAAACAGCAAGAATAATAAAGAGTGTTAAACGATCCTTAGTCACGACTTCTTGACATACAAGATAACGTTGTTAAAAATAACTCCCGGAATTTCTATCAGTTCTTTGAAAATAACCTAAATGGCTATCAAGCGCCAAGTATTTGCTTCAGAGATGAAAATGGGAAAATGGGTTTAACCAATACCGAGAATTGTACAATCCTAAGGAAGTACTTTGATAAAATTTTGAACTGTGAAGAACCGAACTACAAGTTAGAATTCCCAGAGATCCATGAAAACTTAGAAACAGATCCACCACCTACTGTTGAAGAAATTGAAAAAGCAATTAGAATCCTAAAAAACAGCAAAGCCAGTGGAGAAGACTCCAGTACAGCTGAACTTATAACATGGTCTCAACCAAAAATCATAGATCAACTTCAAATCATCTTTGAAGAAATCTGGAAAGTGGAAAAGATCCCGGAAGAATGGAAAGTGGCTCTTATACATCCTTTGCATAAGAAAGGTAACAAGCAAGATGTCAGTAACGGTAGAGGTGTATCCCTTTTGCCAGTGGTTTATAAGGTATTCTCAAAAATATTAATAAACAGGGTAGAAGCAACACTTGACAGTCATTTGGGTGAATATCAGAGTGGATTTAGAAAGGGCAGATCTGACTCAGAACAGATTATCTACCTGAAGTCCATAGTCCGTCACAGATTCGCGAACTCCAAAAACATAGTAGTAACATTTATAGATTTTAAAAAGGCTTTTTTTCCATTGATAGAGAAACTCTAGATAAAGTATTCCGAGAATTTGGAGTTAAATCTAAATTAGCAAATATAATCCGTGAAACCCTCACAGACACCATTTGAAAAGTAAAATTTCAGGGCGAAATATCTAAACCATTCAAAATAAATACAGATGTAAGGCAAGGTGATGGTTTGTCTCCACTGCTCTTCAACTGCATCTTGGAGAAGATAGTAAGAATTTGGAATGAAAAAATAAAAGAACACAAGCTATTACCAATAACACTGGGGAGAAAGAACAAGGGTGTTGAAATAAACTGTCTAGCATTGCAGACGATTTTGCAATACTTTCTGAAAACTTGACAAACACAGCAATACAAGTCAATCTCTTAAAAGCGATAGCCAACAAAACAGGTTTAAGAATTTCTGTAGAAAAAAAAAATTTATGACAAATATAAAAAATGCTCCAGAAATCCTAGCAACAGATATTGGTCAAATAAAGATAGTAAATCAGTTCAAATATTTGAGGGAAATAATTCAGGAAAATTATTTGGAAAAATTCGCGGCAGATGAAAGGATACGCAAGATGGAAAGAGCATATTGCATAACCATGAATATCTACAACAAAAAAGTTTATCTAGAAATCTTAAAATACAGCACTACATCACAGTAGTCAAACCGGGATGTCTTTACGCAAGTGAATGTCTAGTAGTGAATTACAAGTTCCATAAATTAGAAGTACTAGAAAGAAGAATTATACGTAAAGTACTTATTCCACTAAAAACTACAGAATCCTGGAAATTAAGAAGTAATGATGAAATATATTGCAACATAGAAAACATAACAGAAACAATACGGAAGAGGCGATTGATATTGTTTGGACATTTATATAGAATGGATGGCAACAGGTTAACCAAACGGATCTTCAAATATATTTGGAACAAGAAATCAACAACAACCTGGATTCAGGAAGTTAAGAAATATTTGGAAAGAAACAATATAAGTGAAGAAGAAGCAACAGAGAGATAAATTTTTAAGAAAAAAAGTGTTAAAAATGGAAGGATTCCAAGGCAGGAAGGAAAAGAAAACAGGCTCGAAATGGTCAGACGAGAGGAAAAATATACATAGTGAGAAGATGAAGGTGCGCTGAAGGAAGAAGAATGAACAACAAAGGACGAAGCATTAAAATTGGTCTGTTGTCCCTAGAAGACCCTAACAGAAAAAGAAGAAAGAAGAAAAGTGGGCTAACACTCTGTCTCAAAAAAAGACATCATGCCGTTAAGAGCTAGCTAACTTATTGCCTATTCAAAACACTTTTCCACAGTTTGTCGGCAAAATGACATCATATAAATATCTTCGATAAAGAGCATTGTCACGAAAATGGTACTGGGCCAGAATCAATAAGATGTTAGCAATCTTACTGACAAGCCAAAAATACTGTGTGGGAATCGGCTCAGGATCGTTTTTTATATTCTGGCAACGTATTTGCTGAGAGATATCATGCCGAAATAATTAAGGTGATATCCATATGTTAACCTAAATAATACACCGGGAATTTTTCTTTATCGTGACGGCTAACACTCGGTCTCAAAAAAGACATCACGCCGTTGTCAGATGGCTATATTATTGCATATGAACGACAGCTGCCGACAGTGGCGGTATTGGGCCGACACTTTGCCGACATGCTGTGTTTACTGGGAATGTATTAGCACATCGTCAATATGTATTGATGGACTGAAATATTTAGTTGCTGACCACGTATCATTTACAATATTTTTTTATATACAAAAGTATGTCTCATTTCAATTCTTATCCTTTCTTGTTTCGACATGAGTGAGTTGCAATGTTTGTTCGGAAGCAACTGTAGTGAAAGTCAGAAATTTAAAACAGCTCTTACTGTACAGTGAACTGGCACAGTTAAGTGAAAATAAGAAATAAACAGCTCAGAAATTAGTAATTAATAATCCACCAACACAATAAGTACCGTAATCCTGGAATGATTCGCGCTAAATAATATCTGACCTGATTTGTGTTTCATAAATACTACTAGGGAAGAACAAATTAATTCAGTTAGGTAAGGCGTTAATGTGAGCATAATTGAAACTGATAATTTTATTGTCTTTGACACATACAGTATATTCATTGTACTTCTGATCAATTTATGTTGTCGTGTTACAGCTTATGAAATTATCTGGTATTCCAATTTCTCTGACTCTAGCCGGAAAAAATAACAGAGTACGTAAAGTGTTATCCTCGTATGCGAATGATTGGTGGTGCAATTCGTTGATGTGTGACGTTAAAATCCCTCAGCCTATACGCTTAATATATTTATAATAGGCTGTTAACGGTAAACTGAGCACTTTTGAAAGCTCTGCTTAAGATCTACTTAATTGCAAATTGTGTATTCTTCCACTATATGCACAATTAATATTCTCATGCGCCTGATCACTTTATTAATGCGTCTGTCAAGCGAAACTGTAAAATTCTTAGCCAAGTAAAAATTTTACATATTTCCTAATTCTAATTTGAATAACTGGCGGGTTTTATCGGTGATATTCCGCTTCTCACATCCTTGCATTCCGGCGCTGCTCAACATGTAGTTGGATTCGAACCCAGTGTTCTGGCTTATTTTTCTATCTTTAATTGCTACTTTAAGCGTGTTACCTTTGTACAGGAGAGTCGTGAACTGCTACTATAGTCTGTTCACGGTAAAGTGAGCACTTTTTTTAAGGCCCTTATAAATTTTTCCTTTCATCATATTTCCATCTTCCTAATGCTTTTTAATATAAACCTTGCAATGTGACCAATAAACACAGCGTAAACATTTCACCACCATCAAAATTTTATACCTGAGACTGCAATAAGATATATTTATTAGCGGTAAATGCCTGTTGGGAGGGTATTAAAAAGTGCTTACTTTATCGTGAACAGCCTATACTTAGTGTTTAGTGGTTCATGGATAGGGACTTTGCCGTTTGGCTTTTCTTATTATAAATTAACGTTTCGGCCCGCCATTAAATTTTTTTTCGGGTTGATTTTAAGAGTTGCTAAACTGCAATGTGCATTCATTTAGCGTTTTGTATGATGAAATGTAACTTGGTTGTCCTTTAAGTTCATTAGTGTTGAGTGATTTTATCGAGAATTTGAGGGCAGTGCGTTCCCTACACTTATTTTCATTGTGTTCTGAACACACATTATAAATGCCTTTGTTCTCTAAAAACGCAAAACATGATGTGTGCTGTCAAGCAGTAGAAAAAATTTTACGAGCACCTCTGCCTTCTAAATATCTACATGAATTAATTTGTAAAACGAGATTCGTAGACCGTAAAATATATTTACCTTTAAGACTATTTGTTGTTACGTTAAGGCTCGAAGAACATTTGCAATTTGGAAGATTCAGGCTGAATTTTATAGCTTGCATTTTGAGCGAGTTTAATAGTACCAGTAGAATGTAAAATAAGATATTAGTTTATATAATTTCTGTGCTTTAGAAAAGCGAATGCATCACATGTACTGCTTGATACATTAGTGCCTGCACACAAATGTACTACCTGGGTAGGTAATGAGCTTTTTACACAAGTTTAGTGCATTCCTAGGGTTTCGAACCCGCGTTTCTGTGCGTGCAGGCCGATAGCTACGTGTAAATAACTTTTTATTAGACATGCGCGAGAACGTAAATTATAACCCTGCTTCCTGCATAAGTTAAATTGAAATCGTTTTTAGAGACACGCGCCTTGTGAAAACAGTTATTTGGTCATACTAAAAAAAAACTTTCGACAAGCTCGGGCAGTGCAATGGTTGCAGCTGAGTACACGTCTGATAAGCGCAGTGCCGCCATGCATGCTGTGCAGCTCTCGTGGACTATGTCACGTACACTATGTATCTCTCCACGAGCACAACGGCGGCGTCGCCTGCCCACGGACTGGCCCTGGCACATTCATGTCGAACCTCTGCTCTCCCATATCGAGAGTGCAAAAATATAATTCTGAACTCTATTTTAAGTCAAGCCATGTTGTTATAAAATGTACCACTCTAAATCTGAATCAGTGTGAATTTAACTTTTTCAATCAGTCAAACGCAGGGGCGGAGGAACCGGGGGGGGGGGCAGAGGGGGCATATGCCCCCCCCCCCACTTCTGCACAAGGAGGGGGAGTGCACCTTCAGCTTGTAGCATCAAACGCATGTTCTACTTTAAATACTGTCTAATGATTCATTTCATATTTAAATCTTTGTATAAATAAATTTTAACTAACTGTCTTTGTCACTGCGTACACTAGATATAAGAATTCCGTTCTAAATAATTAGCAATGGAGACAAAATACACAGTACAGAATAAATACAGGGCACATTACGACTGTCTGAAAGCGAAGGTTGTACCACAGGTGACAAACCCCATGCTAGTCACAATTCTGTTTGCAATCTTATTTTAAGTGAATCCGAAAACCTTCCCATAGTTGAAGTAAAAAATCATCCGCATCCAAATTATAGTTTTCCTGAAACAAATTAAAGGCATTGTGTTGCAAGCTGGTTTGTGAAGTTCAGCTGGTTACACTATGCTGCATCAAGGGATTGTGTTCTTTGTTTTCACTGCATTAAGGCTTGTCATGTGGTTAAAGATAGGCATTTGAAAGAGGTAGCTTTTCTGGCGTATGGTTTCAGAAACTGGAAAAAAGGACTGCAGAAATTTCAGGAGCATGAAAAAGTCAATTTCACATTACCTCAGAGCACATAATTTTCCAAAGAGAAAAGGGTGCGACTGTAGTGTCACAGTTGAATACCCAAGTTAAAGAGCAACAAGATAAAGCATACAAAGCAATGACAACCGTAATCAGTTCACTCAGGTACTTAGCATGCTCAGGAAATGCAATTCGCTGCCATGATGTTTTTGATGGAAACTTGCAATTTTTGTTGCGTGAAAGAGAGAATCCGATGCACCGGAGTTGAAGTCAAGGCGTTTGCTCAGGGACAACTAACTGGCTTGGCCCAGTCGTACAAAATGAAATTTTGCAGATTATGTCCCATATGATTCTCAAAAATATCGTGGACGAAATTTCGAAGTCACCATTTATTGGCATTATTGCAGACTCTACAACCAACATTTTTGGGGAGGAGCAGTTTTCTTTGTGTGTGCAATGTGTCCCTCCAGATTATCTAGAGGTAAAAGAACTTTTTGTTGGCATGTATAACCCACCAGATTCTGCAGCAAGTACACTCACAATTGTGATAAAATACATGCTACTTGGAATGACAATAAGCATTGACGAGGTCATTGTTTTGATGGCGTTGTCAATATGTCGGGTCAGTGGAATGGTGTACAGAAAAACCTCACTGAAGAATTTCCTAACAGGTGTTTTGTACATTGTTCAAACCATGCTCTTTATCTCGCTTTGCAAGAAATTGCAAGAAAACAGGAAGGAATGTGCGATGATTTGATGATAGATAAGGATACCTCAAATTTAATATTACAGAGTGCAAAAAGGAAATCGATTTATGCACACATGGTTTTACCACCATGTACACAAGAATCTGATGCAGTGAAGAACGTACAACACCTTCTTCCTCTTTGTCCTACACAATGGGCTGTCAGAGTATATTCGTTGAAGAGATCCAGACAAAACTATGGACGTATACAACAAACTCTGGAAGAAATTGTGAATGGAAATGGATCAAACAGGAGAAAATCTACACTACGGGGCTATATTAAAAGGTTTCAGAAAATGGAAACAATGTTTTTCATCACAGCTGCAATAATTATGTTTTGCCCCTGTGAAGTGTTAGCAAAGGTACTGCAAGGTCCAGATTTATGTGCAGCAGGTGCTAATAAGGCTGTTGATCTACTTGTGCAGACTCTTGTGAAACTTAGATCTGAGACAAGATTTTCTCAAACTTATGAAGAAGCAGAAGAACTTTCCAAAAAATTAAATCTGAAGGAACCAGTTGAGAAGAGAATTGTCACATTACCACGTAAGTTAGAGAATAGTCTCAACCCAAGTCCCTCATTCAGTTTCACACCCAAAGAAAAGTCAAGGAAAGAATTTTATGAAATTGTGGACCACCTCGTAAATGAGCTTTAGAGAAGATTTGATCAAGCTGGCATGAAGAAACTGATAAAATTAGAACATGTCTTTCTGTATTCTATCAAACAAGGTCCTCCGTCTCCAGAAGAGTTGCACCTAGAGTTAGGTGTACATTCATTTGATTTCAATATAGACTTACTGCTTGCACAACTGCACATGTTGAAGACTGTCATCTCTGAATAAAATATCAGTGGAGTTGTTTAGCAAGAGAACTGAAGAACGATTCAGCAATGGTACAAACATTGCTTGCAGAAGTGAAAAAATTGATATTGCTTATCCTTACCGTACCAGCCTCTGCGGCTTCTTCAGAGATATTTTAGTGATCTAAGACGTATTGAAAACATATTTGAGAGCAAATATGTCACAAGAAAAACTTAATCACTTATTGGTTGCTCAGATCCATGGATCAAGATTATCTTCCTCTCAACTGCATGACATCGTAATAGAGTTTGTTTGTAGGACATCAGAGAGAAAGTCAACATTCGACAATTGCGAGGTTTCTAAATTATACAAATTGTACTCAGATAATTTGAACGTTTTTACAAGATAAATGACTGGTATATTTTACTAACTTACTGAATACTTTTATATATATTGTTTGAGACTGTACAGTAGTGTTTGGTAAATTATTCCTTGTGTATAGCCCATCATGAAGAATTATGCGAGTGTTTCAATGTGTGTGTGATATAATTGTTCGCGGAGAATGTAAATTATGTCAATAATGTAGGCAAATTTAATTTAGGTTTTGAATTTTGTTAACATGAAAGATATTTTTTTATTGTATGACTATGTAATATAATTTATACTTTTACTTACATTATGCATTAATATATTTACATCTGTGTATTACAAGAAAATAATCACACGAAGTTTTAGAATTTTGATGTTATCAAAGTATCAAAATTTTGTTTATTGAAGAGTAGACGTTTATTCTTATCGTATATGTAGGCCCATTGCTTGTACAAGTAGATAATCACTTATTCTAACAACAGTAGCATTGCGCTTAGTGAAAAGAACCGGAGGAGAATGTGACATTTATGTTTTATTTTACACGGAATAAATGACACCATTACAGTCGTCTGCCCACCCAGGAAAATATTATTTCCTACACCCTGGCTGACTGATTCAACAATCACTTCGGTGAATTTAACTGATGAATCAGTGAAAAATGTCACATTTCCTTCACTTATTGATTCAGTGACATTTTCCACTGATTCGTTACTAATTTTTTTCACTGATTACTCAGTGGATTATTTTTGACTGATGGACCAGTTAAACAGCGTGTAAAATGGCCGTTAAACAATGCATATCAAGTGAAATAACAACGAATAAACTAATAATACCAATAAAAAATACTTTCTAAAAGTGCTTCGTCTTTCAAAACGCCATTTTATGAGGTAATAGGAACACACTGCCTTTCATTCCGTTTTTACGTCTTTCATTTCGTTTTTTCTGCAATCGTCACATCGCTCTGTTTGAAGGTTTTAACTGCATATAATGTGGTGGATAGAGTGCAATCATATATATATATATACTAATCGTTTCAACAATCCTAACGGTACCAATTAAATCAAAACCGAAAAATAAGAGCACACAATTTAAATCTTCGCAATTTCGCGGTGAAACCATATAATATATTATCCTCCAAACATTTCAAATTGGCGGGGTAGCGCAGAGGGTGTGTGAGTTCAATCCCGTCCACCTCTGAAAACTCCTTTAATTTTTTTATTTGTGCTAAATTGCGCAATACAAATAGTAAACTATTGTAAATATGTTAATTTTTCGTAATTATTTGGCTACATTCAATAAAAACATTATTTAATTCGCCACTGTAGTCGGCCGTCACTTATTCAATCGGTGAAATTTTTTCACTGAAACAATCACTTGTTTTCCACTGATTCTAAGTGGAACCATTTTCACTGATTCGAGTAGTTGAATTTCACAGCGAATCAGTGGTTTTCCACTGATTCGAATTTCGAGTGTAAGTTTATGTTGTTCCCTACTTTATTCATTTACGTATAAATATTAAATCCTCTCACCAGGGTAAATGTTTCTAACGGGAAAATTTTTTCTTATCAAATATGTGAGTTTGTTAAAACATTCCTACTGGTTTAGTTTGGCGAGTGTATTTATAAAATATACCAACGCCTTTAACATCTCCCTAGTCCACCACAATAAAAAAGAGTACCCATTGTAGGTAATTAAAATAATGCTTCTATATATTTAGTACAGACAATTTGATTTCCCCGTCAATATTTTTATCAATACAAATGATTTTTCATAATTGGCAGTAAACTGATTTAAAATTCAAATTTCCAAATGGTTAAAAACTAGTACGATAGTGAAAAAATATTTTTGATCTAAGCAAATAGACATTTATTTTTAAAGAACTTATGTTATATGAATTAATAAAATTTGTTCCGTAGTTATTTGAGAAACAATCCATCAGCAGTTAAAACGCTTAAGCCGATATTACACGATACCTGCAGCCGTAGTTGGTTCTTGTACAAGCTTCTACAAGGCCTGGTGCACGAGCCGGTATATCAGCTGCTATATAAGCGCCATGGAAGATTCATATTACACGACAGCAGTTCGCGTACTAGCATTTGGTAATCTCGGTAGGTGCGCAGTGTGTGGTTCGTAGTAAATATGAACCCCATTCGTAGAACTGCTACCAGCTAGTAACTTGCGTAGGCCTATGAAAAAAACTAGCTAGCACATCTTAATATTGCTATATTACTGTTCGCCTTTTACATAAATTGATTGCTTACTATTATAGTTTCATTCATTTTCTTGAAAATGACTTGAAGTCACTAAAGTACGTGTATTATTTTTAATTCTGACGAAAATTACCGACCGGTTGCAAAATATAGTTTTTTCTATACGTACCGGGGTATTATTAAGTATGTGAAATTTATTGATAGAAAAATTTGGGCCCGACGGAGTTTTGAACTCACGCTCAATAGCTACACTTTCGAAGTGGACGCCGCAACTTTATCACTGAACTACTTGTTCACACGTGAAGCTTCGGGTCTATATACAGTTGATACATTGAAGAGTTCGAATTAATGTTTTGCTAGAGTAGGTAATGTTTTAAGTATTTATAACGGTTTTAAGCAGTAATTAAAAGTTGTCACAGCCAATATTATTCGTCGTTGTCGTATTTTAAATATATTTGGAAGAGTACCAACCTCTCGGATGTATAATCATGATGGAGACGTCCTTTTCTGTTTCTTCATCAACTTGTTTCAAGTAGTAGCCACGGGGAGCGCCCTATGCTCTGAAACTGCGATGTGATTGGCCAGGTACGAAAGCCGTTGTGGAACCTGCCACGAAAATAGGACCTGTCCAATTACCAAACCTGGTACGAAATCCGGCTGTACAAGGCGGGAAATGCCATGACGGGCACCACATGATCCCGTATACCAGCCGCTATGGCAGACCTTGCACAAGCTTTTACGGAATCCGGTATCGTGTAATATCGCCTAAAGCATTCAGAATAGACTCTTCTGTTTCTAGCGATATTTTAATGGCACTGTAAAAACACTAACCAATATTACAATAAAATTATTTATAGTGTTTAGAATTGATGGAATATGTGAGTTGCAATCGTTAGGTCAGTGACAGTGTGTAGCTAGTTACAGCTTCCCGAGAACGAAGTCAACGCGAAGTTGAAATATATTATTCATTGAAAATATTCTGTATACAGGCGCTCGCTTTTACGACGAACTTGCTTCATGCCTGCAAATTTCCTATGCCATCAGAGGGGGGTTAACTCGCTTCTCGTCGACTGCACAAGATCTTATATCTGTAGCGTGTTACAAGATTTATGCATAAAACAAAACTATTTGTATTTAATATAATTTTAAATAATTTATATTTCTATGTAAGTTTTATAATATTATATTCATAGCATATGCATATTTGCATGTTCACATTCTCAAAAGCCACGAGCATATATCAACCAAAAAAATTTGAAACTCTATTTATTATTCAAATTTTGAAATTCACTCTAAATTATTTATGACACCATCATTATCAGGTAGAGAACACAGATAGAGTGGGTGATCTCGTCTACTCTGTAATGTTTAATTCATACTCAGTGTGGGAGGTTATTATTTATGTTATGCTTATTTTTTTAATGAATGCTCTTCCAAATTTCGACGTTCGGCCTCAGGTTATATACAGGATGTCCGAGTCGAACCTCCCTAATTTCAACCGGCTGTTATGCCGTGCATATTTAATGAATTACAAATATTTCCACAACAACGAACACACAGTGTCATGAAGTGTTTTGTCTGTGCAATCAGACCAGTTCAACATGTGCCCCACGAGTTACGCGGAGCATCTCGAGCCGACTTTCCAGTTCCCGTCAGGTTGCCTGTAGCATGCGTGGGGTTACCGTCGCAAGAGCATCTGTGATCCTTCCACGAAGCTGTTACACAGTTGTCACTTTGGTGGCATACACCTTGTCTTTAACATACGCCCATAGGAAGAAATCCAGGAGTGTGATGTCAGGTGACCGGGGAGGCCAGGGAATTGGGCCACCTCTCCCAATCCATCTTTGTGGGAATTCCTCGTCCAGTCTGTTCCGGACTTCCAAATGCCAATGTGGAGGTGCCCTATCTCGCTGGAAGAGCTGGTGTGGGTGTCGATGCCGAATCTGAGGGAGCACAAACTGTTCTAACATATTCAGTTATGTGATACCAGTTACAGTTTGCTCGCCAAAGAAGAAAGGTCCAATGACTTCATCCACCATTAAGCCACACCAAACGTTGAGCTTAAGGCTGTTGCGCTGATACTCAGTGACTTCTCGAGGATGTTCGGGACCCCAATTGTGAACGTTGTGTGTATTCAGTCGTACAGATAAGTGGAATGTTGCTTCATCTGAAAAGAGAACTTTACCCAAAAAAGTGTTGCTATTCTCGATGCGCTCCATAATTTCTAGGGCAAATGTTGTTCACTTTGGCTTGTTGTTGGGTTTCACCTCATGTAACAATTGCACTTTGTATGGATACAGCTTGAGACGCTTCTGAAGCACATTGTGGACTGTTGATTTTGGGAGAGCAAGCTCTCGAGACGCATTTCTAATTGACTTCTTAGGGCTTCTCACAAATGCATCTGCAATGCGCTGAACATGTTCTTCTGACGTTCGTGATCGGCCACCACCATGCCTCTTGGACACTGAACCCGTCTCTAAGAACACACACTCTAAATTGGAATCAGTGGGAAACTACTATAATTCAACTACTATAATCATTGAAAATGGCTCCATTTAGAATCAGTGGAAAACCACTGATTGTTTCAGTGAAAAATTTAACTGATTGAATTAGTGACGTGAAACAATTTCACTGATTTAATAAATGACGGCTGACGGTAGGGGCGAATTAAATATTGTTTTTATTGAATGTATGCAAATAATTACATTAAATAAACATATTTACTATAATTTACTCTTTATGTTGTACAATTAACCATAATTTAAAAAGGTAAAAAAAAAAAAAAAATGCGGGTGGCCGAGATTGAGCTCGCGCACCCTTCATCTCTAGGCCGTTGCCTTACCATATTTTTTTTAAGAAGTTTTTTTTGACTTCAGAATACAGGAAATACAATAGTGGACAGAGGCTCAAGTGCGCATGTCCTTACCCTGGTCACAAACACTTTATTACAAATGAAGGGGTTACGACACACACACACACACACGCACTCACTCAGGGATACACTTTAAAAGAAAAACGAATAATGCCGATATTTTTGTTGAGTGTTTTATCTTTCACCATCAGTCACCTCACCCTACGCAGTCTGTCAACAAATTCACGTAAGTGGAAGGGTGTCGGCATATTGACATTAAAGTCGATCAAGTTCATGAATAGCCAGACCACCGCTCTCCCGTTTGACGGTAGGGAAGACTGTCAAATCAAGGAAGCAGAGCGTCCCCTCACGTATGTCATCAGCTGCCCCGTCAAGTCTTCGTGCAATGCGATGTCGACACTAAGTCCTAAGTCAATGGAAAATACGTTTACGTGAATCTTAGTGGGTGTTAAGTCATTGACAAAGGAATATGCAGACGCTCGGAGGGCGGTGGGTAGTTCTACATCTGCTATATTTTTCCATACTGTGTTCCAGTGCAAATTGGCCCATTTGAGGTGCACCCTCGGACCTACATTCACAGAACTCCGATGATGTTTGCATAATATACTCCTAGTGATGCTTATGCCGGCCTGTAATTCAATGAGAGTTTGTTTCACGCCTTGAAGTGCCTGTAGGTAATGTCGAGGGAGAATGTGATAATTTGTCCATACTGCGCGATGAAGCGCCGTCACTTCGCGGTTTTCAGACGTGAATTGTTGTATGATAGTTTTCTCAAACAAAACCCTAGCTTTCAGTTACAGATCCACAAGGCCCGGAATAGGCCCGGATTAAATACCCACGCCACATGAACCACCCTATGTACCGCCGTATTTGTGCGTCGGTTGCTTTTGGCATGGGGAATAGGTGCGCTACATACCATATCTGTGACATTAGGTACGTGTTTACAATATAAGCTCTTTGCATAGCATTGATGTTACGAAGACAAGCAGTTAGAAGGATGCCGCGTACTTTATGCACCACTGGAGTCCTAGTTGCATTTAATCATTTGCTCGGAATTTTGCATAAATTCTATTCCCAACGTACGAAGTTTATGTCTTGACATATGGGGACACTTGTCGCAGAGCATGTGACTGAGGCTTTAGGTCGAGTAATTTTGTCTTCGCAGAGTTAACTTGGGCAGTTGCCGCGCGGGTTAAGGCGGATAGTGTGTCATTAATTCGAGCTACGTCGTCTTCACTCCGCACTATGCACGTGATGTCATCCGCGTACCCAACGCATGTTAGAGTTCGTGTCCCAGCACTGATACCGTTGAGTTTCGAGTGGTGTGTTCGTAGGAGGTGTTCAATGTACAGTACGAATTGAGACATGGATAAGGGACACCCTTGGCTTACGGAGGAGTGGATGGTAAAACTGTCTCCCTACCTACCATTAAGAGATATCTGTGTTGCACCTCTTCCCAGAGTTTGTAAAATGGCGATAGTTGGTGGTGGGAAGCCTACATGTAGCATAATTCTGTCAAGTAAATTCCAGTTCACTCGATCAAGGCTTTGTCAAGGTCAATATTCAATAAAGACACCGGTTCCGGTGTCGATTTGGCTATTAATTAAACATCTCGCAAAACTGCGGCGCCTTGAATGACAGAAGTGTTTCGCACTGCGAAACATTGTGCAGGTCCTATAACGCCAGATAAGACGTGCTACAGACGATTTGCGAAGAGGTACGCAAGAATCTTATAGTCCGTGCAGAGCAGAGTAATAGGCCTGTAATCAGCAATGTGGAGGGGGTTATTGTTCTTAAGGATCAGAACCAAAATTTCTTCAGGTTGAATCGACAAAGTGCGTTTCTGTTGATGACTGTTCGCAACATGTAGCAGAATTCCGATTGTATGACAGGCCAACAATGCTGGTAAAATGTACGGAATGCCATCAATTCCCGGCGATTTCTTTTTAGGAGTGTGTTGTACGATTAACGCTACCTCCTCGTCCGTGATTTGGCACTGAAGTAGATCACTCGAATCTTCGCTGAGACGGTTTGTAATGCCGCGCACAAAGAGAGCTCCGGCGGCGTTATCGATTGTTTGTTCCGAGTAAAGGCACGAGTAGTGGTCAAGGAAGGCAGCCGCAATTGACACTGGGTCTCGTAAAGTTGTTCCAGCTACGGTACGTATGGCATCAACATGTCGTTTGGGTCACATTTTCTGTACGCTCCCAAGAGCCTGAATGCTAAGGCGCTCTTGCTGTAGGGTAGTGCAGGTATGAAAAAATTGCATGCGCTGTTCAATATTATTGCGATGTATGTGTAGAATTTTTTCTTTGAGTCGACGCGCTGTGTCCCTCGTCCCTGTCGACGCCGTGGTGTCAAGGTCGCGCAACGCCCGCTCGTAGAAATATAATACTAAAGCTTGCTCGTGCCGGCAACGTGCTCCGTGAAACTGAAACAGCCGCCGGACGCCCGGTTTGACGCAGCGTTCCCACCAATCTGCCGCATCAGCATAGCGCGGTTTCTGTCGATCCCAATACAGCCAGCGCTGTCTGAAGTCAGAGTCCACTTCGTCTTGTCCCACAAGTCTCGTCTGTAGCCGCCAATAATTCCGCCCACGCACCGGATTTCTTGGAGGACAGTCGATTGTACACAGCACGAGAGAATGGTCGGTAAAGGCAGCGGGAATGACATCATAACTACGAACCGACTATCTGCTGTTTCTAGATACTTAAAATCTGTCTAGCCTCGTACTTGATGAATGCGCATGAAACATGTAACGGGGACTTTGCATGTTGAGCTTGTCTACCACATCTTCCACCTGGATCGCAGTTACGAGTTCTTGCAGGGCTGTGTTCGTCGGATACAGTCCACCACGATGTTCTAGGGGGTTTAAAACACGATTGCAATGACCACCGAATATAATGCTAGTCCTGTCGTCTTCCAGAAAAGGTAATATCTCCGTTCTGAAAAATTATGTTCTTGCTGTTTAGTGCTGTGTACCGGAAGAAGCGTAAACATTTACAGAGAGGCGCAGTTCAAGAGGTTCAGTGCCCGATGGTGTGGGCGGCTTGAGTAATGCCCCCGAGATTATGCGGACTGACGGGTGTTTCCGAAGGTTAGCCAACTGGTATCCATTTCGTGCAATAATACACGTTCCTCGACTATTCGTTCCTACATTCGTGTACACATTGCAGTTATTAAAATGCGGAAACTGAGGTTGGGTAACTTCTTGCAAAAATAAAACGTATATAGAATGGGCGTAGGGTAGGCCAAGTTTCACAGGGCGTGAAATTTGTACGCTGTTTCAATGGCACAAATGTTAACTGTTGCTATCGTGATCACACTAGCCATAACGGAGAGCATACATGGCGATGCAACTCATTAGTCCTCTGTTGTGGGCGTGCCGTGTGACGCGGTTTTACCCTGCTCAATTACTTGTTGAGCAATCACCAGTGAATGTGCACGTTGCGATTGTGGGCTTTCAGGAACGATTACATCTCGTCGTGGGCTGCGGTTATTATGGCGGGGCTTCTTTTCCTTACGCCCGTGGTCAAGCGTTTCTGCGCTTCCTCCTTGCTTTTTAGTACTTTGTTTGTCAAGATGTGTGAGTGTGGTTACCCCAGTTGTATCATCATCCTCTAGCGTGTCATCTGCATCAATTTGATGTAGCGGGCGTGCCATAAAATGGTCCGTCCCATTGGGGACATTTTCCAGAAGGGAGGTTTGCGATACAATGGACGTCCCTGGTGACGTGTGTATCGCAAGCGATACTAGCTTCTCCGAACTATCCACTGTATCGTCTTGAATTGGTATCTGAACCGATGATTTGCGGACAGAGCTGTTGCTTTCCCCTGGAGGGCGAGTGTCAGCTGGGTCTGTCTTGCCGGCAGATGTCACGATGTGTTGACCGGCTGCGAGTGCTGCCTGCGCCCAGGTCCGCGCGGCCGGAGCGGGGCCCCGCAGTAAAGTGGGGCAGTCGGCACGCATATGTCCCGCTGCGTTACAGACACTGCGTGACTGTGGTTGACCGTAATACACTGCGAATACCGCGTGTCCTACTATTAGTGTGGATGGTATGTCTTTAGTCAGTTTGATTTTGAGAACGCGTACCCCCGTTTTAACTTTGAATTTGTAATTAGTAGCCCACATTTAGTCTGTTAATGACAAGATTTCGCCATAATGCTGTAAGGCTTGCAAAATGTTTTCGTTCTTAATTTCCACCGGCAAGTTAATAACGCGTACGGTTTTGAAGTTGTCGATCTCAATGTCTATGTCGACGTTGATTGACTCACCAGTGGACGTGCGGACCTGCGATGTACCAGCTGTCAGTCGCATGATGCGTTCGCAGTGTAGTATCGAAGTTAGCTTGATGAAGATGCATCGTTGGCGACCGTCCATCTGGACAGCAACAAGTTCATGCGCAGCGTCTCGTCCAGCCAGTTGTGTGCACGTCCTAGAGCTAGAGGCTTCGTACGGCATTCCACACGAAGCGTGTTCACTCGTGTGGTTGGCTTGTGTGACGCCGTGTCGGTGGAAGGTTGTTGTATTTGTTACCTCAGTAAGGCTGGGCCTGTTTGTAACTGTCTATTTGCGCGCGCGCGGAAGACACTCACTTGTATCGACACACTGGCTTGCACTATACGTCCGCGCGCATCGGGATCCCGAGGCAGAGTGCCATTTGAGCTACCACGCCGAGTTCAAATTGTTAGAGGAAAATATATGTCTTATAGTATCGCTGCGAAATCGTATAGTTTAAAATTCTTTGTTCATACTTTTCGTTATTGGTTTGATTTTTACCATTAGGCTTGTTAAAACGAATAGTACAAATGAGTGCACTCTCTCGACGCATTAAATGCAGTTTAAACCTTCAAACAGAGTGCTGTGACGTTTACATTTAAAGACGTAAAGACGAAATGAAAGACGTAAAAACGGAACGAAAGTCTGTGTGTTCAAATTACGTCGTAAAATGGCGTTTTGAAAGACGAAACGCATTTTAGAAAGTATTTTGTATTTGTTTTATTCGTTTATTCGTTGTTATGGTACTCGCTTGATACACGTAGTTTAACGGCCATTTTTACACGAAGTTCGACGGCGATTTATACACGCAGTTTCACTGATTCATCAGTCAATAATAATTACAGATGGAGCAAGTTGCTCAGATGTTTCACTGGTCCATCAGTCAAAAAATAAACCACTGAGAAAACAGTTGAAAAAATGACTGAAGAATCAGTGGGAGATGTCACTGAATCAATCAGTGAAGGAAATATGGCATTTTTTAACTGGTTCATCAGATAAATTCACTGAAGTGACTATTGTATCAGTCAGATACGTTTGACTGATTGAAACAGTGAAATTCTCACTGATTCAGATTTAGAGTGTATCTCTCCACGCCTTAATTGTCTTTGAACTGCCCATTTCTGCGTACCACCAAACAATTTGTGCTTTTTCAACATTGGTAGCCATTTTCACCACCTGCGACAAAAGTATAAATAGGCATTGTCACATTCCTATCCATACGTCATTTCGAATTTACACACCTAAGCTATCATCTACCACGTACCACGCCACATATATTGGCCGTACACATTTTTTATGAATTTTTAAAAATAGGGATGTTCGATTCGGACATTCTGTATATTTAATCCTCACATCACGTTTGTTACAATTACCATGCTAAACCATCTATTCCATCTTTGTTTACGGTTTTACTCTTAAACATATTTAAAAAAAAAATGTTCTCCCCTCACTCGGAAAGTCGCATATTTTTTTCTAAGACCGAGAGAAAATTAATATTTTTTTTTTTGTTTTAATAGTTTTGGGCGTCTAACTCTGGGACCCTCACCATCCTTCGTCTTTGGTGATTGTGACTGCATAAATTTTTATATTAGGTTTGCATAAATTTTTTTATCTAATTTCAGTGTAACAAAGCCCCTACATATAAATAGAATATTTTAAATAAATTAATTAATAATAAATTATTTTATGAAAATATCTTTAGTCTGGGTTAGTTAAAAAAACTTAATAAACAATTATGCCTATACGAACATTAAAAAAAAGTAATTACGGCTATATTAAAAAACACTTAAAATATAAAACTTAAAATATTATTAAATATACTTGAAAAGGAAAACTTATTGCTGGCCTATGTAAGTCTGGGATTATCAAAATAATTATATGTAAAACTCGCAAATGAAAGAGCGCGACACCAGTATTCCTAGCAGTCAACTCTAGAACAAAGATAGCCTTCAAACGAATTGGAGTTATTGGGAAACAAATAACAAACGAAAAAAAAAGTGATGGTCGAACGAAGGTAAGAGATACAGCCAATGTAAACAAATATGGCTGGTCGAACGAATGAGAATAATTGGGAAACAAATGGCAAACGAATGTGAGAAACAAAATAGAAAGAGAAAGAAAGAAACGAAGAGAGGAAGGAAGAGAGAAAGAACATGAGAACACTCGGAGAAAACCCTCGGAATGATAGAGATGAAGCACAGAATGACAGAGCATGAAAAACAACATTGAATGATAGAGCATGAAAAATGTCATACTGGCTACCAACATAGTGGAATCCAAGATGGCGCCCCGGTGCCTTGTGCCTCTCCTTGATCCCTGACGCCCTCGAAAGAACTATATCTATCTACTGGTAATAGCTAGGAGAATATATATATATATATATATATATATATATATATATATATATATATATATATATATATATATATATATCGTTTGCATGGAAAAAACCGAAACCGTAATTGCATCTCCGAATTTGTTTAGTTGAGAATTTTTTTCCAATAATTTTTTAATCTACGTAACAAATCCGTAACCTACAAAGAAAACAGTTTGCTTGTAACTGAATTTTAAAATGGATATATTACTTATATCATAAGTAGAGCCACGGAAATTTCGTGGATTTATCTGAGGACAAGTATGTGCATAAGTGTTTGTGTTGGTCCATAGTTTGTTAGACACGCCCCGAACGACTTCCAACCAATAACGAATCTGCAAGAAAAATAAGGACCAAACCCGGTGCTAACTGGACTGGGGTTAAACTGAAGCGACAGCAAATGAACAACTGACTGATGCTCGAGTGCACGAAGGATTGCGTAGTCTAGCTTGTTGCCGAATGAATCCACGAAATTTTCGGGTCTCTAATCAATACATGAGCGAGGGAGGAAATCAAGATTATTAGAATAGCTTCGAAATAGATCAAATTAACCATTATTTCAGTCGGTTATTTTGTTTTGGTTTCCCTGTATTTTATATGCATATTTCAATGCGTTTAGAATAAATAATGACGCTGGCAACATTTGGTGAGTAACGTATACAAGTCTACTTTTCTTCACTTTGCTATCCTTATTTAGTCAAAGACACTTTAAAAATAGTTCTAATTATTTATGTTGTTCTTATGTTCAACACCCTAACTTTCACATGTTTTATTTCTATCACAGCTTGTTTGGATCCATGTTTCCACTGCCTCGCATTATATACGCCATGGCGACCGATGGACTACTCTTCAGGTTTCTGGGCATCGTCAGCTCTCGCCTGCACACGCCTGTAGTGGCAACACTGCTAGCGGGAGTTTTCACAGGTAAAGGCTTTTCGCATATTTGTCAAATACTTACTTTTCTAACAATTCCACAGTTTCACTCGACTGACGCATGAATAAAGTGACGAAGCCATGGCAATGTTAATTTTACATAAGGCGGAAGAATAAACAACGTACATAGAAGTAGATCTTCAGAAGGGCTTTCAAAAGTGCTCAGTTTACCGTGAACAGCCTGTATGCAATGGGACACACGGAACACAATTACGGTTAATTAACAAATAAATATCTACTTGGCAGTGATGTTCGTAAAGACGTGTTTAAGGACCCCGCCTAACTGGAGCTTTCTTCCGAGTTTGAGTCCGAAAAGAGCGGGAGCTATAAGGGCGACATTGCCACGCGCATCAAGTGCGCCATCGCAGCAAATCTCAAGGCTCTGTACCGGCGTGCAGTGTTCTAGTCGCACTGCGTGTACTATGGGAATTTCAGCAGTGACTCTATTGTTTTATTTGTGGAAAGTCTGTAGGAAGGTTCGGTGCAGGACCCTTCAGTAGTTTTGTATGTATTTTACTCGTATATTTAGAACTACAGAGCTTTGGAAAAGCCGTTTTATCCGTTTTGGAGTACTCAGAAATTGTGTTTCTAACGTGCGTGACATTTTGAAAGTATTCAACAAACAGCTCTCGTATGAAGTATGTGTTCTTTTAGTAAATCAGCATATTGGATGCACGTTTAATAGTATCTTGGGAAAATATGTTTTTCAAACCCTTAAGGTGGAGGTTAACAATTCTATTTTTAAAATGATTTCACATTAATTTTTTTTCTGGTACGTTTATCGGAAGTTGGCTCACATAGTAACGGAACATAAACACGCATATTATACAGAACACACATTGGTGGATTTTTCAGGATTCAAACACGGACCCCTGTGGTCAGCGGGGGAAAAATTACTCAATTGGCTACGGAGAATACCAACACTCTTACTCAAAACAACAGGCATTAGAAAGTGTCTAGGTTCTAATGGTTTGGTTATTTACACCACCCTCCCCAAATTTCCATATTGGCGTTGTAATAAAAACAGCATGTATTTTTACGTGAATGCGCCTTTAAAATTAGACCGCCACAAGGGGTACCAGGACAGAAATGGCGATGTAATGTTCGCAGGGTGATCCATTCCGGCACATTAACTTCATCCAGACACCTGCGAAATTCTCGTTTTAATTTGGCGGCAGACTGAACTCCAAGTTACTGTACATTTGACCGACTTCTGCTATAGGCCGGCAGTATGTCTGACCCGCCTTGCGGGAATCTTGAGCAAATAATGTAACTTCAGCGGCTTAGTGACCAATCTTCTTCAACGGAGTCAAACAGGAAGGCGACTCCACTTAAAGGTTAGCGTTCAATAAAACCACTGAATGTACTCAAGTGTGTATATATATATATATATATATATATATATATATATATAAGGCAGTGGAGTTTATCTTGTTACCGAAAGATAACGCAAATTTTGTAGGTCTCTAGTTATTAATTATAAACTTACCGGGGGTCGTGGTGTTTTAATAGTCGGACTATTCACCTTCTAGCACTTCGAGCCGGGTTCGATTCCCGGCGGGGTCGCTCCCGGATTTTCGCTGTGGGTAACGTGGCGTGGCGTTGCCGTTGGCCGGTGGGTTTTCTCAGGGCACTGCCGTTTCCCCAACCCTTACATTCCACCGCTGCTCCTTTCCCACCTCATTTCACCCGCACCGGCGCTCAAAACGTCACTGTTAAGCCCCAACCACAACCCCTCTCTCTCTCTCTCTCTCTCTCTCTCTCTCTCTCTCTCTCTCTCTCTCTCTCTCTCTCTCTCTCTCAACTTGTGTTTCAGGTCTTATGGGAGGCTTGTTCGAACTGAGCCACCTTGTCAACATGATGTCGATAGGAACACTTCTGGCCTACACTATTGTGGCCGCATGTGTGCTTCTGTTAAGGTAAGGATTAATTACACCTAAATTAAAACATGTGTCTTAGATAAATCGGACGCTAACTATAGCTAAAGACCAAGATAAAAAATCGCAAATTTATTTTACGGAAACAGTGTCTTAAACAGCTTCCACTCATGCGTTGTTTTGCAGTGAATACAGCAGTTTGTCTGATTCACCTTTGTGAACTCTGGGCCAAAAATAAAACTGTGACAGTGCAAGAGATTTAGGGCATTAGCCAAAAAGAAGTTTATTTTATATTTGCACCACATACTTTTCAACATGGGTAACAAATATGGCCGCAATGACGTCACAACATGGTCACCAAAGACACTCGGAAGACGCCCCGCCCTCCTAACTCCTGCTGCCAAATGCCATGAGCCAAAACGAAGATAAGCACACTACTGGCTTTCCATGAAAGAAATACCTAAGTAACACTTTTATTAAAAATCGCTGGAATAATTTCAGTATAAATGCATGATGTATGAAACATAAAAAGTATGCTGTTAGAAAAATTTTGGACGTCGAATAAAGATGCGACAGGGCGATATAGGGTCCACAGTTAGAATACTGACCTGTGCACTGGATCATTTTTAACGAACTTTGTACCCGATGTTTTGCCTGTTTACGCGCTTATACGCATTTAAGATACGCATTTAAGTTTTATCCATCGGTTGGGCATGGTGTGGAGCCCTCAGTGCGGCACCCGAAATCATAAAATTATATTAATTTTCTTTCGAACTTTGAAAAAAATCTGCTGTTTTTACCCAGTGATGGGAGAATGTTTCAGGAATGAATAATTAACTATAAATGCATGTTTTAGGCATAGGATATAGGAATAAGGGTAAGACAAGAGTTTCGCAATCGATTAGTGATCCGAGTTTTTTTTTTACTGCCCCACTTCGCAATAAAAGGTGATCCCCGACCTGCAAGCTTGCTTGCTGGGACCTCCCGGATAATTTGCGGGTTTGATGTTAAGGGGAGGAACTAGTGCGTGTGAGTCGGTAAGACTATACGCTTTCGATAATAATAATATTAAAGAGCCGGGCGGCCCCCCATCGCGCCCACCGGCCCATGGAGGGGGAAGGGGGGGATGCTGAGAAGGTGGGTTGGAAGCCCTCATCAGTGTAGCCAGTCTGATGAGATCTTTGAAGTTGAAGATCTATGCGATGCAGGCGAACGCTTTTTGATGGTGCTGGTCCTGGGTAGGTCAACCCCGATGCCTTTCTGCCGAGGAAATATTTTTAGTGAAGTTATTACATTAATTTTTCACTGTTTAGTATTCATCCGTAATTTATACAGAGTTTTAAGCAATATGGTAGAGGAACTTGAGAAATTGAAACTATTAAAAAATTATTTTCTTTCGGACTTAGAAAAAATCTGGTAATTTGGCCCAGTGATGGGAGGAATATGTACTAAAGGCGAAATGCAAGGTTTAGAAAATTTACCCTGAAGTAGGGATGGAATATGGGGTTTGCAATTTTATTAATAGTGCAAGTTTTCTAAGCTTAAGTGCAATTAGTGCACTGTTTAGTATTCATGCGCAACTCGGTAAAATTTTTAAAGCAATCTATAACTGTTAAGTATGGCGTAGGGACCCGAGTTCGTAGCCGGAAACTATTTAAAAAATAATAATTTTATCTCGGTCTTAGAAAATATTGGACGGCGTTTTCCGAGTTATGGGAGAAAGTATATATAGAGCTGCGATGCATGCTGATACCTTAGTTGTTGTTCAGACGTTGGGAAGTTAACATCGATTTGGAAGCATTCTCTCACTGTACATTGAAGATGAATTGCGACTGCGAAGGACTGCCCTTGACCTTAACGATCATGGAGCCGCGACCTGCATCATCACTTCCTGATTGTCGTTAGTGCCAATTTTGCGACAGAGTTTTCACTTTCGGTTCAAATGCTCGGTGGCATGACAGAACCGCCTGTACGAAGATTCCTTTTTGTATGAGGAAACATTACGATATTGGTCCCATGCAGTTTATGCAAGACGATAAATTGAAGAAACACATCAAGAACTGCAAGGATTCGTGTTTTGAGAGCCAGCAAGCGATTTCATCAATATCCCCTACTTCATCGGTGGGTACTGATTACACAGATGATTATGATGGGATAGTTAATGCTAAACACGGAATGAGTGCAGTAGAGTCGGTTTGCGTGGAACGTACGCTTGCACGAATTTCGCGCGAAGTCGAACTTCAAAATAAACGGTCGTCAGCTCTAAATGCTTATGATCATACAACTCCTGCTACAAATAAAAGTAAACTTGACACTGAGAATGAAATAGGAGGTGAATACGATCCTGAAGACTACACTGATGACGACTATGACGATAGTGATGGAACAGAAGATGATGGCGAATTTCTCGACGCACTGACACATCCCTCTACCACATTTGCAACAACAAGCGACATGAAGAAGGTGGAGGATGCTGAGAATACTGACTACCTAAATCCCAAAGACTCGAAAGAACCCGTTGATAGACTCAGACATTTGATTGACTTACAAAAACGCAGGTACCTCTCACACACAGCCGATAAATCTTCAATCATTAGAAAACTGAAAGAGCGGTGTTTTATAGTATGATGTGATGAACTGCTCTCTTCTGAAATTATAATATATATATAATAAGAATAAGACATTTTTATAAACTAATTGTTTTTTAACTTTTTGTGTGTCATATCTTTTCATCCCTCACAACTTTAAAGTGATGACATGAGCACTCAACTATTAAGGTAATGATCCGCATACAGAATACATAATATTAATGAAGACTTTATAAGAAAAAATGCTTGGATAGTGGACTACGTACCAAACGATAATTCAATAAACGTGTACAAATTTTGGAGATGGCGAGTGAATCTATTTTCTGTAAGGAGAGGGAAAAAAATGGGGGAGGGTACGAACTGAGGGATTGATCGAAGGAATGCCCGATGGATTGGAATTTATGGAAAGATTTGTAAGGTGGATTGCTGAGGATTGATGGAGATTGGTTCGGAGGATTTCGAATGATTGTTGAGGTTTGGCGTGGAGGATGGATGAGGATTGGTGCGGAGGATTGTTGAGGAGGAGTGATGCGGAGGATTGTTGAGGATTGGTGCGGAAGATTGATGAGGATTGGTGCTGGTGGTCGAGAATTTGTACGGATTGTTGCGGAGGATTGATGAGGATTGGTGCGGATTGATGCGGAGGATTGGTGCTGATTGGTGGGGAGGATTGATGAGGATTGATACGTAGTGTATTGGCACGGAGGATGGCTGAGTATTGGTGCGGATTGTTGAGCATTGGTGAGGATTGGTGCAAATTGCAGAGGATTGGGATTGATCGAATTATTGAGTGTTGAGAAGAACACGAATTATTATCACCCGACCTGTTATAAGTACATATATTCGAAGTCTCAAGGGCCTATTGGTTCGTAAACCATAGACATCTATGCTTTTAAATGTGTTTGGTAGATGTTGTTCCACACCATGATTATATCATTGTTGTGCAGAGAGTCTTACTCATATGATGGGCTTGGATTGGACACATATGCATACATTTAAATAATTTCTCTATCATATTTATGTCAACAAAACGGCCAAGGCAGAATATAATTTGCACATTCCGACATCGTATTTTTTAAACTTCAAAAGAGGAGACCGGAAATGTAACTGAATCAGAGATTTTTGTATGGCTCTGCTATACCCTATGTAAAATTTCGGCACTAATTAACAAAAAATTCTTAAATGATTTACATTAAGGATCAAAAATTAATTGGAATAATAATACAGCTTTTCGATTTGACATACCATATACCTATTAAACCAATATGACTACACGAAATAAACATGCTTGACTTGGTAGTGGGTATAACTGTTGAGCACCTTCAGGGACATTTGACAATCCCAAGTCCAGGGCTTCCGAGCACTCCCGAGTTGAGCCGAAGACTGCCGAACTCTTCCTAGTCGATCCTCAGTAGATGACTTCCAGCCGCAACCGCAGAGCCGCATTTAAAATACATTGCGTCAGACTCCCCATACGCGCACAACTTTCAGCAATTTGTTTATGTTACAACAACATTCCACTGCAATACTTTATAGATGTCTTGAAGTAACACGTGGCATCTTCTTTCAGTGAGAATTATTTCATTCCTGCACGTAAGTTAATTGCATTATAAAAATTAGACAATACACAAGTACTCACAGGGCGGTATCCGTGGAGACACATACATACGCAAACACAAGTTCGATAAAAACCATTTTCCACTTGGCTGCACTCTCGCGACGTTTCGCTGGGTTCTCTATCTCCTTCAGGCAGCGAGTCGTCGCACACTGCAGTCTCTTGTATAATGAAGGACAGAGAAATTGCCTTAAAATGTGTTTAAAGGCTATTCGCTATATAGTGAACAATTTTGAAATCAACGTTAGAAAAAAGTCACTGCCCCTACATGCATATATTTTAACGGGTGCCCTGAGTGACATGCGCCCAGTAAAGTTGGTAACGTTTGTGAGAAGTAGTTCCGTATCTTAGCGTCGAATAAAAATGGTTAGGTAGCCATTCCTGATAACTGAAATTATTTCTTTCGCTTTATGTTTTTTTTTAAAGCATAGAAGTGTAAAAATGAGCAGATAAGTTAAATATTTACTTTTCTAATAATTTCACAGTTCCACTTGACCTACGCATGAATAAAGTAATGAGACCCATGGCAATGATAATTTTACATAAGGCGGAAGAATACTCAACGTTCTTGCAATTAGATCATAAGCAGGGCTTTCAAAAGTGCTCACTTTAACATGCGCAGCCTATATTATTAAACTGCATCCGAGTGGAAAATATATTCGTCCTACTTTTGCGTGTGTGTGTGTGTCTATCTATCCTGTGAGTACCCGGAAGTAAGTTAGTTTTCACTAATTGTAAATGTCTAAAACAGTAAAAATGTGATTATGACATGTATTTATGCAAAAATTATGTGCTCATTTTTTTTTGCGAGGAAAAAGTAATTACTGATTTTTTTTTAAATTTAAAGTTAAACAATACCTGTTAATATAAAATAACAAATGTTTCCGTGGCCAACGCTCTCAACTGTACGCCACCCTGTGGAGAATTGGAATGGGATCCCTCTTGGGTAAAAGCCAATGAACTATCACAACGACTGGAGTTGGAGTACACAGTACACAGAAAATTCTAGCTTGCAGTTCAGGAAATCCGCGAATTGTTCGGCCCCTAGTTCCTAAATTTTAAATACTTTATGGGTCTGTGATGTGTCGTCATTATTAAACATGTTTAACTTTTAACAGTTAAATGATTGTCTACAGTGAACATGGTAGTGCAGTATTGTAACGAATTATTTTACAAAGATACTGAAATTTACTACTGTGGTCAGCGATCAGCGATTTTCAGTGAGTTAATTCTTAGAAAACTGGTTTCGTAGGCAAATAAATAATCGCTGCAATCCTTTTAACTACATGTTATCATGAGTCCGAGTGCGACTTCAGTCGTCGTGCAGAGATACGACCGCTTTTTGAGTTCGAACCGTAAACAGTTAGGCATACGATTATGTTTACAGATGTACATTGTACGGCCATTTACCACCGGATACCCCTTGGAAAGTAAGTGGAACCGTCCGTACGCGTTATACAGCTATAAAAAATACTTGAAAGGCATGTTAAACTACGGCCGCTAGTATGGATGCATGATGCGAGATTAGTGATGCAGAACGGGACGTGATTATACTCTACACGGTTGGTCATTCCGTCAGTGAGGTTACATGCAAATTTAAAGACACCCGCGCAAAAGTGGGTGACGATGAGATAGTGAAATGAAACCTGAAGCTGTTACAGCACGCCGACCTAGACTCGGCAAACCGAAAACATGGACAGATGGGTTCTATCACAGCTTCGACGTGTGTTTAAGTTACAAATTGTGGCCAAAGATCGGCTTTGGGAAGTGCTTTAAGAAATTGCGTCATAAACCTGGAGGTCGTTGCACTCGTATTCTACTAAACAGCAGCAGCCCGTAATCTAAGATCATTGCACGTTATGCTGTCAGTCGTTTATAGTGGAGCAAAGTACTTCGTCATTGGACCCTATAACGGTGTAGGAGCATCCAAGTTTGTTGTGACAGTCCCATGGAAGAGTGTGGGTGTGGCCAATATTTGAGTAACTTTACTTACAAGACGGTTTTGTTCCCGCTGTGAAGTTCAGAGGTGGTGTGATCAGTATATGGTGATGGTTTCGGTAGTATTGTCTTGGTCCACTGGTTTTTATTTATTTGTTTATTTTTTTTTAGTGCCTTGAGTCATAAATGCGAAGATTCTATGAATCGGTTTTGGACATTTCAAGATACATGCACTCTGGAAAATATTTTGAATTGTTCCATTTCATTTCCAGCGTAGCAGTGATCACACACGTCCATAAAGCAAAAGCTGAAGCCAAATGAACTGACGATATGGCAGTGACATGGTGGTGAATGGATAGGGTAACCGGCCAAAAGGTCTGACTTGAAACCCATTTAAGTCCTTTGAGAGTTGGAAAGCTGATAGAAAGCACGACCAAACGGTCTACAAGACATCACAAAGTTGTTCATAATTTTGAAGGAGGAATGTAACTATGCACTTTCTGGCTCCTACTGCAAAGTTGTCGAGAGTTTTCCTCGAATGGTAGTGATAGCGATGAAAGGTGTACCTATACCATACTTGTACTATACCATATCCTGGTTTATACAGTACATTATTATGGGTGCTCAATGTCAAATTGCCACATAGTTGAGCGCTCAGTAAGTGCCGGTTTTGACTCCGTCAAAGGGTTTCAAATTCCCACTGAACAAAAGAATTATGGCAGCCCCAAAGTGTTATGCTAGTATTCATCCTGCCGAAAGTTTTTTGGCAGCCACAAAACAATCTTTTTCAGTGAGTGTTGTACGATATCACATGTAATAATGTTGTGTGGGACATTCCAGTAGTTATTTTTTTTCCGAAGTGATCATCTTTGTTTTAAATGTAATCAGGTCACAGGTGAAACAGTTTTCTCCTGTCGGGACTCAGCCTCATGCAGTCAATTTAACTGTCTGTTCTTCTAACTGCTGGGCTACCCACAAAGTCACTGCATTCAACGGTTTTTGTTTGTGGAAGCAATATGTAAATAAATAATAGTGTTTTAATTTTTACTATATAATCATTGGCTAATGGGAGAAATCGAGGAAATATGTCAATATGTACGATGATTTCTATTCAAACGTTAAACACATTACAAAGTGTTACATGTTTATTTATTTAAATTGCTTTGTGCCTTTGTTTTATTTGTCGTTCCCTGACATTTGTTATACTTTTTAGCATATCGTGTAAAAAGCCTTGTGCGCCACCATTTATATGTAATGAATATTTCAGAAATGAAATGCAGCAAAAATATCACGAAGTAGCAAATCTTAAAATGAGAATGTGTTTGTATGCTTTCTCAATTAGGTACAGTGGTGGCTTGAGCGACGATGGCTATATGTTGCTGGTAACATATTGTGAAAATTTTGTTGCTGATGGAGGATGTCAGGCCAGTGATGCTGTAACGTAAGGCTTTTGTTTCACGTCTACCTCAGACTGTGTCCTGTTTGCTGCTTGGTGCTGGGAAATTTCTGTGGAATTTTAGTGCAACATGTTTGATTTGGCCGTTATTACTGTAACACATAAGTGCATGAAACATGTGTAGAATAACGTGAGAGCTGAACTAATGTTTTAAAACTCTAAATGAAGAATGTTTAATACATGTAAATATCACATAACTAATTTTTCAATATAAATACTTTGTTTCCGGAATATAACCGCATGTTTATAGGTTTTTAATTGCATGTAACAATAGCTTACACTTTAATTTACTACCGGCTGGGGTATTATTACTTCACACATCTGTCAACTAACCTTACGTTTTTTTTGTTAAACCCTTTTAGTTAGCTTGGTGTGCTAATATAAAATGTTATTTTTTGTATGTTCAGAAAGTTTTGTGTGTTAATATAAAATATTATGTTTTATTGTATGTTGTTTAAACGTTCTTAAGAGATGTAAAAAATAAAAATAAAAACTCCGAATTGTCTCTCAATTCTCAAGTACGCTCAATCTTGGAATGTCAACTAAACGTGTTGATAACAATAAACCACAAGTGTGTACCTTTAAAAATACTTACACTTCCCCCTTCACATTCTTGAAACGGCAAAAGTTGCTTGGGCATGTTGCGTGATATAGCAGAGTAAAACAAAACTTACTTTAGCTAAAAATTTTATTTGTCCCGACACTGGACCACTTACACTTACACGTTGAAGTATAAAAATTTGTATATTGATAACGTGTTTTATGGGCTTCCAGGTATACTAATAGTGACAATGAGGATGACCAAGATGGTCTTCTGAACATCAACTTCAAGAAGTCGGATCTAGTAAGAGAACAAGATAACACTTTTTCCAGTGTAGCTATGCAGCTATTCAATATCCCCAGAGTAAGAAGCCCAACATCACTTACTTCCAACATTGTAGTTGCCCAAGTTTCTCTGTTTTGTAAGTGTTTATTTTGTTAGGTTATATAAGCTAAATAAACATAGCCTACTGTTGAACATTTTAGTTTACACGTGTTGTGTCTGCTGCATTGCGATTAATTTAAGTTTTTTTTTTCCAGGAAGTACATTATTGTTTTTTCCTAGTCGTCTTAAAGTATTTATTTATTTCTTATTTCAATGAAACATTTGGACAGTTTATGGTTGTGTTGTTCATATAGTTCGTAAATTTGTCCACACAGATGTTTGAAGGGAATAATTTATAATGTGAATATAAAAGTTGCTGTTTCAAATAAATTAAATCTTACAATTCGCAGGGTAGACAAACATAGTTTAGGTCTGTAATTCTTATTAGATATTTATAAAGTTTTATCCTACTTTCTGGGAAAGGGGAACTAATTTTATCAACTTCCTCTGTATGTAAATGTTGGAATGAGCTAATGCTATCTGATAACAAACTGGTTCTTGCTGAACCGATTTCGACGAACATTAGTTTTTTAAAAGTTTAACAAAACTCACTTTAGATTTTTGGTTAAAAGTAGGCAACATTGAGTGAAGTAAGTCCAAAATAAAACCCCTTATATCCATCACGTCAGAAAAGTTTTTGTAACTTTTTATCCTCTACAATAAATGCATAAAACATTCATGAATAATGGTGATCACTAATGCGATATTAATAAAATATTTTCTATATCATAGTTTGTTCCCTTAGTTAGTTCTAAATATGATATTTAAGAGTTGAGTAACATTTACTCAATACGAATTCTTGTCAACGTTGGTAGACAAATATCGACACCTTAATTAGGGCCTAAATAGTTTTATTAACCTTAACTTAAGAAAAGGCACGTTACGAAATCGTCGTACTACATAAAAATAGTCAAGTTTTTATGAATGTAACATTTATTGCAAATATTTGTCCTCCTGTTTTTATGTGAGTGAGTGGAGCGGCTCTTAACAGCGAGGTCTTGAGAGCCGATGAGGGTGATTGAAGTGAATATGGAGCGGCGCCGGAATGAAAGGGGCGGGGAAAACGGGAAATCTCCGAGAAAACCCTCCGACCAACGGCATCGTCCGGCATCATTCCCACTTGCGAAAATCTGGTGACCCGGCCGGGGATTGAACCCTGTTCGCCTTTGTGGGAGGCGAGCAGGCTAACCGCTCAGCCACCGTGGTCCCGGTTTTTATGTGTCTACGCGATTTCAACGGAATTTAATTTTGCTTTGTTGGTGTGTGGTATAGCTAATTAAGAATTTCATAATGTTTGTAAAAAAAAAATAAAAAAAAAGCTAATATTAAGATATAAGCTTTATCCTCAAAACATAATCTTAGATCGTAGCATTTTGTTCAAATTGAACACGACGCACAGAATTGTGCATAATATACCAAATACCGGTTATAATACACCTCCTACACAGTGACTTGTTATTTTGAGGCGTCATTTAACCAGCATACGACTTATGACTTTGTTTAAAATATTTAATATAAAACGTTGAAAACTAGGAATACATATCATGCGTTAGCTTGTTATCATATACGACCCTAGTTAATATCTTCCCCCATCTTGAACTATACTACCATCACCAAATACCATTCTCTTAATAGGTTCTTTACTTTCCTTAATTTTATCAGTAACAACTAAAGGATCTTCATAATTATTTTTAGCAGCCTTATGTTGAATTGAATAACTAGAAACCTCCCATTTGGAGGGGCCGCGGTGGCCGAGCAGGTAGCTCGCATCCCACCAAGGCGAACCGGGTTCAATCCTCGGCCGGGTCACCGGATTTTCGCATGTGGGAATCGTGCCGGACGATGCCGTTGGTCGGCGGGTTTTCTCGGGGATCTCCCGTTTCCCCCGCCCTTTCCTTCCGGGGCTGCTCCATACTCACCTCAATCATCAACATCGGCTCTCAAGACCTCGCCGTTGAGAGCCGACCAAATCTCTTCACTCACTCCCAATTTGAGATGTGCATTACAGCACATAAATAGACTATCTATCACAAAGTAATCGGGAAGCTGTCCACAATGTTTGCTCGGTGGTTGTCACCCCGTTAGAATCTCGTAGGGCCACCTCTTGTGGCTATAACAGCAGCCACCCTGTCTGGCATGCTCTCTACGAGTGTTTGCAGGACATCCACGGGGATTCGTCGCCATTCCTCTTGCAACCATTCCATGAGTTGAGCAATGGATTTTGGCCGCGTCTGACGAGCCCTCACCCGGCGATCCAATTCGTCCCAAAGATGTTCTATAGGGTTGAGGTCGGGGCTCTGGGCGGGCCAGTCCAATCGGCGAACATTGTTGTCGGCGTACCACTGCATAGTAGCCCTTGAAACATGGCACCTGGCATTGTCATCCTGGAAGTAACACGGGTCCATTCCGTAAAAACGCCGCAATGTGTTCATGCTACCACGGACGAACACCAGCGGTCCTACGCCGAAGGCCGTGAAACACAAGTCAACTGACATATTGCATTACCTATCTTCACGGGTGCCCAATTACTTTCGGTAGATAGTGTACGTACATCTCTCAAATTTTTCAGCAAATTCAAACAATTAATTTTTATTAGGTAAACTATCAAGACAACTCCGTATATCGTTAAATGCACATTAACGGTTCCACATACCTAACCCGTATACCTAAGGTTGGGTGCAAGGTGATGGGCTGAGACTGATACACTAATGCTGTTGTAGCGCTGTAATGTGCCTTCTCTAATGATACGGAGCGAAGTGACATATGACAATCTTTCATTGAGGTATATACCACTTGTATTAGTTGAAATCGGAACAACTTTTTCCGTGCGCAGACAACACGGATAACTCATAATTGGTAGGAAGCTCTCTGGCGGTTGGTGCCATCTGTGCTTTGTCTCTTCGGCGTGATACACGAACGTTCGAATCCGCCTTTAGGGTGCCTGTAATCGGTTTTGGGTGTTTGACTCTTGCTTGCAGGTGTGATGTGTGTGGTGACGAGTCAGAGCATAATTCAGCTGATGGACCACTTGGCGTCCGGCAGCCCAGCGGCCATCGCCGCCGTAGCTCTGGAAGTTCTTGTCGGGTGTCTCATCGTTGTTTCCATCACGCTCCAGCCGAAGTCCTCGAGGCATTTACCCTTCAGGGTTAGTGTTAATATTTCATAGAGTTTATTTTGGATACGTTTGTAAGGCATCGGTGACATATGGTCAACAAAAATATTGATAGTTAAAAACCCGGAAATTTTGCGGATTCATTTGGCAAAAGCTAGATTCCACAGTCCTTTGTGAAATCGTGCATCAGTTAGGTGTTCATCGGCTGATAGTCCAGTTAAATCCCATACCAGGTAGTACGGGATTCGGTTATTATTTTCCTGCAGGTTCGTTATTGATCGAAAGTCGTTTGGAGCGTGTCTAACAAACTATGGACCAATGGAAGCAAAAACACATATGTACACGTGAATGTGCAGTTTAACTTGTCCTCAGATAAAGCCACGAAATTTCTGGGTCTCTATTGATAATAAATATAAACTAACAGCCATGTAATTACAGCCCCTTGAATTCTTCAAATAAAATATAGGTTCATTTTCCCGTTATAAAACATATGCAAATATTTCTAAATCGACCCGATGTTTCATTACCAGACAACTTACAAGTTTTCATAGTTAAGTTATGAAGTTGATAAAAATTTTTTTCTCAACATTGATAGAGACTAGATGAACTTTTATTATGAACACGAACTACACTCCAGATATTGTGCAGATCGCACCAAACCCAGAAAATAACATATAAATACGAGATAAAATAAATAAAATAAAAAAAGCCGAAGTTACATGTCGAGACTAAAAAACCAGAACGAACAAAAGGAGAATGCGTAATATTTGTTAGTGTATATCTGTAGATACTATCTCTATCTTTTTTTTCTTCCTTCTTCTTCTTCTTCTTCTTCTTCTTCTTCTTCTTCTTCTTCTTCTTCTAAAACCCGGGCGTGTTAGAGCATAAGGCATATAATACCTGACAGTTTTAAATCTTACATTTGTCAGATCCGTTGCCATACTTGAAAGTAACTAGATATTCTTTTAAGAAACTGCAGACGGAGGTCAGTCCATACCAACTTAAAAATAAATCAAGAAGTGCTATATGCACTAAAATCTGTTATTTTAAATATTATCTCTTAAATTTATTTGCAAAGAAATACAAAAAAAAAAAAAACAAAGGATGACGGTTATCTAACTTAAATAAATAGTGTTTATTGCTTCAAAGAATTTTTGCTATTGTTTTCATGCTGTAGTTTCGGCAGTAAAAGTTTGTAAGCTACAACCAGGAGCGGATCTGTACTTTTGGATAGGGGAGAGGTGTAGAAGGACGGAAGTAAATTTATCAGTTTGTAGATACTGGCCGGTAGTTTCGATTAATGGCATGTGGAGCGGGCACACGCTCATATTAATCTTAGAAGACAATATAAATTTCTTCAATTAAATTCAGTATTTCAAAAATTCTTATATTTCATTTTAGTTTAGAAACATGCACAGAACTGTTTTGTGTCAACGTGAAGGATTGTTTTTTAAGGGAGGGGCTGTACCTCCCCTTCCTTGCCGTATCCGCCATTTGCTGCAACATTGTACGGTACTTTGTAACAGCATTCTTTTTTTGACTTGACAGGTGCCGTTTGTTCCATTATTACCAGCGCTTAGCATCTTCATCAACATATATTTAATGATGATGCTTGATGTCCTCACCTGGATTAGATTTGCTGTATGGATGGCAATAGGTAAGAAGATAAGATGTTTCCAGTTATTTTCAATTTATAATGCTGATAAATAACCTTGTACTTAAAGTTTATGCAGAGGCCTGAAAAATTATCGCTATCCATTTGACAGATACTAGGTTTCATACAGTTCATGTAACATCTGCAATTAGTCCACAACTTATCTGAAGCCTGCTAGAGGTTTCTGAGCCAATAATTATCATGAAACAGAATGCAGCCTCAATCACAGTCTCTCACTCTCGCAGCAAAGATGCAATGAGCATTTGGAATCTACTTGAATATACAATTGCACATGAAGCCTACAGAGTAAAATAAGTTTGTACACTTTACAAAGTATTCTTTTGAAAAGTAGTTGCCGAAAATGTTCTTGTATCACTACAAGTAAAATATTGCATTTTTATGGCACACTCTTTTATGAAACATACGAGATATTTTATGTACCTCTATTGTAATAATAAATTTGATGTTTATGTAACTTTCTTGTCAAATTAAATTATAATTTTATACATTCCACATTATGGTGTTCTAAAATTCACTCAAATTTACTTGAAGTGTTGCAGAAATTATCTTGGCAACTGGCTTCCAAAGAAATTTTTCTAAAAATAAAGTGTAGCCTATAGGTCTTTGAACTCACAAAATTTTCCGGTCTTCAAGTTTATGTAATGTTTTACTACAACATTCAAGTTAAAAGTCAAATAATAGACATAAAAAAATATGTAAATAAATATTTTTGTCAGCACAGGCGTACATTTACAGAAGTAAGTGTAGTCATGGAAAATACTGGTAAATATAGTAAAATTAATTTATCTGATAGGTGGTAGAGCTAGTGACTTTTCGCCAAAAAAAAAAAGGGTATACGGTAGACTTCAATACTATAAGCACCCAACAGCAGTTTGTCTATTGCCATTGGTTGCTGTCGCTTTGAGAAGGCGTTTTCATATTTGACCAGGTCACTCAGATTTCAGGAACATCGGAAGGGCTCAACCATGAGTCGTGTGCAGACAGTTAAAACGTGTCAAACAATTATTCAGCCAATTAAAATAGGTGAACGACCCTACAGTGTTTTGAAGTATAACTTGTCTTGACTACCCCTAGTAATACTGACTTATCGCGGGAAATGTTAACTGCTTGTTAGGTTTTTAAAAACTGTGACGATAATAAGTAGTCCTGCAAAATTCACGTGATTATTTCGGCGACAAGATAAACTCCACTACCGTATATATAACTGAGCACAGTCAGTGGTTTTATTGGACGCTAACCTTTAAGTGGAGTCACTTTCCTGTTTGACTTCGTTGAAGAAGATTGGTCACTACGCCGCTGAAGTACATTATTGACTCGAGATTGGCGCGAGGCGGGCCACACATACTGCCCGCCAATGGGAGAAGTCGGTCAAATGCACAATAACTTGGAGTTCAGTCTGCCGCTAAATTATAACGTGAAATTTGCTGGTCTCTGATAATATATTTTTATACTCTCTATATTGGCTGTCGCCTGTTAGTGAAGCTGGCTAATAATAATTCTGCAATCGCAAAGCGGATGAGTACTCAGAGACGAAACGGTGAGGCGGAGCGGTTCCTTTTTTGTGGGTGTACCGATTTATGATTGGCTGCGCGAGTCTCTGTAAACGGACCTTGTATCTGGTTGACTCCTGCATGCTGTTTGCTTGGGCTTCCGGCTGTCGAGCAGGTTATAGTCTGTTCGCAGTTTCTTCACATTTTTTAAATCAAACCTTTGAAAGATCACCTTATGTAAGGCGCGTTTAGTAATACCCTAAATATTCCTTGTATCACAAGCGTTTTATACCTGTGTTAAAATGAAAGGATCTTATTTTTCGTTAAATTGAAGTTTTACCTGTATTTTAATTATAAGTTATAGTAATTAATTTATAATAAATATGAAGAGAAACAGCTATAAACGTGTGTTGGTAGCGCGTAGTAAGAGATAGTTCTAATGTAAAATATCATTACAAATGAACGCGCACGAATTCGGTGTGTTGTCCTTTGGTGTAATTTTCTAGGCGTAGTTGATCTTAGTTTGAACGAGGCGGAGGAATATCTAGGAAGTAGAACTTTAGCTGGGCTTCAGAAAAGTGTGAAGTAACCGTGAATGGATTATGAAGGTTTTGTGGGATACGTTGGCATATAATTATATTTTTTCCCACGTTGTATCGACATCTTTAACTATAGCAGAGTAAGAAATCCAGGCAAGGTTACCACACGTGTGTGTTTCAACTTGCGACGATAGGCCACAGCCCATTTGGACAGCGAACTTCTACGACTGTGTTGCCATTCAAATTATTTGTGGTATTTTTGTAAGCATGCAGTCCAAGTTGTGTAAATTTTATTGATCGTTAGACTTACAGTACGCGAATTTAATAAGACACCGTGAACAGACATTAATTTCTGCTGTAAAACTGTGAAGTTTTTGTTTTGTCGTTGCTAGTTTATCAGATATCTATTTTCGAATTATTTTGGCATAAGTGCAGATGTTCCTCCTGTGTATATTACCACAGTTGTTACTATCATAAACATTATGTGCGTTTATTTGGTTTTATTTATAGAAATATAAATTTATCTAGCTGGGGATGGCGTTAATGATAGGAACACACAGACGTATATTTAAATAACGTTAAGTTACCCACATTCCGGCATGCTGAGCTATCGTCCAAGTATTCTTATGCAAGGTCCCATCTTTATTGCCTCGGAAAGTTGGCAACTTACTGTGAGCGGAATGCAAAATAGACATTAACCAAGACAAAATGCAGAATCATACTGCTTAGTTATTCGTTCAGATATTAATGAAAGTATATAATCCTACGTTGTCATGTGTGTCTACAATGCTAAGCTTTCTTAATTCCAGAAGACAAAAACTTTTAAAAATGACATTTTCTGTATTTTGGCACCGTGTATGAAGTAGTGCTGCTACTTTGGTCATCGCATCCCACTTCGTAACAAGCAGGTTTATTTTAAATATACGATTTTATTATGCCTGGTCGAAGTTTTTCTTCACTTTTGAGGTTTTTTTTTTGCAATTTTGTTTAGATTGTCATGTTATTAAACCAAGCTTGTTGTACTATGCTAGTATGATAAATCTCTATGTATCGTCATTTTCATTTTATGCTGCTTCAAGTCTATTTTGAAGTTACTATGCATAATTTATTTATTTTTATTAAATACTGTTCCAGCAATTGTTTTTGTTATCGCACTAAAGCGGAGGACAAAAAGATTTTGTATTAACTTTGTAACATGGCAGATGTATGAAAAAGTCCAATGAAGACAAATAGTTTCAACTGAGACTAGTCTGTCTTTAAGTGGGGGACATCAGTTAACCATGGTTTTTATTGTAAAATTTTATGAGAAGTTATACTTCTAGCTTGTAGCCTATTGATTGCTTTCCTTGCTGTTTCGTATTGTAAAATACATCTTCTCAACTTGAGAAATAAGATTTATTGAGTTATAATTAGCTGAAGATTTAACCCAAGTAAGCAGGAACAATACGTCTCTGCGAGTGGTTGTGTGCCGACTACAATTGCAAGCTTATTCGTGCATGAGGCACTGAACAGTAGTACTAGTATTTTTTCCGGCGCAAAGTGCAACTATTATGAAAGTATTAGTAAGGTGCTTCCTGTCGGTGCTCCACTTCTAATTTTTAATTCTGGTCGTGGCACGACTGATAATAAGCGATTAATTAAACGCTGTTTGGCTTAGCCATCGTTTTATTGTTTACCTCCAAGCATCGAGTGTCACCAATAGTTTGCCAAAATATTTTAACCTAACCAATTCTTCAATAACGTTTGAAAAATGCTGCGTGATTGGCAAATACGATATTAACCAATGTTTTCTCATTAAATTGGAGGGAAAATTAATTAATTGTAAAAATTAAGGTTGGCAATTTTTTTTTGCTGAACACAAAATAATTAGGTAAAAATCGCATTAGTTATTAATTACGTTAGCAAATTAATTACATGTTTTTGCAATCACTAACGTACAGTTCAAATATAGTATAAATTTAAGTTCGCTATAAGTTAGTTCGGCGATGAGAATTTGAAGAAAAATATATTGTAGCGACTACATTAAATCTTTTTGGTGTAACATTTGAAGTGCTTTTGAAAATATTTGTCGTGGCGTGGGACTTGACGTTTACGTAGAAAGTAAACCTGCCAGATTGTTTCACGGAGTTGAGAACATATGTTTTTAAGGGTTGTAGTTTGTGTGATTACATGTTAAGTATAAAATAACATTTGAGGGTGTCATATTCGTGTTACGTTTCTGTTGTCAGGTGTTGTATTTTATCTGATTTATGGCTCTTGGAAAAGCGTGGAGAGGGACCCGGGTAAACTGAGGAGAGTGGCCAGCGTGGGTCACGTCAATGAAGGCTACCTGCCGAGCGAGACGCCCAGCGACCCGGAGGCGACTCCAGAAGTGTCACAGAAGACCGACAAGTCGGCGGGCGACGACGCGAACACTGCTACGACACCCCACAGTGAGGGCAACCACGTCCCGCCAACTAGCGTGGCCAACGTGGTGAAAGAAAACCACGTAGAACCACCTCAAGTGAGCGACACGCTCGTTGGTAGAACAGAGAAAGAGGGAAGCGGTGTTTCTTTAACGAACGAACCGAAAATAAACGTAAAGAACAGAAATTTGCGAGTTTTGGGAGGTGATTCTATCCGTTCGTATGTGTCTGTCCGCGACGGAGCTGTGAGCTCCGCGCGGGGTGGTGGTACTGTTGTGTTTCCGTCTGCTTTTGTGTCGTCTGAATGTGCCAGCTTAGACGATTCTCTTAAAGACACGCAGCCGAAAGACGAGGGCAATATCACGATCATACCAGGGTTGAAAGTTTCGCACAGGTGTGGTAGTAACGCCGATGAAGAGAAGGATCTGTATCCCAATATCATAGTCGTGCCATTTGGTACTGAAATGACCGCCGAAGAGCACAGTTTGAACGAAACGAGTGATCATGAGAATTCCAGAGACAGCCCCGATAGCGAGGAATACTGCACTCCTGAATCAGACGAACCTGATGATTCCATGCAAAAAAATAGTTTTAATATTATAAATACATCTCATGCTGACAATAGGATGGAAGATGAACCACATAAACAAAGCACTGAAGAAATGGAAGTCCTGCCATCAGAGGACTTACAGGAGAGTGCGCCAACACTAATAAATCAAACAGACAGTGACTCGAATTTGAAAAATGAAAGTGAAACACCTGCAGTTACCGATAAAAAAGATCGTGAACTTGGTCAAGGTACACTTCGATCTTCTTCGTTTACTGAGAAACTGAATACGTTGTTGAAGAAACAGCACAATACAAAAGATAAACAGTTTCAGGTGAAACCCGATACGCGAAAAGATCAGCACAACCAGTTAACCGCGAGAACTGAATCAAACCAACTTCACGAAAAATTGAAGAAAACATCTTCGGTAGACAGTAGACATATCGACGAATCTTTGAGCATTAAAAATCGATTAGAAATGCTTCTCTCTCAAAGACTAGAGGGGACTATTACACAGACTGATTCTGGCTATGATAACAAGCAGCTAGCAACTGAATATCGCGCAAAGAGCCATAAAAACTTGGTCACAGATTTTGGAGTTGCAACACGAGCAGAGAACGCTGTAACAGTTTCTCAGAGGATCGCCAACGAAAATTCCAAAAACGAAAATATAGCAAATGTTACAGAAAACGCTAAGTTTTCTGAGATAGAACCTTATACAAAAGACGAGTTGCGAGCAAAATTAGAAGATATATTTTCCAGAAAGCAGAGGCTATCTTACAGAACTAGGCCTGAAACTACAGCTGCCGAAATCACAATGAGTGATGACGCAGAAACATCTGGAAAGCATAAACTATTGATGGAGGAACTTATCTCAGGCAAAGGGAAAGAAATAAGCAACACCAACCCAAACGTACTCGACAAAGCTGAATCTTTAGTCGCCAGAGACATTCCGAAATCAGAACAGAATGTTTCTGAGAAAAGTAATATTCTTCCTCAGAGTCAAGTGCAGAATGTAGATGATCATTTAGAAGACAGTGCCAACAGCGAAATATATTTTGACGCTCTAAATAATTCGGGCATGGATCGTCCTGATAGTAGATGATATTTTGCCCAGTTGCAGTGGAAAACAAATGAGTCCTCTAGTCATTCTGTAATACTCAGATGTCAATTTTTCAAGTTCAGAGATAGAAGGCAACATTTCAAGGATTTGCGGTTTGAAAGTAGAGACGTCAGAAATATTTGGTCACTATACTTTCTGAGCTTGCATTTGTCGCGTAGTGTGACGAGGTATAACTTCTGCTATTTTAATACCAGTTTTCGCAGTTGGCGACTATTTACTAACGCAGAATTTTTTTTTGCTCTCCTTCTGTCAGGAGTTTGTTAGATATGCGTGATTATTTACGTCTGAGGATCAACCTATGGCTTCACGAGTACTTACTAGAGCAACTGATTCTTGATGAGGCTTGTGCGGAACAGAATAATCACACAACACAAGTTCAACAGACTGTTTTGTACCCAACTGTATAATATCATACCAAACGTTTAGTCCTCAATTAAATCAGGTCCACAAATTTTTAAAAATACAAAATAGTATATTTTATTTATTATATAACGGTAAAATATTCTCAAAAAATATGTGTGTGACAATTTTCCATACAAGGTCAACAGTCATAAAGAATTTTGTCGCACGCTTTCTGCCATACGAGCAAATATTGTTATGGTACTTTACATTTGCAAAGCTATTGCGATGGATTAGTAATTAGTAAATTAAATAACGTCCGTATCATTAAATTAACAAAATAATTTTAACTGCCCTTGAAAGTTTTGAAATCGGCTGTTACTATTTTAATGCCCTCTTCATTTTTGTGCTCTTATTTGGCGTGTTCGTCGTAACATATGTTTTTTATGTAGCCAACTATCGTCTCCTCCTCGTAGTAGCAGAGCTTGTTGTGCTGTCAGTAGTAACATAGATGGGGACTTCGGTGCACAATTTCCATATGCCTTGCAAAGTCACCTGTGGTTATTTTGGGCATATGTCCTGTTTTGTGGGTGTTATTGACTGTCGTGTTATGACATACGTTGGTAGAAGGTTGGAAGCCCTGCTTAGTTTCTTCCAGCTCTGTATTGTGTATCCTTCCGCCACATATCTATCTTTACATTGCAATGGGCCTCACTCGTTTTTATGTGTCGTTCAAGCGAAATAGAGAAATTATTAAAATCAATAATATATTACTATCTCAGGAATCTTTTCTCTAAAGTATGTAAAATAAAAAAAATCGCTTCCGTTGCCGATTGTATAGACATCACGCCAACAAGAAATGGACTCTTTTTCGTGATTCGCTGTCACCATTATAATCAGTAAGTACTCCAGGAAGTCTATTCTTGAAAAACCCCGCGAACATTCGTTATACGAAGAATTCCTGAGTTGTCATATTCATAGACGAGTATCCACGTAGTTGAAATTCAGCTGCCTGTCGTTTGCAGACGAATTCATTATTCCGACACATCTGCGCTGTCAATCGTTTCTTTCATGTGACTTGATTTTCTATCTTATAGAAACACAATCAAAAATTAAATGTTACCACTGGTGCTACACATTTGTACGACAAAGC
Source organism: Dryococelus australis (assembly GCA_029891345.1). Classification (NCBI taxonomy): domain Eukaryota; kingdom Metazoa; phylum Arthropoda; class Insecta; order Phasmatodea; family Phasmatidae; genus Dryococelus; species Dryococelus australis. The sequence goes on along the minus strand of CM056993.1, from coordinate 60,728,048 downwards.
TATCAGAAATAAGAATGTGTTGTAAATGTGAACTAAGTCTGTAGTGCTTAAATTAGTATAGGCCTATAAAATAAACGTTTGTTTGCAAAATTAGAAACTTACTCTCCACATTTGGTCTGGCAATTTCACTAGTCCGTCTACGTATCTCAGGGTTTGTACCACACGGACAAGGTCCGTATAACAATATCTCATACGAAGGCGCAACTGGTGTTCAAGCATGCCAGAACTGCAGTTCATTCGACGCGGCAGGTAGTTTGTACATGAATTCTAGCATCAGGCGCCTAGGGCGGACAGGGATTTTTGTTCTCAAAGGTTGTTACATCCAGGACAGCTGAGCTGCGCCGTGACCAGACAACCTACGGCGCGTCGCGTCGGCTGGTCTCGCAGGCGCTCTTCGTCGTGATCCTGTCACTAGCACGACGAGGAACATTGTCAGGATACGAGGCCACAGAGTGCAGCAGCTCTTCTTTTAGTTGCACAGATAAGGGAGCTGCTCCTCTGAAGTTGAACAGTTCTCAGAAAACCGACCATCATTTTATTCCTCGGTCCAGAGAGCATGCGTGCTCTGATGAATCAGGCCCGACTCACAACCATCCGTCACACCTGTCAGTCGTCCATGCGTCATTCAATCATCCGTCTGTGTTTTCGTCCGTCGGTTGAAAGCGATTCACAAAAATCCGTCGCCCGTCAATCTTTCCGTAGGCACGGCGAAACTTCAGAGTGACAACTTAACATCCTGATCTTTCTTTATTTGGAGATAAATTTTTGTCGGAAATGCATTTTCAAGATGAAAATGTATTGGGTAAATAATTGTTTTACGCGATAAGAATTCATACTGAATTAATGTTTACATTTTAAGTTCATGAATGTACCGCCAAAGATAAATAAACACATATCCACCGCCTTGCATTTCATTTTGATGTGCGCATTCACGTCTACGGAATGTTGCCAGTAAGCAGTGGCCGCCCGTCCGTTTAAAGTTAAAGTTTGAGAAATATTTGACGGATTGACGGATAGAAAAAAATGTTGCCTTGTGATTGGTTGAAGATCACGTGACCGCCGGAAGGATGGGTGACCGACGGATGCTTGTAAGTCCACCTATACTCGCCCTGGAGATATTTTTTTGAATACAACATTGTAACATCCATGTATGACATGTTCGGCGTTGCGATATTAGTTCGGTATATTGGCGTTTTAATAAAATCATTAGGTTAAAATTGGCCGCCTATTAAATTTATTTCCCTATTTATGCCGTTTAAATCTATAAATGGTGTAACCCACATGAGTTAACACAATTTCACGATGTCACAATTGTCGCATGAATACTATATTCTGTTCGCGGTAAAGTGAGCACTTTTGAAGCCCTAGTTACTTTTTCCTTTCAGCCGTATTTTATTCTTTAACCACCTTTTTAACATCCAAGGCTAAAATAAAATATAGTTATCGATTATTATTCTAAAAGTGAGGATTTTCAAAAGTGCTCACTTTACCGTGAACAACCTATACTTATGATGTTCATGGCAATATATGTGGACTACCGTGGTTGTAATTATTCCGCAGGGGTTTGTGAGCGGCTATCTCTAACTACGCATGAGAGTTTTTTAAATTTTATAACCCAACAATTGAACATAGCAAGAGCATCTAAATAATAGTAGAAAAAAGTATTTTTACAATTTTGATTAATTCAAACTAACCTATCGGTTATACTAGTGTAATGAGTGGTTTTTTTTCCAGTTTTAAGTAATACGTTGAATAAGTAGCCATTTTTCTCAATCGCATACGCATTATAGCCACGGACACAACTGTCCACAGGCGCTCGTAATAGTAACATGTGGAGGAGGGATACACTATCGACAAAAGTAATTAACCAAGGACTACACAAGTGCATAACGAGCCGCTACTCAACTGTAGCAAAGCGGTCGCTGTGATAAAGGCTGTTCACGATAAAGTGAGCACTTTAGAAATGAACATTAGAAAGAAGTCACTGCCCCTGCCTGCATATATATTAACGGGCGTACTGAGTGTCATTCGCTCAGTAAAGTTGGTAACGATGGCTGGATAGTAGTTCCATATTTTAACGTTGAATGAAAAGTGTTAGGTAATGCTTTGTGAAAACTTAAAATAATTTATTTCGCTTTCTGTTTTTTTTTTTTTAATGCATCGAAGTGTAAAAATAACCGATTTGTAAAGTTTTTACTTTCATAATAATTTCACAGTTTCACTTGACCGACGCATGGAAATGTTAATTTTACATAAGGCGGAGGAATACACAACATGCATACAGGTAGATAAAAAGCAGGGCTTTCAAAAGTGCTCATTTTACCGTGAACAAAATATAGACAGTTATCACGTTCAGGCGTGTGTACTGTCGCCGCATTTCAATGCAGTTCGTATGTATTTCCGAATAGGCATGCCAGTCCAAGCGAGGTCAAGGAATGTTGTTCACTGGATACCCATTGCTTAGTGATTTTGTCGTCTTGCGTGTGTCGTGCAGTCTGTGTTCATGTCACTGGCGCCTTGACTTCTGTGATGTGTTTTTGTTTTACTTTGTGATCAAATGTTTTTGTCGACACAGTAAATTAATGCTATAATATTGAGATTGTGAATATGATATATTTTTGTACTTAAAGCAATAATGTATTTTTTAAGAAGTTTACCGTCATTTCGAAAACAATAAACAGGAATATGATTGTGAATTTTTTGTTTTTATGCACTAAAAAACTACTGCAAAATTTCTTGTTTTACGTGGACATTTCCCATCATTTTCATTTACTTTGTGTAATCTTTATATTAACCGATGGAGAATTCATATATTTAATCGTTTAATGTGTTGTTGCTATGTTTATTTTAAGAAAACAAAAACTTTGAAATGTAATTTGCTATAATACCGCTATTACATATTCTCGCGGTACCAAACCCTGCAAATCCCATGACTCAACACATTCTAACCTATAAAATAACTAATCAGTGGATACAGAAATTCTGAGAAATGATGTAATGCATCACAAGATGTATGACAAAGTTACTGCACAGTTAATTTTGACTAGTTACTGATGTTACTGTTAACTTTCACTTGTTATGTGGTGCGAATACAAGACGAATTTGTACTATAAATTTCAAACACCAGTTTCTCTGCTATAAGGTAAATATTAAGCTGGTCTTTTGAATAGTCATTTCAATTTAATGTAGAAAATTTTATTGTGTATGGCTTTCTCCTGAATTTTTGTTTCAGTTACAGAAAAGTGCTTCAACATTCCTCTAAAATAACTGTGACTAAACGGCAAATATGTATTTGTTTGCGGTCAGCACGAAAATTACCACAATTAAGATACAAGAGAAGCGTGGCGTCATATACGGAATTAATATTGTTTAAAAAGGAAAAAAAAAATTACTAGCTTCTTAAAAACGCATACATTTTAAAAGTGCTGTTTTTTTAAAAATAATATTTATTGTTTTTGCATAGTAATTAGCTATGGTTATATCTTACAAAACATTTATTTTATGTTCATTAACGCTTTCGCATCTGTTAGTACACACTAAATTGCTGGATGAAATATTATCTCTTCATGACAAATTTTTTTCAAATTATAAATCTCTTAGCATTTGCAGCCCTTAAATCCAGACGACTACAGTTTACGTCCACACAGCATAAATATTTTTGCCTTCTTATCTAACACTGCTCCTTCGGCGTGTTTTCAAAGACATTTTAAGTGGAGGATAAAAATTACTGTTGACTCCCATGTCTGGAAGTGGCGACGCACACTAGCGTGTCGTTTTAATTTGTTCAAGTTACAGTATCAAGGAATTAATTTCTTAGCATTCTTTTTTGATGTACAGTTAATATCATGTTTATTCGATTACTTGATAGCTTATTCTCAAGGATCCTTTCACATGTATATATTACCATCTCGTTTACATATACGTTTGTTCTGAAACTAACATGATACATTTGTATTTAAAAATGAGTTATTAAATTACCTATACAAACTACCTATACAAATTTTATGGGTTTTTCGCTCTCATTTATTGCGCATTAATAATTAACTGCTTATCAAAGAAGACACATTTATTCACCAAAATATTTTATTTACAATCTTAATACACAGTTTTGTGTTTCATTACAAGTTACACATTTGTTTTATTATTAATATATTTTTACAATCTATTGCAATGCATACAACATTGCATTAGAAATTCTTGCACCAATTTCTGCTTTTGAAACAACACTTTTAATATTGCTTTTCTTTTGCATTAAATTTTTCATATTTAAAATTCATTAATAAAAATTTTATTGACTTTGATTTTATACAATTTCCTTTTTTTGTGAAAGATATGAAATGATTTAATCGCCATCTATAATTATTTGTATTATTTAGATTTTATCATTAGAAATAATTTACCATTTTAGCCGAAAATCTGTTACATATATGACTGATTTTAAGCTTAGATTTTTTACATTTCACAAACTGTGAGAATAAGAAAATACTTATTTTTCTATAAAATATTTTTCTTAGAAAAATATTGTAATTTTAATTGTAATGTTGTATCCATTAATTTTAACATGATTTTATTACTGCTTTATTTATCGTTGTAGAATAATCTTTGATAGCGGCTATTAAAAAATCTTTAATTTAACTGATAGATGTAAAAAGATTTAATAATACTAATATTATTTTAATCTGAAGTTCATCGGTATTAGGAAACTTCAGTTGGCGCATTTGTGCACCCCTTTAAATAATGTTTTACTTTTGTGTAAAAAACTGAATAAATTATAATAAATGGTTCTTAATCACAGAATTTAGTCATGCATATTTAGTGCATTTTACTTTTTTTGAATAATTTTCATCTATTATATTTTTTCTTTAAAAATGAGTGTAATATTCCAACATTTAATGACTAGGGTTCATCCATATTGATGTGTTATTTCATTTTCTAAGAGTGATTAATTTTATGTGTATTCACTTAGTATTAGTTTATATAAGAATACATTATTTTAATATGCTGAGCTGAGGAAACGAGCATTTTCGATAATCTGCTGATTTAAAGGTACAATTTAAATTTTATCTGTAAAAGGAATAAAATTTTTATAAGTTGGCAAAATATTGTTACAATAGTTAATGTATTTATCAGGGTTTAATTTTTCATTATAATATAAAACGAAATTTGTTCGTTATTCAAAATAACGTTACTTTTTTAATTGATTCTTTTTTAAATTTTTTAATGAATATTTATTTTGGTTTTTAAGTGTAATTTGTTATATTGAACATTTTCTATGTTTTAGAGCTGGCAAAGTTTATATTTGTATGATAAAAATTACATGTGCTATAGTTGTCATTTGGTTTATGTTGTGTTTTTATATATATATATATATATATATATATATATATATATATATATAAACTCTTTATAACTGAAATGTAATTTAGATAAAAAAGGATGAAATTTTATCTGGGAAGTACAGTATTACAGCATTTGACAATATGAATCCCAAGGTACAAGCAGATGAATACCGTCCCGACAGGTGAGTGGGAAGTATATTTATATAAAACAAATATGTTATGCACTACTATGTTTAAATTATGTGTTATTTTTTTCCGGATAGCGTTAAAACAATTTTGCATCTTGTAAAAGCTGAAATAATCGCTTAATTGTACCACGCGCGCTATCAAAGAAAAGTAATAATTTTGGCACTTACGGTGAGATATCTAATTAATCAAGGCCTTGAATGATCTTAGTTTCCCAAGTCTTGGCACATGCCGTAATGGAATATCCTGAGAAAAACTTAATTATTTATAGTTTGCCCTTGATGTTCTTCACCATTCTGTATAAACAGATTCTAGTTTACAATTAAATTAATGTTGTTTATGAAACTTTAATATATGCATTTTTAAGTTTACTTTCATTATACTGGTAAAATAATTCTTCCTTATTAAGAAAAAAGTATACGTGCCTACTAATAAGCCAATGAAATTCCTTTACCAATGTGTGTAATTTATTTTTTTTGTTGGTTCCGTGTAATGCTGAAGCAAAAACAACCATAATTTTGTATTTTAATTTTTTTCTTTTTTTGTAGGACTTGCAATATATTTCTTCTATAGTGTCAGACGCAGCATGAAAATTCTGTCCACGGAAATAACGTGAAAACTGGGAGCATGTTCCAGTATGAAGATGCGAATGGTGTAACAGCGTCGAAAACATTTGTTAAAGAACTAACCGTAGTCTTTAGTTCACTACAATGTAACTTCTTGCAGTGCAAGTTCCTAGAGTGATGAAATATTAAAATGCACATCCAATGTGTTTCGCACACTCTCTATTGTATAGAGAACAAACAATGTACCGTGTTTTACTGTGTTTTATTTGTTATAAACATTAATGAAAATTGATTTCTTTGTGTCATATTTCATGTTCCTTGGCAAAACTATCGGACTAATTTAAATGTAGCCTATTGTCTGATTAAATAAATGCAAGTGATTTTTAAATCTGTAAGTAACATTCGCGATGTTATGACATGAACATATGTTGGAAACAGTTCATATCTACCTTTTTCTCTCTTTCTCTGTATCTGTTATAACATAAACTTTTGCAATTTCTGTATTCATTATTATAACATATGTATATTTTTAGACATTCTACGCTGTCTATGTTAAAATGCTGAAATTTGCATAAGTTTTTCACATATGTTTCATTTTATTTATATTAATTTTCGTATGTTTAGGATTTTGAATAATTAGATATTAGAATGACAATAATTTATATTTAAATTCATAAGATAGATAGATTTGATTTTTGTTTGTATTTTAATTATTAATTAAATATTTTCATTTATTTTCTTGGTCTCACACCATTCTAATTGTTTCAGAGAATTTATTGTGTTATTTTTATTACCTTCTACGAGACCCGTAACTCTTTCACATAGGGAATTAGGACGTTAGGAGTGTGTCAGATTAGCTGTTCGAGTAGGAAGCCTTCTGATTGGCTGGCAGGTTAAAAACCTGCACCCACATTGGCTAGCGTGATAGCATAGGGCTAGGCGGGTAATTTCAGTTAGGAGGTCGCTCACTCTGCCGCTATCTTTCAACCTAAGTCAGGAAGCACGTTCAGAAGTTGGACGTAGCGTAGGTATTTTAAGTAGTAGGTTAGGGTGCTGTTAGTTTCTACAGCTTGCTAGACTAATGTTGTTTTGTTTCTGCGTACAGAGGTGTGCTGCATGCCCCTCCGTATAGTAAGCATCTGTTTATGAGCTTAGGTTATTTAGTTAGACGCTGGGACGTTCCGTGAGCTGTAAGCCACGTTGAGAAACACCTTAATTCTACGAAGTTTGAATACTAATCTACACTTTCCTGAGATACAGCCTTGCTTTCTACCATAAATGGTATCATCCTACAAGTAAACTATTTTTCTACGAGTTTAGTCTACGCATCGTATAGGCCTAAGATAACGGCCATTTGTAATAGAACATTCTACACAACGCCATGTTGGCACAGCGTTTTTAACAGCTAAGAACCAGCATATTTTGACCATAATTTAACCTGAGAGACAGATATTTTATTGTTCTATCACTAAGCTGAGCCAAGTTAAATTTTTCAAGAAATAATTGCAGACGTTTGTATTCAGTGATATTTTTTGAAGTGACAAACTGACACGTCAGGCTAGTTTACGTTTTAGAATAAGGGTATTGTTAACGACCGCTAAGTCTGACCACTTCCCATCGGCAAAACTAGTTTGAATGTTTTTTTTTTCATAAACCTTTCGCTATTACAATTCAGGATTTTTAATTAGCCTTACTTACAGCCAGAATACATATACATTTAATGAAAGGAACTGAATTTGAAATAAAATAATTTAGCTGGAAATTTTATGTAGTCTGACGTCCTTTGCTATTTGCATGAATAACTGTTTTCACTTCCTCGCCTTCACTGATAACCCAGTTCTGCATAATTTTTGCATGTCCTTATGGAAAGTAAGTTACATAATTTTTAGAGTCTGACAAATGGTCACTGGGTGGTTAACTAGGAAAGGAACAAATTGCTTTAGAATTCCAAGAACAACTAAATATATAAACAAAAGAGAAAATGCAACTACAAGAAGAAAATGAAAAATTACATTTTTATATGAATATGAAATATTTTATAAATAAAGTTAAATAGAAAACAAAGAATGGTTACATACACATTGCGACATCTAAATTATATTCTTTAATTAATAATTATAAAGTTGGTAAAACAGATAATTTAATTGTCAGAAATTCAAATTTCAATTCTTCACATAATGAACAAGATAGATTTTATATTTGTTTCCATGATAGAGTTTATAATGTAAACCAAACAGAAAAGTTAATACATGAACTGCTAGATAATTATCGCGATAAAAAGAATAAGGAAATATTTGTTTTGCTTTACACTCCCTTACTTGAACTTTTAAAACCAGTAATTAAAAACATAAATAAGCATTTTGATGTCAGTCTTTTAAATAATAAATAATTTTGCAGAAAGGTATTCTTTAAAAATAATTACTCCAGAAGAAGAAGATTTAAGTAAAGATGAATTATCATGTAATCTGAAACCAAATTTATTTAAAGCATTAGATGAATTCATTGGCAAAAACAGATTAAAAATATTGCATAAAGATATATTAGGCAGATTAGAATTATGACACATAAGCAGCGCAAATTTTTGGAATGAAACAAAACAATTATTAAATTGTAAGGACAGTAAAAAACAATTATCCATGTAAATAAGAAAAATTATAATTACATATAATTAATTTTCTCAATTTTAAGAAATCTAAAATCTAAATGCAAGTGTAATAGTTGGTTACACTTCAGTTCTTTATAATTTTAAATATAAATAAACAGTCATTTATAGGGATAGCAAAATGCTACCCCTTACTTACAATGAAGGTAAGAACATTTAAAATCACAAAACATCTGTTTTATTAATCCAAGAGTTATGTGTACTGTCAAAGCCTAACCATTTTACATAAATTTTATCACCTTTAGTTTTTAAAACTTTTTCAACCAAATATGCTTCAGGATAGTAAGTCTAAATAATTTTGTATTCATAAAAACTACCTTTTATTTCTTCTCCATTTATATCTTTTACATTTTGAATCTACATCTGGATTATATTCTTGGAATGTGGCATTGGTTGATAAAATTATTTCTGTGTAATTTTCATAGTCATTATTGGTGAATTATTCTTCAAGATCTGATTATTTATATTTTGTTAACAAATTGTAAAGCCCTTTTGTTAATTTATATTCCTTATCCTTAACAAATAGTTTATGATCATGATTCATTACTTCTGTATCTCCAATGTAAAAATTATGTCCATCTCCTTGTAAACAATATTGTGTTTTAATAACAGTAAGCCTTCCAGCAATTTCTTTTCCGAGATTTATATTAGAATCTTTCGATGGTATGATTCCGATTTGTTCTTCCAAATTAGGATATTTATGTTCTGAAAATAATTATCTTTCATGTGATGTTTCTTCTGGTGTCAGTGGATAATCTGAATCTTTTGCTGCTACTAGAATTTGCGTCGTTATTAAAATTTGATCGTCTTTGCGTACTTGTTATACTTTTTTTTACCCACATTTCGTAATTTTTGAATCAAAGGTAGTTTTTTTTTTTTTTTTTTCATATTCTGCTTTGTGATTCTTTTTATAATTCCTGTATTTTTCAATGAGTAATTTAATTAGAGAAACATCCTTTGATGAATCTTTCATTTATATATAATTTTTTTTCCATACAAATGTGTTATGAAAGTATTTAGAGTTTTGAGATATAAACTTTTCCTCCAGTAGATCAAACTAGGGGCAATTTAAATGTTTACAATAGTAGATTTGAATTTGATATTCCTTTAGGTGATGGCTGTTCTCTTCCAAATGACACTTATGTTTATGAACAATTTAGATTACTAAAAAGAGATAAAGAAGGAAATGAGGCAAAGTATGAAAAATCAGATAATATTGTTTGTTTTTACTTTTCCCATTTAAAATAGGTCGTATTATCCAGGAATAACATCAACAATAATGAATATTTTGTTAAGATCTCCAGGCGAATAAAATTATTTAGAATTAACTGGTGTTGATTATTATTATCGAGTAAAAGCTACTTATAGTGCTTAACTAATTGAAATAATATATCCTCTGAGATATATGTTTGGTGGTTATAAAATTACTTTTATTCGTAATTCATCTGATAACTATTGTTAATTTTTTATTAATAAAAATGGAGATGGTGCAGTTCAGAAATGTTATGCTGATCTTTGAAAATGAATCCAGCACGGGATTGCAATTTAAAAAATATATATATAATATATATACTAAACCCCTAAAATACACATTAGTTTTAATTATTGGCAATTTTTAGAAAAATAAGTCCCTGCTGGATCAGCTGTTTTAAACATTGATATAAAATATCAATTTAACAACTTACAATTTGACATGCCCGATTGTGTAATTTTACGTTTTAAAACTAATTGAAAAATCGTGCTTTAACGAAAGTATGTGCATGCTTCTATGTTTGTTCACTGTAATGTAAGAAATATTTATGTTAAGAATGGAAGAAATGAAATTTTTCCAAAAGAAAATGGAAATTTAGATATTGGAAATAATTTTTGTGATAAAATGTTTCTTGGATATAATGATTTTAGAAATTCAAAATCAAAACTAACTACTGTATATAGAAATAATGAAGTTTATAATAATCCAACTGTAAACTTCCACAGTGATATTAATTACAATTCATTTTCTGGTCGAAGACTATTATGTATTATTGATTGTTTATATATAAAAACGACTGTACTTAAAGAAAAAAAACAAATATAAATATCTCTTTAGATTTTGGTAAAGCTATTGAAGCAGGAACAATTTGTAATATTGTTCTAGTTAGCTAAAGATATATAACTTATTATTATTATTTGAAAGAAAGAATTACTGAAAATATATAAATTTTTAAAATTAATAATTGGAGCAATCAACAAATTTGTTCTATATTTTAATACAATTTTCAAGACGTATGTTGCATAATCTTTTTAATCTTTTACAAAATTTTAGATGTATAGTTGAGTGGTTTTATTGAATAAAAAATAATTTTTATAATTCTAAATTCAATTTTTCTCCTAGTGTCAATTTTATTGGTGCCAATTTTAAAATGGATCACTTAAATTTTCATTTGTATATTTTTAGCATTTTTTCTTACTCTTAATAAATTTTGTGTTATTCAATATGGAGTCGTCTACATTTCCTGCCGGCCTGACAAGCATTTCAAAAAGAGGTTGTATTTCAACTACTCTTTCCTATACTTTACATCCTGCATATGTCGATCTCAAACTACAAAACTTAAAATTATTGCTCTTAGAAAATATTGACGACGAGAATGAGCTTCGAGAAATGGGTGCCAATCTTGAGCAAAAAGAATGATTGTTTAAACAAGTAGTAGAGTATCGATAGTAAATTGTATTGAATAACAACCTAATATTTTGCTTGATTTTAGCCTAAATTTACATTTATTCTTTTACAAAATTGTAGATGTTTAGTTAAGTTGTTTTATCGATTAAAAATCGCTTTGTTAACTCTAAATGAGATGTTTTAGCTATTGTCAATTTTATTTGGCATTTTATTGAAAAAAGGGGCAAATATGCTTATAATTTAATTTATAGATTCAGTAGATATATAATTTCGATCATAGCACAGAGCACTAAATAAAATAAAATTCAAGCAAATTAAAGCCAAAATTTAGTAAATATCTCATTCTTTGGAGACTTTCAAATTTCATCTCAAAATCGAGCAAATTTTTGGCGAAATGAAGCGAATTTCAATATGTTTCTAACCCCTACAAGCAAGGTTTTTAAATCCAAATCTGCAATCTAAATCATTATATTTTGATATTGTAAAATTTCAGCACCATTTTCCCTTCTAAATAAGTTTCTTTCTTTATAAATCAAAATGGAATCCCTGCTCGGCAAGTTAAACAGTTCACAAAATTACAAGATCTCGAACAAAATAAATAAGTAGCGTTTTCAGATTTTCAAATTTATGAATCTAATTTTGGTAAAAAAAAAAATTAATTATATTCTAGATGGTAAGTATAAAATTACATTACCAGATTGATATGGTAGAATATTTGAAAATATTGTCTGAAATTAATAAATGAGAAAAAACTTTTATAGTATACAAAGGTTTAAAAGATATGAAAAATGGAAAATTTATGCATAGTATAGAGTTCTCTTAAGTATTTCATCAAATTTTCTTGACAATTTTTGTAATACTTTTTTGGCTAGTTGATTTGGCTTGCAGATTTAGATCGGAGATCTAATTTGGATTAAATTTGCTTGGATTGAGCTTAAATTTAGATTTAAAATATCCTGCACACAAGTTTAAAAAAATTGCTTGTTTTAGCTTGCAGATTTGGATTAAATTAGCCTGATTTTGACTTTAATTTGCTTGATTTTGAGAAGCGAATTGAACAGATAAATGTTGTCTCCAGAAAAGTTGAAAAAGTTGCTTGAAGATGAGTAATGTACTCGATTTTTAGTTCGAATTATTGCACTGCGCTATGATATGCATTATATATCTACTAACATCCCTCTTATACCTTATCTGCTTAATTACTCCTCCCGCGATCAGTTGCTCGGAGAGGTCCATTGCTGGTCGGGAATGGCCAAACAATTAGTTAATGACAGGTTGGATCAGTCTAGATCCCCACGAATTTCAAAGTGGGCGACACAGTACTGTGCAATAGCTACACCCTCGCAGACTTATCGAATGATGTTAGTAATACATTGATTCCAAAATACGTGGGTCCCTTCTGGATCCACAAATTTTTGGATCTCAATACAGTGCAACTAGTTTCTTCATCTTCTGGCCGCATCTTCAGGAAGGCACACGTTATGTATACTGAAACCATATACTTCTAGGACATAGTAATGCTGCTGTTGCCAAGTTTTGTTTGTGTGATAGTTTTTTTTTTTTGTAAATTGTATACGCAATTGTTTCTCTTTACCTCGTATCCCGTCATTTGCATTTTGTGTTATTTTCCTGTTCTAATGTTCCCTTAAAATTTTGTTTTACTCTTCTTCCCACCAAGGCATTCCGAGTCACATGCTCCAGCCACAAAGTGTGTATTTTTAGGTTAAGCTTTAACGATAAGTGTTGTTGTGTCATGTGATTTTCAATTAATATATTTTGGGTTTATTATGTTTTATAATAATAATAATAAAGGGTAATATGTGTATATCATAGCCGCATCAGCATTTATATATCATTTATCCCATTCATCATGTCTCAGAATTTACCATTTCTTTTTCATTATGTCACACGGAAAGTCTGCGTCTTGCGGCAGATCTCCCATGCAGCCGTTATCAGTAGACTTCTGGCATTCGCGTGGAGTAGACATTCGTGTCGGCCTCCCTGGGCCCAACGTCTTTTTCGCCGGTCATGTAGAGTCAATATTGTAATTTATTTTTAATAGATCCTTAACTTTGTTTGTATTATCCTGGGGAGAGTGCTGCTCCACAATCTGGCGGATGGACCTAAAAATTTTACAGTAAATAATAATGTAGACTTCGCACTATTTTTCAGTGTAAGCGCCCTCCCGCTTAATGGAGGAGATTACTTGTGCGTGCCTCACAAGAGGGTGAATGAATAAATCGTTGTTGAAAAGATGTTCACCTACGTATTTATTTATTGGGACCGCTTCACAGTCCACTTAACCATTTTTCACTTAAATAAGTTATAAGATGTGAGGTGACGAACAACCTCTTGGAAGCGAGTGGAGGTTTGAGGGAGGCCTACAGCCCTCACTAGACCAGGCAATATGGGATTTAGATATACAACTTCATCAACAGCATCTAGAACCACTTTCCAGTGATGGCAGATCATCTGGGGGGGGGGGGCAGCCAAGTGGGATGCCGACCACACGACCCATGCACCATCTTGTGTTCACCGACTAGTAAACTGGCGCCCTTTGGAGTACAATACCCACATTTCAGTCCTGTCCACACAACCTTCATTGCCCCAATGATTTAGCAAAACACCACACCGTCTATTTTAACATAAAAAATTACCCTTCTCAGTTTATGTTTTAGTGCACGTATATTTCTACGCAAAGGTTGTGCATATTATGTTATATTTATTGAAAATATGAAGAAAATATTTTATGCCCACCTAAGTAAGTGCAGTATGTAATTCAAAATACAATAACTGAAACTTCTAAATTTTTTCACGTAGATACCTTATCGTTGCACATACTTTCAGACAAAAATTATATAATTCACTTTAGAACAGAATACATACTATGCAATGTTTGTCCATCACTGATATGAAATAATATATTTACATTATCATTCAGTAAAATCAACACTGCCCATTTCCTTAAACCAACAAACTTAAAACCTTCGAAACGTAAATACTTCGAGTATGTAAAAACGGTACCTGCAACCAGTCATTCTTAATGAAAGCATATACAAAATAATTTTATTAACTAAGTACCTATAAAATTTCAGACAACACCAACAAGGCACTCGAATAAACATGATAAGAAATGAGCACAATTCACTGGCACTGGAGTACTATTTTCCTCCATTATTCGAAACAGTATTCGAGAATTCCAATATTCACACAGGCCTAGTTAAACGTGTTTGCAATACGAGCTATTAAACTAAAACAACATACACATAAACGATGTCGACTGCACGCAGGGTCTAAGAATGACTTATATAGGCTGTGCATGGTAAAATGAGCACTTTTGAAAGCCCTGCTTAAGATCTACTTGTATACACGTTGTGTATTCCTCCGCCTTATGTAAAATTAACATTGCTATGGGCCTAAACATACTTTATTCATGCCTCGGTCAAATGAAACTGAAATTATTAAGTAAGTAAATACTTTGCAAATCTGGTAATTTTTACACTTCGATGCATTAAAAAAAACAGAAAGTTAAATTTATAAAAAGTCTACAAAATTCCATACACAACATAAAAAGTTTTATGAAAATTCATAAAAGTTAGTTAAACATTAAAGCATTAGCAAAAATCTGTAAAAATTACCAAATTGGAAACGATTTACGAAGCCATTCTCAAAATGTAATAAAGTCCGAGAAAAAGAAGTTTAATAACAAAGAAACAATAACTAAAAAATCTCTGTAAAACAATAAAATTAAAAAAAAACATAATTACTAAATACAAATTGTCAAAAAAGCATATAAGTAATAGAACAAGTACGCACTACATCGAAAAGGACTAAATGTTATTATTATAAGTGCAGTAGCGAAGCTGCTGTTCGCTGAAGCCTGAGCCTCAGTTCAGGCAGGTGAGCGGCCACCCAGGATAGAAAGCCCGGACGCTACCCAGTGATGCTGGGTCACCTCCTAAGCTGGGTCGGCAGGGATGCAGTGGAGCGCCGCTGATGGCTGAAGTGATGCCCCGACATGCCGGCAAGTATGCAAAGGGCGGCGGCTCTGTCACTTCGTCGAAGCACTGGAGCTGAGAGGGGGTCCGTCCCCCATGGTGGCTGGAACAAGAATGTCGGCAGCCATTCCAGCGCCTGAATATATAACCCTACACCCTCCGCCCCTCCATCCCCCGGGCTATCTACACGAACAAGACACTTGGTTTGATTTGATAATAAAATATACTTTTACTAAATGCAATATAATTTTAACGCGAAATTAAAGGATTTTAAGAGAAATAAAAATATTTTAACCAATTTTCTGAATTTTATCGTGTACAAATAAATAGACTTGGAAATAGTCTTATTTTATAACAAAACGTATTTTTTACTCAAATAAATATGATTTCCTTAAATGATTTTAATCAAAATTAAAAGAATTTTAACGAATTAATACATTTTTTTTTATTTTATCGTTTACAATAATATTGAGTTGATATTTTTATGTGAAATATGCATATTTTTTCGGGTTTAACAATTACATTTACATTTCATTTCGAACTTTCGTACGCATTTTATTATGCGATATGATTCCGCACCCACTTTGGGTCTTTGTAATGCAGCACGTACGGTTTTTGAAATATCTATTAATTGTAATTGTAATTATATAATTTGTTATCAAGCATTTAGGCTGGCAGTGTCCCTTCTATTATTGTGTAAGGATTCCGAATGATATTACCGGAGAAACGAACCCATGTCTTACCCGGAAATCAAACCCAGCTTATATTATCCGGGAATCGAAGCCATGCCTTGCCCCTCAGAATGTATCTTTTAAGAGCCATTTCTTATCCAGGATTCGAACCCAGAGCCTCACGTAGCATTAACCAATTACACTACAGAGGCTGGCGACTTAACACGACTACTTTTATGTATTTGTGCCGTGTTAGAACTGTGTTAGCGGATGTATGTGAATGGGGACGGGAATAGTGAATGAAACGTTACTCTCACTTTCAGTTCTATAAAAGGTATTTCACGCTATCCTCTGTGCAGCGGGACCTCGCCGTGGAGCGGAAGAACTGTGCCGTGCTTTAAACGATACAAAAAATTCTTGCTTCCTAAGTCTCGGCTTGAAATGGTGTTCCTTGCGTGTTCAGGTAACTGGAAGTTTGATGGCTATGTATAAAATTCTTATTTCCCAGCTTTGCTCTCGTATTGTTTACACGTTAAATGTTCTTTGAAGTGTATACACTATTTCACAAGTGGTTACAGTGCTCGCCTCTAGTGATTTTTGTAATATCGTGTAGTATATTGAAATTCGTTAAATATTTTAGGGGGTATTTATTACTTTTGTATTGGGTAATGTAATATTGGAGACGTAACATTTTAAAAATATATTTGTCGTTAGTGGGGTGCGGTTGGCTTGGCGAAGGGCGTGTATGAAGGGGGCGAGTGGGAGGGCACCTCTTGGCTTGCTCGGTGTGGGGACGGGCTGGAGGTAGCAGGGTGTGCGCCTCTTGAGGCCTCTGGTGGCGAAAGTCTGAACGACTCATTCTCTGTGTTTGCTGATGCGGTGCGGAGAGGTTCAGCAGTCGTCTGTAGGTCTGATCTGGTTTTTCATTGGGGGGGGGGGGGGGAGGAGAAGAGCAGATCTCGGTTTGTTTTCCACAGCGCCTGCGCAGTATGCCTTTGGAGGGAAGAAAGAGACATCTAGCAGGATTCTGGAGGGGTGTAGTTGAGAGAGATAGTGACTCTCTCTTTAAGTTGCTTGACAGCCAGCAACGTGCTCTGTAGACATCTCGTAATGAAATTTTTTTTAACAAGAGGGTTCGCTCTAAGCCTTAAATGTAAAGTAGTAAAATTGTTTTAACTTGTATTGTTAAGACCTTATGTTAAACCTTATTTATCATTACCCTATAGAATTGGCATGCAGCGTTTCAGCCTTCTTGTTAAGAACAGTATGTCATTTTTTAAAATTGCAGTTAATTCAGCCGTGAAATTGCCTTAGTATATTTTCTTTAAATTGCAATCGTCTATTTTTTTCCCTTTAAGACACAAGTTTGTGTTTTTTTCCTAGTTAACAACTCTTAGATTACTCTCATAGTATATATGATTCGCAGTGAGTAAACTTCACTTATTCTCATGTGATATTGAATTTTTCACCATTCGTTTACAAGAACCATGCACTATTTTTTTTCCTCTTTCTGTTTATTAATCAGAGTCATTTTTTTTCTTAAGGAAACCAAAACATTTCTAACACTATATTAACCAGCTTAATTTTTCTTAGGGAAACCAAAACATTTTTGTAAAATAATTATACACAAATGCATTCATTTTAACACACATATTTATTCAATAATTTGTACAAAAAATTGTATTATGTTTATTTAAACAGTTTGTTTCAAAATACACATTTAAATTTATTTCGTTGAAATACAGACGAGCAATAATTTCATAATACATCTAAGATTTCACAAAATTATAGGTTGTCCAATAAACACAGAACACAGGTTGTTTCAAAAAATACGTAACACATCAAAAAATTATTTTGTTTAAAATACAAACGAGCAATAAATTCAAAATGCATCTAAGATTTCACAAAAATACAGTATGACTCAGAATATATACATATTTTGTTTTCGGAACAAACATATTCAGCACATCTTACACAAGGTGATCCACAAAAATATTTTAACACAAGTAAGTATAGGGTAACACACAAATATTTTCATAGAAGTAAGTATAGGGTGATACACAAATATTTTCACAAAAGTAAGTATAGGGTGTAACAAAAGTTATAAGCTATTTGCAACATCAGTAAACAATGTTTTCAGACATTTTCGTAGAATTGGATCCAGATCTCCTTGTTGAAGTCTACTTTCGAGGAGAGAACGTTTCTTACGTCCTGATTTTATTCGGTCTGTTTGAATAGACACTTCTTTACATTCAGAGGAATGTAACACAACACTTTCAACCAAGTCTGGGTAGGTCTCAACGCAATGTGAATGAACATCTTCAATACTACATGGAAGACGTGTGGTTGCAGTCATATAAAAAACAGGACTTTTTGTCTCATCACTACACTGAATTAATTCGTGGCTTTCTTCGTCTCCCAGAGGGAAATAAATAACCTTAAAATGGAACATAGAGTCACAGGACTCCGTAAATTCCCAAATAAATCCGGAGCACCATAAAGTACACGATACATTAGACTTGCCTGGTTTCACGATGCCGTAGGGATTTTCCGGATTAAAGTAAGTCATATTACACGTTTGCCCTCCAACACCCAACTGTGAACATCTAGTAAGGAACGATGTATATATATATATATAAATTAATTCTCTAAATTTGCGAGTTGATACGTATTTGAGAGCTGAACTTTAATTTTGCTAGTTTTATTTATCGCTGTATGTAACACATTGATGAAACACACCCCGTACATACTAAGTAACCATATTATTTGTTATCGTGTACAAACATATGGATATTATTATCACATTCTTCATAATACTGAAATGGCAAAACATTATCTGTATTATTAACAAGATTTTTCAAATTCTGTTCTTCCTCACAATATGACGTTATAATGCGTTCATCCTTAAGCTTACAGACCCCTAAGGTCTGAACTGGTTTACAAGACATTTTGAACTGTTGCGATTGGTTAGACTGGAATCAAAACTACCTGGGTCATTACATGTTGTTAAAAAACCAATCCAATATGAACATTTGAAATGAATATCTGATTCACACATTTCCTTAACTATTATATGTGAATATGCATCTCTATAAGTTAGAGAATACAGTCCATTTTTAATAAACGCATAATTTCAAGTAGGAGAGAACAATATTCTGAATTTGCAACTTCACACGCATAGATATTACACACTGAAGGAAAAACTATCCCACCTTGCTCGAAAATGAAGTTGTGGACGTCCCAATCACACGTTTTCTTCCAATGAATTGAAGTTCCCTGACGAGGTCTGGTGAGTTGGTATGTGATTACCCCGTTGGCGCGTTCTTGCTCCAATTCTGCGGTAAGGCTGGCTGACATCAGCTGTTCAAATGTAGACTGAAGTTCACTGTCGGGTCAGAGATACCTCACAGCACAATTGTTGCATGCTAAGCCTTCACCAAAGCAAATGCCGAGACTGGAATCGTAAATGTAGCACCAGTGTTCGATATCGTTGCACACTTGAACTTGTAGAATACCATTGTACGGCTTAAAGAATACTCTTCTGTAGCCTACTTGCAGGACTTCGTATGCTACTGTTTGGTTGAAGATACTAGCCATGACTGACTCTTTAATATTAAACACTCTCCTTTATATAGTCTGTCATTTAAGTGTTCTTGCTTAACCACACGCTGCATTGCCACATGCCACAGGGCGAATTTAATTCTCGATTACCTATCTGCGTAACATGTTCCTTGTCACAGTGTTCTGTCCACACTATAGGTATAGAACAGCAACATCCCTTCTGCATGAATTATTCAATTTTCTTGCATGATGTGTGTTTCGTTATGGATTTAGAAAAGGCTTCAAATGCTAGCTGACTCTCAATAAAAAGTAGCTTGCTGTTAGGTCGCATATTATACATAGGACAAAATTTTCGCCCATAACAAACGTCGAACACTTTAAAAGTTTCTGTTGGACTGATTAACGAGAAACGCCAGTGTTCTTCTCCATTCCACCGTTGTATTTCTAGTGGACCATTTTCGTCGTGTTGAAACCACACTCGCATGTAACCTGGAGTAATACTGGAGTACGTCTGCTCTGGATTAAACGGCTCCATTTGAAAGTTTTTACGCAGGTCTAGACCTGTAACAGATCAATTTTCTAAAATTATTGTCCTTACACGCAAGTAGGATGCTGGTACACATATTCTCTTATAGTTTCGCTTTTGCATTGCGAACAGAACAGTTTTTTATCACAATGATTAGTATAGCAACGTTTTACTAGCGAATTAATGCTTGAACAGTCATGATAAATTCTGATGTTTACAAGTTCTGTATTAGTCAGACTTTTTAAAATTTCTTTCTGCGTATTTCCCAACACATATACAGAGAAGTCTTCGAGCAGCGCCTCGTTCACGTAGTGAAAATGGTCATCATAAGCTATATCACCAGTCCCATTTCAAACATACGTTTGATGTCGGAAACTCATCTTCAATTCCTGATTTAAGGTAAACGAAGGTTTCGGAGCTTTGAAAGACAACACTTTTGTGTCATTTTCGTCAGTTGCATAAGAAATTGCGAGTTCTTCAATTATGAAAAAATTGTGTGAATAATTTTCGAAACCCTCCGCAAAACATATCATGGTTGTAAATTACAAGTTTCGATCACAGAATTTTAAAAGTCTAGTTTGATTTACAAAAGCTCGGTTGTTGCTTCCGAGTCAACTTCATCAATACCGGAATCGTCTCTTGGTAAAACAGGATGATTAGCGAGTTGCATAACGTTTTTCCACCTACGCATTACGCACTCCCTCCTCAAATGTATAATGTTTGGCTGATTGAAGAAAGCTGGTGTGCCATACGGACAAGCTTCATCACAAGGCGAATATGAGATTACATCTTCATCGCCTTTTAACTTCTCAGAGAGGAATGGATAGGCGTGTCCCGCGAACGTAAGAAGCAGTTCTTTAGGCAGCAACGAGAGAGTCTCAACGTCTAAGCTTAAAAGAGTTTTGCATTGTCCATGTGTTAAAATGGCGTTAAACACTAAAACATTCTTCATCGCAATTTTGGCAGCAATGCCCGTCGTGCATATTACCTGTTGTTGAAGCTTGTAGACTGATGAACGTATGGGAGAAGTCTGCTGCTTGTGAATTGATGAACGTATCGGAGAAATCGTTGATGTACAGCTCTCGGTGAAGCCTGTAGTACATATCGGTGGAATCTGTTGACGAAAACCTTCCCGGCGGCACACTCCCGACAAGATCTGACTTCGGCAGTCCGCTGGCTCAAGACTGGGAGAAAAATTAATTTATTGCTACTTTTATACTATACGAATTCGAAATGGCCGTGGTTTTGCGTTAAAATCGGACCTTTTCCCAAATATCGCCTTTTTTTGCCATTTTTAAAACTCATTTCAGGCCGAAATCGCGGTATTTACGTATATTCGTCCAGAATATACACATTTCTGCTATATTTCGGTGTTTGGAATTGAAAAATAAACTTATTACAGACAGGATTTGTGTTTCGTTGGCGTATAAACGTATTTTTAGAAAAATATAAACGTTCGTTTATGATATTTTCAGCATACTGTCGGGAACGAAATGCGGTTTTTTGTTGAAATAAAGAAACTTTACAACTCCGATAGGAATTCCTAAAGGTTTAATTGTCAATGGAAACGTGATATTTCGCTACAATATATACATTTGCTATAGATGTTAGTTGGTCGCCTTTTGTAAAACAAAATTGTTAGTTACGAGTCGTTTAGATTCGTAGAGAAAACGTGTTTACAGAATATATAGGGGAGATTGCCCCAGTACCGGACGCTTTAGCTTTTTTTGTAATTTGCATTATTATTTGGAATCAGATGTGAAAAACACACACGCACACAGTATTTTATTCTAAGATATTTTTAAAAATATTTTTTAAATGTGCTACATATTTTATGTTTTCAAAACATGGTTCCCAGTACTGGACAGCATTTTAAAATATACATATACAATTATGAACAAGACTAATAACCCTAAAACTATGGAAAAACCAGAATATACAATATAGTGTAAGTACCCGAAAAAAAAGAAAGATTTTAAAATCTATTTACAACGGTCACACCTGAAAAACACGATATTGTCGCTTATTGCACATCCTTCATGTGCCCAGCCACCGCAGTCTATAAACATTGCACTCAGTTTTCTTGGAAAGTTTCACCGTATATTACGCACTTAGTGCGATTGGTTTCATCTTCTTGATCTTCTTGTTGTTTCCCACCTGTCTCTTCTTTTTCATTGTCCCCAAAATTCAACATTCGTCGTGTTCCTTGAATGTTGGAGGTTTTGGGAGCATTCTTTGCCATCCTGTTATATATATTTCTCTTGTTCCTTTTTCCTTCCGTGTTTTGTTTTATTCTCTCCTCTTTCATGGCTTTCCTTTGTTCTGATTTCTATATTTTCTGCCATTTAGCTTCCTCATTTCCTTTCAGGGCTGTCTTGTATGGTATTGACGTCAGCACTTCGCTAGAGTCTGCTCTTATTCTTCCAGTTGCTGTTTTTTTTTCTATTTCTTCTGGTACTGGCGATATTTTCTCAATAACGGCTCGGAAGTCTCTCGATGTTGATAGAGTTTCACAATTCTGAGCCTCTTCGTTCGAACTCTTTTCCCGAATGTGCTGGCTCATCCGGAATGAAATCAATATCTGTGAATATGTACGTGTTGAATGGGTGTATTCCAGTACACTCAAAAGCTGAATTGGCCAGATCCATCCTGCAAATCGAGGTAAATGCTGTTTTAACCAAGTCGCAGATGTCTCTTTAGTGGACTTGTACCCCCAGCTGTCCATATTTGTGCATCCAGTTCCCATAAGCTACGTTGAATGCAGTCTTAAACAGCCTCATAATGGCACGATCTAAAGACTGAAGCTTGTGGTCGTGTGGGGAGGCAAGCTTAGCATGTGAACATTGTTCGCCTTTACAAACAAAATAACTTGCAAGTCCTTGTGCGTACTGTGCCCATCGAGAATCAGAAGCACTGGACTTTCCTTTGTGGGTTTAACACTGTCAATAAAATTTTCTAGCCACTTCAAAAATCACGCTGCAGAAATCCATCCACTTTCCTGAGCATCAAAAACACTTCCATCTGGAGCATCCTTTTTCAGGGTTTGATCCATTCGTTTCCTCGGAAACACGAAAAGGGGAGGAATAAACTGATCTCCTACAGCGTTTATGCACAGCATTATTGTGATGTTCCTTCCCCTTTCCCCTGAAGTGAGCCTAATGACTTGCTTTTTGCCTTTTCTGGAAAAAACTTTCAAAGATTTTCCGTGGACAACAGAAACTCCTGTTTCGTCACAATTGAAAATACTGTTGGGGGGGGGGGGGTACGAATATTCTTCCAACAGTTCCTCATATTTAGAGAAAACCAAGTGAACTTTGGTTTTGCTGAAGCCTGTAGCACGCTGAAGACAAGTGGATTCGGCGGTACGGTGAGAACATTGTGGATGCCGTTTAATAAACTCCCTGTAGAATTTGTTTCCAGCTTATTTTCTTATTTTTGCTGAACTGGTGGGGAATTTTCATGTGTTCAGTCAGCTGGTAAACAAGTGACAAAAATTCAGACTTAGTAATTGGTAACAGGTGATTGTCCATGCCCTTCAAATGAATCACTATCTCACTCTCAATCTCTTCTGTGAATGTTTTCGTAAATATACCCATAGTAGGTAACATAGTAACAGGTTTCCCCCCTTTCAAGATTTAAAGTCGATCCCCAAGGTACTTTTGGGCACTAAAAATTGTCCTGCAGCTTCTCGAATGGTTAATTGTCATGCTAACACACTATCAACAGCAATACTCATATAATTTCCTTTCTTCCAATTTTCCTTTTTTTTTTTTTTTTTTTTTTTTTTTTCGTCTCCATTATTCTAAAAATGCCCTGAAAAAAATAGCACATGTATTATCATGAACCCGCAAAAGTAATTAAATGTATTTCCTTGTCGGGTACTGGGAACTGTCTCCGCGTCCGGTACTGGGCACACGACACGATCTACAGAAAATGGCTGTAAAACAATCATGATACACAATATCAATAATACTGCATAGCTATGAACCTTACCTAACTGGAAACCTAACCCGCGCATAACACTTTTTCTTAACTCACCTTAACAGGTAGCGAAGTGACCGTAAAATTAGCACAGGTTTGTTGCTCAACATCGTTAGAGCACTATTCACGCAACAGCACACGAACCCGCCAAACAACCACCACAAAACTTGAACACATACTGAGATGAAGCGAGTCTACCGATCGGCAAGTGTACGCCTCTGCTATCTAGTGGGCGAACTAAGAACTAGCTACTGTCCGGTACTGGGAACTGTCCGATACTCGGGCAATCTCCCCTGCACACATACGTTTAAATTGTTTGTAGAATCATGGTAACTGGTGAAATCTTTTGGATAGAAAAAAATTAGTAGTACCTTGTTGATAAGAAAACATAACTTTAGCTAGCAAAATTGTTTAGGGCAGAGTTTCCTGGACTTTTTTTTTTTGTAAACTTTTTTTTCAAAAGGAACAAACTTAGTTTTGTTTGAGACATGAACACGATACTGGTGTTTAAGATTTTCCTGGCAAGCCTTGCAGCTGCAGACGCGCGTTAGTCGGGAGAGCTGGTTTCCCACGGGGGCGGGTAACTCCAGTTACGCCTGACTCTCCCTGCCGCGGCGCGAGAAAGGGGGTGTATTCTTTTGTTAGTAGCGAGAGCCGCGGCGAGGAATCCTTGGCGGTAACGGGGGAAAGTGTGTTGGCCATACTTTTTCGGCCCAGTGTTTAGCGCGGGCGGACGGACGTCTCCACGGTGGGAAATGGGGCGGGAAACGCGAGGGCGAAAGACCAGGCTGTGGGAAGGAGAAGACGTTAGCCGCTGCTCGGGACATAATAATATATTGCCTTACCGGCGCGGAACGGCGTGAGGCTTGCACTTGCCGAGTATGCGGCGAAGGAGATGGGGCGAAACGACGTAATGGGTGGTCTCCCGAGTCGCGAGAGCTTGGCGTAATTTCTTTGACTGGGTTGCTCGAGCGGAGAAGTTTTTGGTTTCCGAGAGGAAGGTGGCGGGCGGCCTGTCTCGTTGGGTATCACAAGGCATTGAACGTTTCCTAGCCAATACACTTCTCAATTCGTTTATTAAAGTCTCACGTGTTCAGATAATTATTAGGTTTTTATTTAATTAAGCGATCGTTGAAAGTTACGCGGCTAATGGAAAACGTTTTGAGGAATTGCTCCGATTTTAACGTGTGGTAATAGGGAAGCCAATTTGTTGGATAGATGCGTGTGGTTGAATTAATTTCTTAGCATATTCATTCAGTTTTGTAAGGCGTTCCTTGCTTGATGCGTGTTTAGAGAGTCGATGAGGGTGACTATGTGTTGGGAGTTGTAATTTTATTGTGTTAACTGGGCATTTCGTTTAATTTGTTCCATTCGGTAATCACATTAATACGTGCCTGTAGATTCAGTGTTACGTGATTAAAGTAGAGATTTGCTAGGGGAAAACTGTTTCAAAGCATGAGCGGTTTAACGAATTCGTTTCAAGTCTTTTGGTTAAGGATTCGTACCTATTTCATTTGCTTTGCCGAAATAGTTCGTTACTTTTATGCTATTCGAGGAGTTATTCGTTCTCTAACCTATTTCAACGTCTCTTTTCATAAAAAAAAAAAAATATATTTACTTTGCCGAAAACATTTCTCCCATATCTAAATTCCTCAGTACGCCTCCAGACCTAATAGTATATCCCTTTCCACATATCAGCAACAAACAAAAAAAAATTAAAAACGACGCTTATAACACTCTTACACCAACTTTAACTCGTATATAAACAATTGCAACCTGCTCCTCTGGTCAGTCGGTCCCAGGATCTCACACTGAACATATTTTTGCTGCTCCGCCAATATGACCCTTAAGAAATGAGTAAATTAATACACATAATTTTATATAAAAATCTTATTAAATAAAAAATGGATATCAAAAAATTATTTCAATAATTGATTGATCCATTTAATCAATTTAATTAATCCGATAATTAATATAATTAATTATTTAATCAGTTAAACAATTAATTAATCTCGTTTGAATATGCTAATTAGGAAATTATGCAAATTAGGTCGCTCCATCCATATGTCATTCTACAAGGGGGCCAGAACAGCCCTGCGCCATCTACTACTTATGGACCTTAACACTTTATTCATGTGCCGGTCAAATGAAGCTGTGAAATTATTAAGTAAATACGTTGCAAATCTGGTAATTTTTTCACTTCGATTCATTAAAAAAAAAAAAAAAGAAAATAGTGAAGGAACTAATTGTCATAAATGGTTACATAACACTTTTTATTCGACGTTCAGATATAGAACTACTTCCCATCCATCGTTACCAACTTAGCTGGGCGGATGTCACTGAGTGCGCCCATTAAAATATATGCATGCAGGGGCAGTGACATTTTCCTGAGGTTAATATCTAAAGTGCTCACTTTATCATGAACAGCCTTTACGTACATTTATTAGCATGCATCACCAGTGAAGACTCCCTCGATTGACTTCCTGACTATTATGATTGCGTTTTATTACGAACTCTAAAATGATTTTACTTCGTCTTTATTTATGACGTATCATGCTCCCAGAGACGAGCATTCGCACGTCTGACTTCTCAGACAGGGCAAAGTGGTTAGTGTGCTGGCGCCAGCCTTGTAGTGAGAGCAATTTTGGGGTTGTCGGCCGACGGCCGTGGGGATCCCTGGTGTCTGCGTCGATGCTGATGCTGTGGCAGAGTTGCCACTTGCACTTACCAACACTGGAGTTAAGGTGGTAGTTTCTACTACCACGAGGGCGTAGGATGTAGGCCTCCTACACGCCGTTTATTTACACTGATGCTACTCTATCTAGGGGACATAACCCGTAATGCGTACACTGGAAAACACTTCAATACATAAACTACGACTTTAAGGACGCCGTGCTTGAAGTTACATTTAGGTATAAGCTGTTCACGGCAAAATGAACACTTTCGAAACCCCTGCTTAAGATCTACTTGTACGCATGTTCTGTATTCTTCCGCCTTATATAAAATTAACATTACCATGGGTTTCATTACTTTATTCATGCGTCGGCCAAGCGAAACTGTAAAATAAACGCGAAAAGTTTTTTTTTTTTACAAATCAGCTCATTTTTACACTTCGATGCATGAAAAAACAGAAAGTGAAAGAAATAATTTATGTTATCACAAGTGGCTACCTATCACTTTTTGTTCGACGTTGAGATATGGAACTACTTTCCCTCCATCGTTACCAACTTTACTGGACGCATGTCACTCAGTGCGCCCATTAAAAATATGCAGGTAAGAGGAGCAGTGACTTTTTTCGAAGTTTGGTTTCAAAAGTGCTCACTTTATCGTGAACAGCTTTTCATTGAATAAAATGTTCGAATTTGTCGCATACGTTTTATTGCAGTATAGACTAGCTAATTGCACTCCACACATGAAATTGTGTAAGTGATGCGGACTCGGTACTATAGGGCCTGCAGATAGCCCGGTGCCGTTCAGATGTGCGAGGCTCTTAATGAATGAAATTTAAATATAAAGTTCCCACTCGCGGGGAAGGTAGCGGGTCCGAGACTCGGTACTGAATAAAATAAATGTTCCGGTTAACTACTTAAAAGTGTTGTGGCCTAAATACTATGTATCGAGGGTGGTCGCTGGAGCAAACCTCCCGCGCTGTCGTCTTTACTGAGTGCCAAGCCCAAGATGCCAATATGGCTGTGGCAGCGACGCCAAGCACCCGCGCCCGAGGTCAAATTGCTATCATCTGAGTGGTGATGCAATACATGCTCTCTTAAAACTAACATTGCACATAATATACTTTGTATTTACAAGGCAATTTGGTGACATCCCCGAGAACAAACGAACGTTTGTTTAGTGACTCAACAATGCATATGTGGGGGATGTCAACACATTACACAATAATTAAAACTCTACAAGGCTGTGCTGTACAGACCCTTACAATCTACTTTCATGAACACCGTAATTGCTATCAAATTATAGACTTGCTTGGCTTCTGCTGTAATAGAGACACCGCTGTCAATGTCAAAAGACATCACTTCCGCCTCTATGGGGCGGTGAAGCCTCACTTACGCTGCTAAGAAAAAAAGCTAAACACATTCGTCTCGTATGGACGATAGTCGACTATGGGCAGGGCAATGCTATTCCCTGCCTATTTTACTGTGCATAGAGACCGCGTGGTGTCACTGCACTTTGGCCAGCAGGCCCGCCTACATAGCACACATTGGGGGGAAGCATATCACTGCTGCACGGACAGCCCACTTTCCATGCCAGATCGCTAACTAATTTCCCCCTGGAGTTACCTCCTGCAAGAAAATTATCAAAAGGACCTTTGTGAGATATACGATCCAGGTTCCAGAGAAAAATGACTCGCTTGTTCTCAGCAACCTAGACCAGAGTCGACCCGGCGTGCACTAAATGCGATAGTTGACTATGGGGCCCAAATGGTCAGAGAAGCGCTCGCGAACCCTGCGTTCACGCCATATTAAAAGTATAATTAACGTAAACAACACCATACCTTGTTATGGCAACATTCAACTAGAAGACATGTAGCGCTGCACCGTCTACCTTGCGAACTATGGCGACATTAACTTGGCAGGTTTATCAGGCAAGTGTCCAGACCTCCCCTTCTTAAACCGTGGGCTACACCTATATTTAGTGCATGCTATAAGACATAACAATCATAGGAGTATAAAGGAAATATTATTTCAGTGGAAATTAAACACTTTCAGCTTATGCTAAAGAACGATAAGTGTTTTGTAAACTACTTTCAAAGAAAATGCATTTGTGCACATTATTTTGTGACAACTGTAGGTAGTAATTTATTGAATAAGGCCTTCTATTTATGTTAGTTTCCTTTTTCGTTTAAAAACCAACAACGTATCAATTCATTTTGTATTTCCTAATTAGTGTTACAGTTGTTTATAATGAAATATGGGAACATAAACACTTATTTATTCAAAACAATTTGCTTTGAACAAAGCAGTTTTTAAATCCAGTGATAGGAAGCGCTAAACAATAAATAATCTTATCAGTTAATTTAATAGACTAGAAACACGAAAAAGTCTGGTTTGTTGTCCATCGCTTATTTTATAACATTGGTATTATAAATAACAGACAAAACAGCTTGTTCGTAAATAGCTTGCAGGCACACAGCAAAATGGTAATTGAGAAAAATCATCATACATGTGACAACCAAGTTTTGTCTGCTCTCTCTTATCGACGTTCATGCGAGTCTGTGTCAACCCAGTGCATACGAAATTAAAGCATATTTATGTGTAATACATCACATGTCCTGCTGAGTTCAGAAAATGGCACGATGTCGTCGGAATATTTGACACAATTGCCGAACGAAATGTACCTTTTTCCTAGAATACATCATTTATTTAATACTAATATGTAAAACACGCCAAAATCAAACCAAATATTTTAAGTGCTTTACTGCTTTGGTTTATTAATGTTTTCAAGCTTAATTATTCGTAAGAATTGTGGACATTGAATGTCTTTAATGTTTGTTGAATATGTAAATGAATATGTATGTTATCATGTGTTCTCATTGTATAATATATTGTTTTTTTTTTTTATACAGGAAGTTTCATGTGCATAGTGTTGCCACCTTGCATTTGCTAATGGAAACCCAAACATTGTCGAAGTCTCGGAGGGCTGTAAAGAATTATAACTTAGAATATGAAATTGCCTCGAAGATTTTGTTCGTTTCGAGAGCTTTCGAAACTAAACGAATACGAAAAATTAACGAATAACTTAGAATAAGCCCCAAGATCGTTTCAATTAGAAGTGATGTAAATCATTTAGATGTATAAATTAATATGGATATAGAAAGACTGAACCAGTTTAATATGTTTTGTGATTGTGTAAATAATATGCTTTGTAGTTGACGAAATATATAACTGATGGGTAATAAAAAGTATTTAAATCTTAATGTGTATGTTTCATTTTTTTTACCTTACCTTCTATATTTATTGCATCAGAGGGGTTACACGTAAAATTCTAGCTAACAGTAACACAAAGTGTTGGGGATAAATATGTACTATAAGTAGTATTTTTATATAATAATAATACATAATCGCTTTTAATATAAGCGATATGAAAATATATAAACAACATGAAAGTATGTAAATATGAATCTGTTGCAATCCAATATGACGGCAGGGTAAAATCCCTTGATATTGGTGATTGGAGGTCATCCGACGTCTGGTTGTCCAAGGGGAGGACGTATGCGTAGTTGGTGATGCCTGCCAAAACAACTCATCACATCTCTGGACGTTGAGACGGGGTGCAAGGTGCATGTGCATGATCAAGTACATGTGTAAGGTGCAAGTGCATTTTGAGCTTAGAGTCATGTGCTGCCCCATTTCTTATTGCTTGAGCCATTTTTAATTAAATGATAAACTTTGCATGAGAAGATAAAAAACTACAAATAGTTGACAAAACCTTTAATTTAATA